>OU015494.1:26210860-26545860 GCA_907164885.2 Dolomedes plantarius
ACAAAGTGTATTTTGGAATTTATTTATAGTACTGAGGCTTATGTAATTTCATCAACACCGATGTTTTAATCCTCATTAAACTTTTGTATTGATGAAAAGTTAAAATAAAAGAATATAGCTATAAAAAATAAGAAATAGAATAGAAATTTATCAGGATTTCTAACTTTTTTTTATAATTTTAATTAGCGCAGTGTCTAGCCACAGAGATATCAATTGAATTATCTATTCAGAAATATAGGCTGTTGACTCATTTACTCATATAGTTACTACCGAAGACAACAAGGGAGAAATTAAACTTGTTTATAATTGTTACTCATCAACAGTATCGAACTTATTGTCTAATCGTTCAAGAATATATTGAGTTGAAACAGAAAACCAAAACATTTTCCTTTCCAACATATGCGATTGAATGTAAGACGGTGAGTATGTATTTACATATATTAAATCAGATAAGAAAAGCTTTAAAATATGGAATTTAATAACAATACTTCCTTAGTAGGGCAGAAATAATGCTTTTTTACGATAAAGAAGAAAAAGTATGAAAAGTTGAGACTGATATGCAAACATGAAAGCATACCATAAGAATGTAATGACAAGATTTCTTTAAAAATGCTTTAGAAAAATGTAACTTGTAAGATAAACACACCCAGGCGCTCTACATTTCACACATTTTGGAGAGAAGTTCGAACCCAACTGAACAAAGCAACATTATGAAAACCCACTATTACACCTAACTAAACAGGGAAAATCACATTTAAGCGTTATGCTCCAAACCGAAAAGGCATAACGCTGGTATAAATCAAAAACCACTACTATAAAACTAGCTATCTAGATTTAAATGTAAAATTTTCTTTGAAAAGATACTGCTGAAGATAAAAACAGCGATGCTTCACCTAACACCTACTAAATGAAGTTTAAAAGAAGGCTTCAAAGGCTTAAAAGAGAGACTAATTTACGTTAAAATTAACCTACTTGAATAAAATTAAAAAAACTAAAAATTAAGGGCAAAATTAAGTATGGATTTTCTTTTGGTATATAATATGTGTGTGAGTGTAATAAATGGTTACGTATCTAGGGTCAAAACACTAAACTATACATACAAATCTAACCGTAAGGGCAAAATCGGGATAATATTAAATTTCTGTAATTCAGATAAACTAACTATAATGTTCGAAAATGTGTGTTACAAGTTCTTAATTTTGAAGCCTCATTTCTGTCATAGTAATTGTACATTTTAAAAAAGAATCCTACGTTACTGACGAATATTATACCTTCAAGTAATATAGCAAACTCTTCAAAACCCACTAGTATAAAACAAGTTATCTAGATTTAAATGTAAAATTTTCTTTTGCGACCGTGTAACAGGGTAGTTTATGAGTGTGGAAAGGTCGGTCATTTGTCTAAAAACACCACACTATCAAGATATTGTTTAAAGTATATAAAAATATTTAAAATTCTTTCCTCTCAAACCACTAAAGGTATTTTTATAGCAAGAAATACCCTTTCATATAAATTTAATTTAAAATAATGCTTTTGACACTGAATCAAATTGCATTTTAAATGAGGGAATCTTCAATTCTTTAATGTACAAACCCTTATCGTGAACGAAGTTTCGTGCTGACATTTAAATGATATTTAATTTGTTCAAAAAAAGAGACGATGTTGCAAAAGTTTAGGCAAAACTAACGCTTTTGACATAAAACCAAGATGTTTACAAAATGTTGGAACATTTAACTCATTAGTATTACAAATATATATCATGAACATAGTGTCTTAATGACATTTACATTGACTCTTTCAACACAGAAACTCTATAGTCACATTCCAAATATTTATTTTTGTGATCATATAAAAAAGTTATTAAATTTAACCATAGCAATGAAGAAAAAATAGGCACCGAAATAAATCATGGCCTCTAAGAGAAAAAAACAAATTAATCTTACCTCAGAATATGGACGTAATTGATCTTAAATATCTTCAGTGCTCTAGCAGCTGTGTTGTCAGACATCCACATTTTTCACTGTGTGCAAAATGTTGTGCGAGTTGACTGTGGGGTATTTTGGAGTGACTGTCGTGAGCGTGAATATTTTGTTGTGAGCGGCTTATGAACAGTCGTCATGGGAACAATGCCTAGCTTGACGCAACTCACAGGGATCAAGCGCGTATTCACCCCGCAAAGGTCGTTTCGGAGTGTACTGTGGCATCAACTTCCATTTCCCACATTCATTTCAAAGCTCATAAATGTTGATATCGTTAAACACTGGTTGACACAGTAAACAGAAAAGGATTAATGGGTTAAGGTTTCTAATCACTGCATCTGAAGCTGCAATGTTGCTTGAATCTTTTGTTTTCCGCTCTTAGCCGCTAGACTATATTCTGTCTTAAAGCGAAAATTCTCTCAAGAGTCTAGTAACAATGTTGATATTTATATTTTTAGAAGCTATTTCAAA
Source organism: Dolomedes plantarius (assembly GCA_907164885.2). Classification (NCBI taxonomy): domain Eukaryota; kingdom Metazoa; phylum Arthropoda; class Arachnida; order Araneae; family Dolomedidae; genus Dolomedes; species Dolomedes plantarius. The sequence continues at coordinate 26,213,311 of OU015494.1, forward strand.
ATAACTTGCACGGTTAAATTCCTCTGCAGTTATGGAATAATAAGCCGCCAAAATCTAGGTAATTTCTGAAGACACAATTATCTTGTTTATATTTCCGAATTGATGATTCGTGATGCAAAATTCTTCCAGATTCATGTGTCATAGGTGCTTGCCTAAGTTCAGGCAAGTTTGTAAGTACATGCAAGCATGTTTTTGAGATGCTGATCTGAAGATTATTAGCAACGAATTTATTTCAGTTTTTCTATTCTCAATTATTCTTAAGAGGCTATGTGATATTTCTAAGAAAGCATTCAACATTTAAACTAGACCAACAAGATAATGCAAGAAAAGCATTTAAAAATACAACTAGGGATTTTATTCATTATACATGAGTTTTATTTTTCTATTTTTTTCGCGTGTGTATACCCTAAATATATTTTATCAAACATATCCAAAATGTGCAATATAAATCACAACCCCAAAGATGCTTCTTCAGGAGTCAAGGCAGCTAAATTTCCCGAAATTTTAAAGCTTTCTTCGAAAGTCCCGGCTTTATATGGGGTTTTTTTTCTCCTATTTACACATTCAAACACATAGGAACTACAATTAACATTATACTTATATAAATAGCATATGCTTATATATTTATCTAGTAGTTTAACAAGCATATGAAAGTTTATATTTTGTATATCTTTACGCATATATGTACAGTATGCTCATTATATTTATACATATATATAATGCATCGTTATATATATTTATACATATATATATATAATGCATCGTTATATATATTTATACATATATATAATGCATCGTTATATATATTTATACATATATATAATGCATCGTTATATACACTGCTGGCCACTGTAAATGCAACACCCTGAAGGAAACATGCAAATAACATGAAATTTACAACATGCATTAGCGGAGGTGAGATATGCAAATGATTAGAATTTCAGCGTAGACGCACATCACGCGCGCCTGTGGCGCCACTTCAAAGCGCTATTTAAGGCTTGGAGATTTCGATGATTTCAAGTTCGGCAATTGTGTTTTTCTTGTGGTTTTTTCAAAAAAAAAAAACGATAAATTATGCCACGTCGAAAACAGTGATCATCTTTTGATCAAGTATCCGAGTTCGACAGAGGAAGGATAGTAGACTACCGAGATTGTGGATTATCTTTCAGGGAAATTGGTAGTCGTGTTGGACGAAACCAAGCAACTGTAATGCGGATATGTGATCGTTGGATGCAGGAGGGTACGACGGACCGGCGTGTTCGATCGCATCCACCTCAGCGCACCACTTCACGTGATGACAGGCAAATTGTGCGCATGGCAGTGACGGATCGCTCAGTCACATCACGAAACATAGCACAGCACATGCAGTCTGTAACGCATCATCCAGTGTCTGCGCGTACCATTCGACGCCGTTTACAGCAGAGTGGTCTGTCCGCAAGACGTCCATTGTTTTGTCTACCCTTGACGCAGAACCACAGACGTCTCCGCCGCCAATGGTACGATGACAGAAGGATGTGGACGGCAGAATGGAATGAAATTGTCTTTACTGACGAGTCACGCTTCTGTCTGCAACACCACGATGGTCGCATTCGAGTCTGGAGACACCGTGAAGAGAGGATGCTGAACAGCTGCGTTATGCACCGCCACACTGGTCCTGCACCGGGTATTATGGTATGGGGCGGTATTGGATATCACTCTCGCCCACCTCTAGTACGCATTGCCGGTACTTTAAACAGACAGCGCTACATCTCCGAGGTGTTGGAGCCAGTTGTCCTTCCTTACCTTCAGGGCTTGCCCACAGCCATATTTCAACAGGATAATGCGCGACCACACGTGGCACGCATTGTCCAACGGTTTTTCATCAATCGCCAAATTGAATTGCTTCCCTGGCCGCCTCGCTCTCCGGATCTTTCGCCGATAGAAAACATGTGGTCCATGGTTGCTCTACGATTGACCCAGATTCCACCCCCAGTTGCCACAGCAGATCAACTTTGGCAACGTGTGGAAGCTGCTTGGTCTGCTGTACCCCAAGAACTCATCCAAAGTCTCTTTGAATCAATGCCGAGGCGTGTGGCAGCGGTGATCTCCAACAATGGCGGCTACTCTGGCTACTGATTTTGGCAGGAACCATACTTCACAGAAGTCTATAAATTTAATGATTTGATACTTGGTCAACATGTTATCTACAAAATAAATTTTGTTGTGATATCTCTTGTCTTTCTTGGTGTTGCAACTTGGGTGGCCAGCAGTGTATATTTATATATATGCATAATGCATCGTTATATATATTTATACATATATATAATGCATGTCGTTATTTAAGCTATAATTCAAAAATTGCATACCTTTTCGTTAAACTACACTTGAGCAGCAGTGGATGAAAATAAGTTGCTTCAGTCTATGGACAGAGGCTTTCAAATACGACAATCTCTTCCTTATTTATTTATTTATTTATTTGGGGGTGGGAAACTATTCTATACTAATTTTAGTGGCATAGTAAGAATTCCTTTCTGGGGGATGAGTTCGTCTTGGGGGATGGATTTGATAAAAATTGACACGAAACTACCATTCTATGAAGCTTATTTCGGCATTCAGTATAAATTCAAGTCAAAATTCCTCAGTACCTATTTTTGAATCAGATGATCATAACATCTCATTCTCACTGACTTCGATGAAAAAATACCCGCCATATCTTAGCATTAAAAAACTGGTGGGAATTGCTCTGACAAATAACATGATACTCTGACTAAGCATGTATGATATTTTGATACACTAGTTCATGTTAAACATGCCGATCCTATGAAAACATGTAGATTTAACAAATAAAAGTTCATTCCACTTGAAGGAAAAAAGTGAAGAGTTGATTTTTACTATGAAAACTTTATATTCTTGAAGCAAGGCACCCAAATGATAACAATAATGATGGCTGTGATTTCTGGAGGGGTATTCTTCAAGAGAAATATTTAGACAAGAATGGTGTTTTACATTATGACCATTTTCCTTTTTTCTCATCTCTATGAGGGAAATGCTGTAAGGACCATCATAAAAATTCTCACCTAAATTTTGCAGAGAACTTGTATGGGGGCCATTTCTCCTTGTAACTGACTTCAATTCCTTGCTCAGAGGTTGTAATAACTGATCACGGAGACATAATAAAAAGGGAATTACCTAATATTCCCATGTGAAAATTACAAGAATGTCTCCATTTCAGGAAGTAAAAGTAAGAAAATTATTTATTATAAGCTATTCATATGATCTAAACACAGATGAAAAAAAATTATAATCAGAAACATATTTCTTCTCAATTTACCTTTCCAAATTTTTAACCATTAGCACTTTTTGTTCATACGGATGGTTGTTTTGGTTGAGAGCACATCGGTCATTTTTTTTCTGCATGAGGGCTAATTAGACCGCGACCTACTGCTTAAAGCCGATTCCGAACGGGTGCGAACATCCATGCCAAGAATCGTACTCGAAATCAGGGACTCTGTTAACGAATGCCAGCGCCCTAGCAATTCACGTAAGAATGGAATGTTATCCATTCTCATATATAAACAATTCGAAAACAATAATCTTATACGTAAGACTCGTGAAGGTGAACGGGCATTTCAAACTATATCTGTTTTCTATGAGATTATACTTTTAAATCTGAACGTGTACAACCATTCCTAAAAAATCGAATTAAATTGCACATACACTATCTACTAATAAGTATTTGGACAACCATGCAAATTATGATATCTGCGGTCCTGATATACCTTAAGCCCATTAAATATCGTATAGGAAACAACATTGGCATTAGTCGCATGAAAGATGCCATGAAATGCAGAGTTATCTGATTTCGAGAAAGGTGTAATCGCCGGGCATCACAGAAATGATCGATGCTTAAGTGACATATCTAGCCAGCTGAACTACCCAAAATCGACAGTGGCCTATGTGATTCAGACGTGGAAGGTGAGCGGTGATTGTCGGAATGTGCCCCGAGTCGGCAGACCCACGAAACTGGGAGATAGAGACCCACGGGTGCTGTCCAGAGAAATTCGGAAGATCCGTACCCAACCGATGGCCCACATACTCCAGGAGTTTCAACATGCATCCGGGAATGTTGTTTCGATGAATACCATCCGTAAGGAAGCACAAGTACCTGGTTTTCATGGCCGTGCTGCCGCTCATAAGCCTTTGATCACAAAGTACAAACCACGCTCTTCGGTTAATGTGGTGTAAAGAACGTCGAAAGTGACCGTAGATCAGTGGAAACGGGTTCTCTGGAGCTACGAATCAAGGTTCACCCTCTACACTTCGGATGGCAGGGTCTGGGTCTGGTGTCTGCCTGAATGCATTGTGCCCACAGTAAAGTTAGCCCACAGGTAGAATTATGGTATGGGGGTGTTTCTCCTGGTATGGACTGGGATCTTTGGTACCAATGCATGGTAAGCTCAACGCCTACGCCTACTGCACTATTTCGGAGGACAGTGTGCTACATACGTTGCGGCAGTTTTACAGGTTGGGTCCATGTTACATCCAGGGAGACAACTCCAGCTGTCATGTTTCGAGGTCCACCATGGATTCGTATGGTGACAATGGGGTTAACCGAATGGACTGGCCTGCCCATAACCTAGACCTGAAGCCTATCGAGAACCTCTGGGACGAGTTAGATCGTCGAATAAAGGCGTGCAACAACCGTCAAAAATCGGTGAAGGAACTTACATATCTTCTCCCAGCCTAGTGGAAGAAAATACCCCTAGCCGTCATACAAGAACTTGTGGAAAGCATGCCCCGGAGGGTTGAGGCTGTAATTGTCTCTCGTGGAGGCTCTACCAACTATTGAATATGAATAAATTGTGTTTTTCTTTTTATCACAGGTGTTCAAAGACTTATTAGTGGATCGTGTATCTTTAGGTGTATCTCTCAATTCATTTCTATTTGCTTTATTACTGATATATTTTATCTCTCTCTCTCTCTCTCTCTCTCTCTCTCTCTCCCTCTCTCTCTCTCTCTCTCTCTCTCTCTCTCCCTCTCTCTCTCTCCCTCTCTCTCTCTCTCTCTTTGTGTGTGTGTGTGGGAGGGGGGGCTGGCTGGCTGGGATGATCAAGGGAAAAAGAATTATTTCCGATCATGTGCAACCTATTCACCAAACAGATGGTCTCGGGTTCGATTCTCAAGTTTAAGAAGTAATACTCTGAATGGATAATAACATAATTCTCTGGTATCACATGCATGATAGGCAATAATTTTTAACCAAAAAGATTCTAAACATTTCCGAAAAGAATAGCCTCAAAGGCAGTGGTCTTACTGCAGTTTTAACAGCTAAAACACCTGTCTGATATATTGACAATCCAAAAATAGTTTCTGATACCGGTAAATAGAGTTGCACCTGGCTATTTCATCATTCACTTAATGTTATCTCATTTTTAATAAAGACCTATATTAGTACTTGTTTTCGGTGACCGAAAGAAATCAGTTAAGGATTTCCCTTTCACGAAAAGAGAGAAAAAGCGAAAATAGTTTTTACGGTTTGTTTTTGCAGCAGTTACTATTATTGAAGGAAATGTAAACATTAGTGACCTGTCTGCCCTAACGGATTCAAATCCTAAAATGTTAGACTCTCTTTCTTTCTGTTGTTACCCCCAGTCTTCTGTACTTCCCTTCACCCCAATCACCGACGACACAGTATTGCATACCATTGATCACCTCTCACCCGGACTGACTAAAGTTGAATGGCTAAAGGTCTGTTCACATAGGAGTCCGGTAGGGGAAGCGTAAAAGGAAAGATGCGCTGAGATGGAAATAAACCAATCATAGGCATTAAAAATTCCGTTGCTAATCGTTTGGAGGTTTGTCATTGGTTAAATATATTTCAATACTTTGACGCTTCCGCTACCGGACTCCTATGTGAACAGGCCCTTATAGCCCAGTCAAAATAGGTTTTATGGCTAAAAAAAATATGAAAGTTTTGAAATTTGGTGGAGATGTTTGTTTAGGCATGCTAATGAACATACTAAAAGTTCCCACCGATCAGACTTGAGCTTTCGCCGCCATCTTGGAAAATGTGTACACTTTTTTGGTTTTTTGGAAATAACTTTAAAAATATTAATTTTATAAAAAATAATTAAATATAAAAATTAAAGAGCATTAAATTATGAACAAAACCATTCGTAAAATTTTTTTATATGTCTAACAGGAACAAAGATAATTGACTTTGAAAAGATCGCACTATCACACCTGGGACGCGCAAGAGAGGTTTTGCCCATTGCGGTGGGGGGAAATACCCGCGCATGTGCATACCATAATTTGCCAAATTAGATTTACACTAAATGGGAAGGTTTTTTGTATTTTTCAAATAACTAGGGAAATATTAACTTTACGTAAAAAAAGTTTATTTCAAAAATTAAAAAACATTAAATTATGTACAAAAGCAATTTTATACATTTTTGTCGTAAACCTAACAGGAACGAAGATATTGACTATAAAATGCGCGTTGATAATGGAGGTAGCTTTAAAGTCTCGTTGCAGGCGCTCTTCTTTGAATTTCTAACCTCTCCCACATTTCGGCATTCTTTAAACACAAGAAAATAGACTTTAATGTTTTTGGCTATGTAGATAATTAATCATTATTAGTTTTATACATGAATGTAGTAAACTTGGGGGGGATTCACTATCAGATTTCCATTGCGAATAATTGTTCAAGCTTACCTACTTCAGGATTTACGTGCTTTTTTCGGTACGGGATTCTTCCCTTCGTCAGGCATGTATAAATCGTCTATGGATCCGCTAGCATCGGCCCATTCATCAACTTCTTTCATTCTATCGTCATCATCAACAGGGCTGATGCCATTCTGACATACCCCATTGCAATTATTGCAGGCCGTTGTGCAGTTGATGCCTGCTTTCCGACATCCCCATCTTACTCTACATTCAGTCTTACAGTTGCAAAACACCATGTTTAAAACAGAATCGGGAGCTACTGCATCCATAGTTGTGATGGGCACAAGAATTTTCTCTTGACGCTTCCAGCCCCACAGGCAGTTGGGCCTTTCTTTTTCAGGTGCTCCAAAGTCTTCCTCATTTTAATTTCGATGGCTCGTATTTTAGTGTGTGCGTTTAAGGTTTCTTGCGATGGTGGTTCAGTAGCAAAATCTCGAAACAACTCACGGAGATTTTTACATTCCAAATCCGAACATGTCCATGCCGTCAAAAATTATTTTTGCTAAAGCTGTTTCGGTCAATAAATGAGCTCGGACGGCCAGGCAACATTTTTTCTACTGACGTAGGTGCATAAATCAAAGTGAGTATTTCTTTTAACCCACTTCCAGCCATTATGTACCCAATGCAGCCTAAGAATGACATTAAAAGATGGAATCCACCAAGCCTCACAATACAACTTGATAATAATGGATTGGATGTTGCTGCGACTATCTCTCGAGCTTTAATATACAGTGGTTGGTCAAACGTGAGTATGCAAGACTTTTGGTGCATTTTAACACACTGCTGGGCAGCATATTTAAGCACAGTGAAAATGGTGCCATAACTTGCTTGGTGGTGAATTAACAGGGGTATTACTTTGGTCTTTTCACAAGCCTGGTTTCGGGTTATACAATGGAAAAATCCTTTCCATTCAGGTATCTGTGGAAGACCTAACCACTTAGCACACATCCAGGAGATATCAGATGGCTTAGGCAGTGGTAAATCTTCCGCTAAAGGATTTAAGACATTCAAATCTTCGATAGTAATTGTTTTTAACCCAGGCCCTTGAAAATTTTCAAACGTTTCCAGAGGAATGATTCCCATTTTGCCTACGGTCGATGGGGATGTAAGTTCGGTTAATTTTTTTTATCTTCGTCCCGGGTTCCACTGCTGACGCTGGAGTAAAACAAGCAATGCCCCCCATGCTATGAAACGTATTCAGGCCATCGATTGTCGACACATTGAAATCTGCATTGTCAAATACGAATTGGCAGAATGATCCCTCTCGCATTTGGGGTTGCGGATGATTTATGGCTGACATCTCAAGTGTTTGGGCTTCATAGTAAGAAGAACAAAATCCTAAATTCGAGAGCATTGTTATAAAATTCTTGAAACAGAACTTTTTGTACAAATATAAAGCAAGACCATTGAGCAGAGGAGACATAAATGATCATGGCCTTAGCGCTGATATAATGACGTGAGCTATTGAAGTGACTTTTTTCCACCTTAGCAATCTTTTTTTTTTAATAATCAAGTGCTCCAAAAAAGATTTTAGGCTTTTTGGAATGCCCTTGTTCACATCTCTGAAAATGTTATCACTTGGAGGATAGCAATGAGTGTCATAAACTGGTGTCTGGATATCTTCTTTTATTATGGCTGCAGCAGTTTGTACTATTCGTAGAAGCTCCTCACGATCATTTCGTATCCTTTTGTCGTACAAGAATCTGATAAGACTTTCATTCCAGTATTACGTAAACATATGACAGTAACTTTTTTGGAGTTTGAAGCAAAAATAATGCCATCCCCGTATTTTTGTTTCAACTTATTTCTCAAAGTGATGTCGTCTGGATCTAGCCCTGTAATTTGAGATTTGAGTTCGGGTATTGAGAATTGACAGTCGTCATTATTATCAAGGAAGAATGATATTTCGTCTACAGCTGCTGAGACGTAATCCGACTCAGGCCGCCCTCTCTTTCTGATTGGTGCAGTGTGTAGAAAAAAAGTCATGAAGCAATCTTGGTGATAAATCGCATCAGCTGCAACTAAATCAGCAACGTTTATTATACGACACTGAACTTCCTCTCCCCACTGGTCATGTCTATTCTCTGCAGCTTCAAGAACTTTGTTTTTCATTTCGAGACTCCTAACTTCGTATATAGTTCTTCGCCTGTCAGTTGGTTTTTTCTTTTGTCTTGCTTTGAATTCTTCGTCTATCACTGCCGTACAAAAGAAACATTTTGTCCTAAAATCGAACTGAGGTAAAAAAGATCGTAAGCTTACCGCGCGCTCTTCACTTTGGTATGTTGACGCGATTTCTGCATTTCTTTTTAAATCAACTTTTATACTTCCTAGTCTGGTGTAATTTCTCCGACACAACGAATGAACCGAAACAGATTTTAAATGTTCCAACTGTTCATGCTTATTGTCTTTTCTTTGGATTCTAGCTCTCTTAAAGCTTCGATCCCCTTTTCTCCTACATTCACAAAATCATCATTTGACATTAATTTTTTACATATAAAACATAGTTCCGTATCAGCTATTGTTCACAGACGCACACGGAACGGTGACTAACTATTAACTGGCTATGAAAATACTAGGTTAAGACCGATTTGGCGCCTAACGGTATGCACATGTGCGTGTCTTTCAGCCATCGCGATGGGCACCGAATGCGCTCCCCTGGTGTGATAGTGCGCTCTTTCCAAAGTCAATTATCTTTGTTCGTGTTAGACTTTTAAAAAAATATAATATATGTTTTTGTGCATTGTTTTTTGTAGAAGCGCATTTTATAGTCAATATCTTCGTTCCTGTTAGGTTTACGACAAAAATGTATAAAATCGTTTTTGCACATAATTTAATGTTTTATAATTTTTGAAATAAACTTTTTTTACGTAAAGTTAATATTTCCCTAGTTATTGGAAAAAATACAAAAAACCTTCCCATTTAGTGTAAAACTAATTTGGCTAATTATGGTATGCACATACGCGGGTATCTCCCCCCACCACGATGGGGAACCGCGCTTGCGCGTCCCTGGTGTGATAGTGCGCTCTTTTCAAAGTCAATTATCTTTGTTCCTGTTAGACATATAAAAAAATTTTACGAATGATTTTTGTTCATAAATTAATGCTCTTTAGTTTTTGTATTTAATTATTTTTTATAAAATCAATATTTTTAAAGATATTTCCAAAAAAACCAAAAAAGTGTACACATTTTCCAATATGGCGGCGAAAGCTCAAGTCTGATCGGTGGGGACTTTTAGTATGTTCATTAGCATGCCTAAACAAACATCTCCACCAAATTTCAAAACTTTCATATTTTTTTTAGCCATTCGTCAAAATCGGGTCTATTTTGACTGGGGTATTAGGCAGAGGGGCACAAACTTTCTTCGACCACGACCCACATTCTTTAAATGAAAAATCCTCGACCCCCTAATGAACATTTTTGGTAGTAGCAATTTTTTTTAACTAAGAAAATGTTCACAAAAAAATAGAAAAAAATAAGCAAATTTTGACAAACTTTTTGTAAAATCAATGAAATGTAGATTGCAGGTATATATATTTTTTCTGCTTCTTGATATTCTGTTCTAGCTTAAAAGATGGAATTGAACGTACAATGAGTATGACTGAACTGCTGTCATCTGTTTTTGAATAAGATTCTGTCTGAATCCAAATTTTATGTCATTTTTCTGCTAATTTTATGACCGAGTTTCGTTTGCTTTGTACTAATTGAAAGATATCCCAACGAGCTCTAACAGAATTATTTAGCTTCCGTTCAAATGAAAAAATTCTTCTGCAATATACCGTTCCCCATTAATTGTAAATACTTGGAGCTTTATACGTAATGACTAGCCTTCGACTAAGAGGTTTGTTTAAGTAAATGACTTCAGTCTGGAACGTAAGTACTTTTAAATCATCAGAATTAGCTTGAAACAACATACAATATTCTTTGATGGTGATAAATAGATAAATATATAAATCAATATTCCGAGTTCACTTACTAGAGAAGGCTAAACTGCTTGGGGCCTGTTCACATCCGTCAGCGTTACTCGTATTGATATAAATTTAAAAAATCACAGACCTTAACAATTAATTTCACGGTTAATCGTTTGGAGGTTTGTAATTGGTTAAATATATTTAAATACGAGTAACGCTAACGCTTACGAGTTCTGTGTGAACAGTACCTTTAGCGAGGACTGTGTACATCCGTGAACATCCTTCCACGCACATAAATACTTGCCTAGCTCCACCAACTTCGATCTGCCTTTTGAATTATTTGTATGGTAAGACATCAAGAGATAAAAAGCAGCTTGAGTTAGGAATTACAAACTTTAAAAATAAAAGTTTATTGGGTTTGAGTTAAAAATTCATAAGTATACGAGTAGCAGTTTCCAATGAAAAAAATATTCCCTTATTTCTTATATATTTTTTGTTCTAAGTAAATTCTTGGTGTCAGGGACAATGGGAAGGGGGTCTGATTTTATTTAGATGGCTAACAGAGGTAAACCAGATTCGAATTAACATAGGTAAGGTTTCTAAGACGCAGCTATGAATTTCAAAGGCAATTTTGCAGATTATGGAGAAATATATGTCAACTTAATTTAAAGAAGTAAACTTCAATTTCAAACATTTCCCTGTTTATCTGTCAAATCAATCAAAAATCTTTCAAACACATAATTAAAATACCGAGTGAGAAGAGCACTTATTCCAAATTATTTTGGTATATTTTATGTGTTGCCTGCTACAAGAATATATTTAAAATTTATGATGTAAAATGGTACCAAAACAGCAACTTCTACCATCCATTTTTAATGTAAATACGCTTTACTCTGGTCAAAATAGAATTCTCTTCCTGTTTGATTCAAACATTATCAAACAATTTTATGCCTATGTCATGAGCTAGAAAATCAGAGAAAGCATTGATTTAGACATATGAAAGTAGCTTTACGAGGAAATAAAAGAAAGTATACATGGATAATTCTTTTTCTTTCCTTGGAGATTTCGATGATTTCAAGTTCGGCAATTGTGTTTTTCTTGTGGTTTTTTCAAAAAAAAAAAACGATCAATTATGCCACGTCGAAAACAGTGATCATCTTTTGATCAAGTATCCGAGTTCGACAGAGGAAGGATAGTAGACTACCGAGATTGTGGATTATCTTTCAGGGAAATTGGTAGTCGTGTTGGACGAAACCAAGCAACTGTAATGCGGATATGTGATCGTTGGATGCAGGAGGGTACGACGGACCGGCGTGTTCGATCGCATCCACCTCAGCGCACCACTTCACGTGATGACAGGCAAATTGTGCGCATGGCAGTGACGGATCGCTCAGTCACATCACGAAACATAGCACAGCACATGCAGTCTGTAACGCATCATCCAGTGTCTGCGCGTACCATTCGACGCCGTTTACAGCAGAGTGGTCTGTCCGCAAGACGTCCATTGTTTTGTCTACCCTTGACGCAGAACCACAGACGTCTCCGCCGCCAATGGTACGATGACAGAAGGATGTGGACGGCAGAATGGAATGAAATTGTCTTTACTGACGAGTCACGCTTCTGTCTGCAACACCACGATGGTCGCATTCGAGTCTGGAGACACCGTGAAGAGAGGATGCTGAACAGCTGCGTTATGCACCGCCACACTGGTCCTGCACCGGGTATTATGGTATGGGGCGGTATTGGATATCACTCTCGCCCACCTCTAGTACGCATTGCCGGTACTTTAAACAGACAGCGCTACATCTCCGAGGTGTTGGAGCCAGTTGTCCTTCCTTACCTTCAGGGCTTGCCCACAGCCATATTTCAACAGGATAATGCGCGACCACACGTGGCACGCATTGTCCAACGGTTTTTCATCAATCGCCAAATTGAATTGCTTCCCTGGCCGCCTCGCTCTCCGGATCTTTCGCCGATAGAAAACATGTGGTCCATGGTTGCTCTACGATTGACCCAGATTCCACCCCCAGTTGCCACAGCAGATCAACTTTGGCAACGTGTGGAAGCTGCTTGGTCTGCTGTACCCCAAGAACTCATCCAAAGTCTCTTTGAATCAATGCCGAGGCGTGTGGCAGCGGTGATCTCCAACAATGGCGGCTACTCTGGCTACTGATTTTGGCAGGAACCATACTTCACAGAAGTCTATAAATTTAATGATTTGATACTTGGTCAACATGTTATCTACAAAATAAATTTTGTTGTGATATCTCTTGTCTTTCTTGGTGTTGCAACTTGGGTGGCCAGCAGTGTATATTTATATATATGCATAATGCATCGTTATATATATTTATACATATATATAATGCATGTCGTTATTTAAGCTATAATTCAAAAATTGCATACCTTTTCGTTAAACTACACTTGAGCAGCAGTGGATGAAAATAAGTTGCTTCAGTCTATGGACAGAGGCTTTCAAATACGACAATCTCTTCCTTATTTATTTATTTATTTATTTGGGGGTGGGAAACTATTCTATACTAATTTTAGTGGCATAGTAAGAATTCCTTTCTGGGGGATGAGTTCGTCTTGGGGGATGGATTTGATAAAAATTGACACGAAACTACCATTCTATGAAGCTTATTTCGGCATTCAGTATAAATTCAAGTCAAAATTCCTCAGTACCTATTTTTGAATCAGATGATCATAACATCTCATTCTCACTGACTTCGATGAAAAAATACCCGCCATATCTTAGCATTAAAAAACTGGTGGGAATTGCTCTGACAAATAACATGATACTCTGACTAAGCATGTATGATATTTTGATACACTAGTTCATGTTAAACATGCCGATCCTATGAAAACATGTAGATTTAACAAATAAAAGTTCATTCCACTTGAAGGAAAAAAGTGAAGAGTTGATTTTTACTATGAAAACTTTATATTCTTGAAGCAAGGCACCCAAATGATAACAATAATGATGGCTGTGATTTCTGGAGGGGTATTCTTCAAGAGAAATATTTAGACAAGAATGGTGTTTTACATTATGACCATTTTCCTTTTTTTCTCATCTCTATGAGGGAAATGCTGTAAGGACCATCATAAAAATTCTCACCTAAATTTTGCAGAGAACTTGTATGGGGGCCATTTCTCCTTGTAACTGACTTCAATTCCTTGCTCAGAGGTTGTAATAACTGATCACGGAGACATAATAAAAAGGGAATTACCTAATATTCCCATGTGAAAATTACAAGAATGTCTCCATTTCAGGAAGTAAAAGTAAGAAAATTATTTATTATAAGCTATTCATATGATCTAAACACAGATGAAAAAAAATTATAATCAGAAACATATTTCTTCTCAATTTACCTTTCCAAATTTTTAACCATTAGCACTTTTTGTTCATACGGATGGTTGTTTTGGTTGAGAGCACATCGGTCATTTTTTTTCTGCATGAGGGCTAATTAGACCGCGACCTACTGCTTAAAGCCGATTCCGAACGGGTGCGAACATCCATGCCAAGAATCGTACTCGAAATCAGGGACTCTGTTAACGAATGCCAGCGCCCTAGCAATTCACGTAAGAATGGAATGTTATCCATTCTCATATATAAACAATTCAAAAACAATAATCTTATACGTAAGACTCGTGAAGGTGAACGGGCATTTCAAACTATATCTGTTTTCTATGAGATTATACTTTTAAATCTGAACGTGTACAACCATTCCTAAAAAATCGAATTAAATTGCACATACACTATCTACTAATAAGTATTTGGACAACCATGCAAATTATGATATCTGCGGTCCTGATATACCTTAAGCCCATTAAATATCGTATAGGAAACAACATTGGCATTAGTCGCATGAAAGATGCCATGAAATGCAGAGTTATCTGATTTCGAGAAAGGTGTAATCGCCGGGCATCACAGAAATGATCGATGCTTAAGTGACATATCTAGCCAGCTGAACTACCCAAAATCGACAGTGGCCTATGTGATTCAGACGTGGAAGGTGAGCGGTGATTGTCGGAATGTGCCCCGAGTCGGCAGACCCACGAAACTGGGAGATAGAGACCCACGGGTGCTGTCCAGAGAAATTCGGAAGATCCGTACCCAACCGATGGCCCACATACTCCAGGAGTTTCAACATGCATCCGGGAATGTTGTTTCGATGAATACCATCCGTAAGGAAGCACAAGTACCTGGTTTTCATGGCCGTGCTGCCGCTCATAAGCCTTTGATCACAAAGTACAAACCACGCTCTTCGGTTAATGTGGTGTAAAGAACGTCGAAAGTGACCGTAGATCAGTGGAAACGGGTTCTCTGGAGCTACGAATCAAGGTTCACCCTCTACACTTCGGATGGCAGGGTCTGGGTCTGGTGTCTGCCTGAATGCATTGTGCCCACAGTAAAGTTAGCCCACAGGTAGAATTATGGTCTGGGGTGTTTCTCCTGGTATGGACTGGGACCCTTGGTCCCAATTCATGGTAAGCTCAACGCCGACGCCTACTCCACTATTTTGGATGATAGTGTGCTTCCTACGTTGAGGCAGTTTTACGGGTTGGACCCATGTTACTTCCAGGGAGACAACTCCAGCTGTCATGTTTCGAGGTCCACCATGGATTCGTATGGTGACAATGGGGTTAACCGAATGGACTGGCCTGCCCATAACCTAGACCTGAAGCCTATCGAGAACCTCTGGGACGAGTTAGATCGTCGAATAAAGGCGTGCAACAACCGTCAAAAATCGGTGAAGGAACTTACATATCTTCTCCCAGCCTAGTGGAAGAAAATACCCCTAGCCGTCATACAAGAACTTGTGGAAAGCATGCCCCGGAGGGTTGAGGCTGTAATTGTCTCTCGTGGAGGCTCTACCAACTATTGAATATGAATAAATTGTGTTTTTCTTTTTTATCACAGGTGTTCAAAGACTTATTAGTGGATCGTGTATCTTTAGGTGTATCTCTCAATTCATTTCTATTTGCTTTATTACTGATATATTTTATCTCTCTCTCTCTCTCTCTCTCTCTCTCTCTCTCTCTCTCTCTCTCTCTCTCTCTCTCTCTCTCTCTCTCCCTCTCTCTCTCCCTCTCTCTCTCTCTCTCTTTGTGTGTGTGTGTGGGAGGGGGGGCTGGCTGGCTGGGATGATCAAGGGAAAAAGAATTATTTCCGATCATGTGCAACCTATTCACCAAACAGATGGTCTCGGGTTCGATTCTCAAGTTTAAGAAGTAATACTCTGAATGGATAATAACATAATTCTCTGGTATCACATGCATGATAGGCAATAATTTTTAACCAAAAAGATTCTAAACATTTCCGAAAAGAATAGCCTCAAAGGCAGTGGTCTTACTGCAGTTTTAACAGCTAAAACACCTGTCTGATATATTGACAATCCAAAAATAGTTCTGATACCGGTAAATAGAGTTGCACCTGGCTATTTCATCATTCACTTAATGTTATCTCATTTTTAATAAAGACCTATATTAGTACTTGTTTTCGGTGACCGAAAGAAATCAGTTAAGGATTTCCCTTTCACGAAAAGAGAGAAAAAGCGAAAATAGTTTTTACGGTTTGTTTTTGCAGCAGTTACTATTATTGAAGGAATGTAAACATTAGTGACCTGTCTGCCCTAACGGATTCAAATCCTAAAATGTTAGACTCTCTTTCTTTCTGTTGTTACCCCCAGTCTTCTGTACTTCCCTTCACCCCAATCACCGACGACACAGTATTGCATACCATTGATCACCTCTCACCCGGACTGACTAAAGTTGAATGGCTAAAGGTCTGTTCACATAGGAGTCCGGTAGGGGAAGCGTAAAAGGAAAGATGCGCTGAGATGGAAATAAACCAATCATAGGCATTAAAAATTCCGTTGCTAATCGTTTGGAGGTTTGTCATTGGTTAAATATATTTCAATACTTTGACCGCTTCCGCTACCGGACTCCTATGTGAACAGGCCCTTATAGCCCAGTCAAAATAGGTTTTATGGCTAAAAAAAATATGAAAGTTTTGAAATTTGGTGGAGATGTTTGTTTAGGCATGCTAATGAACATACTAAAAGTTCCCACCGATCAGACTTGAGCTTTCGCCGCCATCTTGGAAAATGTGTACACTTTTTTGGTTTTTTGGAAATAACTTTAAAAATATTAATTTTATAAAAAATAATTAAATATAAAAATTAAAGAGCATTAAATTATGAACAAAACCATTCGTAAAATTTTTTTATATGTCTAACAGGAACAAAGATAATTGACTTTGAAAAGATCGCACTATCACACCTGGGACGCGCAAGAGAGGTTTTGCCCATTGCGGTGGGGGGAAATACCCGCGCATGTGCATACCATAATTTGCCAAATTAGATTTACACTAAATGGGAAGGTTTTTTGTATTTTTCAAATAACTAGGGAAATATTAACTTTACGTAAAAAAAAGTTTATTTCAAAAATTAAAAAACATTAAATTATGTACAAAAGCAATTTTATACATTTTTGTCGTAAACCTAACAGGAACGAAGATATTGACTATAAAATGCGCGTTGATAATGGAGGTAGCTTTAAAGTCTCGTTGCAGGCGCTCTTCTTGAATTTCTAACCTCTCCCACATTTCGGCATTCTTTAAACACAAGAAATAGACTTTAATGTTTTTGGCTATGTAGATAATTAATCATTATTAGTTTTATACATGAATGTAGTAAACTTGGGGGGGATTCACTATCAGATTTCCATTGCGAATAATTGTTCAAGCTTACCTACTTCAGGATTTACGTGCTTTTTTCGGTACGGGATTCTTCCCTTCGTCAGGCATGTATAAATCGTCTATGGATCCGCTAGCATCGGCCCATTCATCAACTTCTTTCATTCTATCGTCATCATCAACAGGGCTGATGCCATTCTGACATACCCCATTGCAATTATTGCAGGCCGTTGTGCAGTTGATGCCTGCTTTCCGACATCCCCATCTTACTCTACATTCAGTCTTACAGTTGCAAAACACCATGTTTAAAACAGAATCGGGAGCTACTGCATCCATAGTTGTGATGGGCACAAGAATTTTCTCTTGACGCTTCCAGCCCCACAGGCAGTTGGGCCTTTCTTTTTCAGGTGCTCCAAAGTCTTCCTCATTTTAATTTCGATGGCTCGTATTTTAGTGTGTGCGTTTAAGGTTTCTTGCGATGGTGGTTCAGTAGCAAAATCTCGAAACAACTCACGGAGATTTTACATTCCAAATCCGAACATGTCCATGCCGTCAAAAATTATTTTTGCTAAAGCTGTTTCGGTCAATAAATGAGCTCGGACGGCCAGGCAACATTTTTTCTACTGACGTAGGTGCATAATCAAAGTGAGTATTTCTTTTAACCCACTTCCAGCCATTATGTACCCAATGCAGCCTAAGAATGACATTAAAAGATGGAATCCACCAAGCCTCACAATACAACTTGATAATAATGGATTGGATGTTGCTGCGACTATCTCTCGAGCTTTAATATACAGTGGTTGGTCAAACGTGAGTATGCAAGACTTTTGGTGCATTTTAACACACTGCTGGGCAGCATATTTAAGCACAGTGAAAATGGTGCCATAACTTGCTTGGTGGTGAATTAACAGGGGTATTACTTTGGTCTTTTCACAAGCCTGGTTTCGGGTTATACAATGGAAAAATCCTTTCCATTCAGGTATCTGTGGAAGACCTAACCACTTAGCACACATCCAGGAGATATCAGATGGCTTAGGCAGTGGTAAATCTTCCGCTAAAGGATTTAAGACATTCAAATCTTCGATAGTAATTGTTTTTAACCCAGGCCCTTGAAAATTTTCAAACGTTTCCAGAGGAATGATTCCCATTTTGCCTACGGTCGATGGGGATGTAAGTTCGGTTAATTTTTTTATCTTCGTCCCGGGTTCCACTGCTGACGCTGGAGTAAAACAAGCAATGCCCCCCATGCTATGAAACGTATTCAGGCCATCGATTGTCGACACATTGAAATCTGCATTGTCAAATACGAATTGGCAGAATGATCCCTCTCGCATTTGGGGTTGCGGATGATTTATGGCTGACATCTCAAGTGTTTGGGCTTCATAGTAAGAAGAACAAAATCCTAAATTCGAGAGCATTGTTATAAAATTCTTGAAACAGAACTTTTTGTACAAATATAAAGCAAGACCATTGAGCAGAGGAGACATAAATGATCGTGGCCTTAGCGCTGATATAATGACGTGAGCTATTGAAGTGACTTTTTTCCACCTTAGCAATCTTTTTTTTTAATAATCAAGTGCTCCAAAAAAGATTTTAGGCTTTTTGGAATGCCCTTGTTCACATCTCTGAAAATGTTATCACTTGGAGGATAGCAATGAGTGTCATAAACTGGTGTCTGGATATCTTCTTTTATTATGGCTGCAGCAGTTTGTACTATTCGTAGAAGCTCCTCACGATCATTTCGTATCCTTTTGTCGTACAAGAATCTGATAAGACTTTCATTCCAGTATTACGTAAACATATGACAGTAACTTTTTTGGAGTTTGAAGCAAAAATAATGCCATCCCCGTATTTTTGTTTCAACTTATTTCTCAAAGTGATGTCGTCTGGATCTAGCCCTGTAATTTGAGATTTGAGTTCGGGTATTGAGAATTGACAGTCGTCATTATTATCAAGGAAGAATGATATTTCGTCTACAGCTGCTGAGACGTAATCCGACTCAGGCCGCCCTCTCTTTCTGATTGGTGCAGTGTGTAGAAAAAAAGTCATGAAGCAATCTTGGTGATAAATCGCATCAGCTGCAACTAAATCAGCAACGTTTATTATACGACACTGAACTTCCTCTCCCCACTGGTCATGTCTATTCTCTGCAGCTTCAAGAACTTTGTTTTTCATTTCGAGACTCCTAACTTCGTATATAGTTCTTCGCCTGTCAGTTGGTTTTTTCTTTTGTCTTGCTTTGAATTCTTCGTCTATCACTGCCGTACAAAAGAAACATTTTGTCCTAAAATCGAACTGAGGTAAAAAAGATCGTAAGCTTACCGCGCGCTCTTCACTTTGGTATGTTGACGCGATTTCTGCATTTCTTTTTAAATCAACTTTTATACTTCCTAGTCTGGTGTAATTTCTCCGACACAACGAATGAACCGAAACAGATTTTAAATGTTCCAACTGTTCATGCTTATTGTCTTTTCTTTGGATTCTAGCTCTCTTAAAGCTTCGATCCCCTTTTCTCCTACATTCACAAAATCATCATTTGACATTAATTTTTTACATATAAAACATAGTTCCGTATCAGCTATTGTTCACAGACGCACACGGAACGGTGACTAACTATTAACTGGCTATGAAAATACTAGGTTAAGACCGATTTGGCGCCTAACGGTATGCACATGTGCGTGTCTTTCAGCCATCGCGATGGGCACCGAATGCGCTCCCCTGGTGTGATAGTGCGCTCTTTCCAAAGTCAATTATCTTTGTTCGTGTTAGACTTTTAAAAAAATATAATATATGTTTTTGTGCATTGTTTTTTGTAGAAGCGCATTTTATAGTCAATATCTTCGTTCCTGTTAGGTTTACGACAAAAATGTATAAAATCGTTTTTGCACATAATTTAATGTTTTTTAATTTTTGAAATAAACTTTTTTACGTAAAGTTAATATTTCCCTAGTTATTGGAAAAAATACAAAAAACCTTCCCATTTAGTGTAAAACTAATTTGGCTAATTATGGTATGCACATACGCGGGTATCTCCCCCCACCACGATGGGGAACCGCGCTTGCGCGTCCCTGGTGTGATAGTGCGCTCTTTTCAAAGTCAATTATCTTTGTTCCTGTTAGACATATAAAAAAATTTTACGAATGATTTTTGTTCATAAATTAATGCTCTTTAGTTTTTGTATTTAATTATTTTTTATAAAATCAATATTTTTAAAGATATTTCCAAAAAACCAAAAAAGTGTACACATTTTCCAAGATGGCGGCGAAAGCTCAAGTCTGATCGGTGGGGACTTTTAGTATGTTCATTAGCATGCCTAAACAAACATCTCCACCAAATTTCAAAACTTTCATATTTTTTTTAGCCATTCGTCAAAATCGGGTCTATTTTGACTGGGGTATTAGGCAGAGGGACACAAACTTTCTTCGACCACGACCCACATTCTTTAAATGAAAAATCCTCGACCCCCTAATGAACATTTTTTGGTAGTAGCAATTTTTTTTAACTAAGAAAATGTTCACAAAAAAATAGAAAAAAATAAGCAAATTTTGACAAACTTTTTGTAAAATCAATGAAATGTAGATTGCAGGTATATATAAACTTTGCAAAATAAATTTTTAAAAAATGTCTTGCTTACCTTCTACTCTTGTTTTTGCGAAGTCTCATGTGACCAAAACTTCATATTGAAATATCAGTATGTATTCGTATTTCATTTAGGTAAAAATCAACAAAAATTAAAGCTAAAAAAGGAGCATGATTTCAAATTATAAGGTACGTATAGAAACATCGAAAATTATAAACTTCATTTGTTTATATAAAACTAAAATAGGAAAAAACGAATCTGAATGAACGAATATCGAATAATATTTGTTCAATGTTTGTTGAAATATTTGAGAGTGTTAAGTGTTAATCGTTGCATGGTTTTTATAGCAACTCAATTTGAAAACCAAGTATCATGCAGATAAGTAGAAACGAATAGAAGCAATGGAAGTGTAGTCTTGCAAGACTGTTTAACACATTATATAACAATATCATATCATATATTTTTAACATAAAAATTTTCAATAAAAATATTAAAAATATGCAATTATAGAAAATTTCAAGCGCCTTTTTAACTTAATTATTCAATGATATAAACTTATTTCAAACTCTTCGCGACCACTCTTTGTGCACCACTAAGCTAAGGCACTGAAATTCGGTAGTCTGCGGACTCATACCCTATGTAGCCGGATGTAGTGTTTGTAGCCGTAGTTTTTGTATTCAAAATGAATACTAGAGCAATTTATTATGTAAAATGCTTGAGAACTGTTTATATACGGTTCTCAAACTTTTATATGAAATACAAACAAAATACGTTATGTAAACACAAATAAAACAAAAAACAATGGATTGATAGAAGAAAAGAAAAATGTTCCACGGTAGTTTTAAATGTCGGAAAATTGTTTTTTTTAACAAATTTTATTTCCTACATTTGTTTTTTTTATCTTTTTTTAAGTTTGCATTTAAAATAATAATCTGAGAGTTATAAAATTTATATCACAAGAAAGATCTCAAAAATTCATTTAAAATGAAATCTTAAAGGAAACTTTAACTAAATTTTCTGATTTTTTGATTAATTTTTAAAGATTTATTTTTAGAATTTAATTTATTAAATGCTGATCACGTGATTTCTTTTTCTGGTACTTTAAATTAATTTATCGTCACGTGCATAACAAGAAATAGATAAAAAAATATTTTTTTCTTGCTAATACGGCAGACGATTGGATTTTATCCAAAAAAATATTAAAATACAGTAAGATATTTTCCTCAAACTGTACTATATTAACTGTACTAGTATATTCTTTAGTATGTTCTATTAGATTTAATTTGAATATTTTCTTCTACATTATTTTGTCTATAAATATATCCGTTACGATTTTTTTATAAATATATATATATACACTCATGGACAAAAATATTAGCGCACCAAGAAATAATTGCGGGATCGTAACGAAACTTGCAATGAAGGTACATGTCGGGGAGATATGCAAATGATTAGAAATGCAGCGTGATTGCGCATTACGTATAGCCGGTAGAGGGCGTTGAACATCGTACTCTGTGGAGTATAAAACAGGTAACCAAAGCTTGTTTGAGTGTGCTGAATCATTTACAAAGTAAGAGCTGAGATAGACATGTCATTACGCCGTGTTCGAAGACAATATAAGCAGTTGTCGCAGTTTGAGAGAGGGAGAATCGTCGGGATGATGGAAGCTAGGTGGTCAGCTAGGCGAGTAGCTCGTCAATTAGGCCGCTCTGATTGTGTTGGGACCAGTGGACCCGAGAGATGTCATGTACATGAAGACCAGGCTCAGGACGCCCTCGACAGAACAGTCGTCGAGAAGACCGCCACATCGTAAGAAATGCACGCGTACAGCCAACTGCTTCATCGGCCGCCATCCAGGCACAGATAGCACCTTCACTAGGGGCCTCTCTGTCTTCTCGAACCATACGAAGGCGCCTGGCTGAAGGACAGTTGGTATCGCGGCGCCCATTACGTGTGCTGCCCTTGACGCCCACCCATCGACGCCTCCGTTTGGAGTTTTGCCGCGCACGAGGAAACTGGACTGCAGCGGAATGGAACCAGGTCGTCTTTAGCGACGAATCCAGATTCAATCTCGGCAGTGATGACACTCGTGTTCGTGTGTGGAGAGCCCGTGGTGAACGCTTCAATCCTGCCTTTGCTGTACAGCGACACATCGCTCCCACAGCTGGTGTGATGCTATGGGGTGCCATTGCCTACAATACACGGTCACCCCTAGTATTGTTCCGTGGCACCATGACAGCCTAGCGGTATGTTCATGAAATCCTGCAACCACATGTGTTGCCACTCATGCTACGGCTCCCAGGAGCCATTTTTCAACAAGACAATGCTCGGCCTCATACGGAAAGGGTGTCACAAGACTGTCTCCGCACTGTTACTACCCTTCCTTGGCCTGCCCGATCCCCAGATTTGTCTCCAATCGAGCATATCTGGGATCATTTGGGACGACGAGTTGGGCATCCCACGAGTTTGAACGAACTAGAAGCAAGGTTACAGCAAATATGGAACGAAATGTCTCAAGACATCATACAGAACTTGTATGACTCAATGCCCGATCGTATCGCATCGTGCATTCGCGCTAGAGGGGGTCCAACGGAGTATTAACTCCTCCGTTCTTTTGCCTTTTTCTCTGAAATAAATTATCCTTTTTCTTTGATTTTCTTATCATTTACTTATATCAAAGTAGTCATTACGTATGTAAAATTTCGTTTTATTTTGACGACTCCTTCTTGGTGCGCTAATTTTTTTGTCCATGAGTGTATATATATATGGCATTAATTGCACACACCAACCGTTGTATTTAATTGGAATGAACTCCGTAGCGAAGCACGGGTGTTCAGCTAGTTTATTATATTTATTAAGGATTTTATCACGGTGTCTACTTCGGCAATAGAGATACGTGCTGCTAAGCTTTCTTAGTGTATTATACAGTGAAATCATAAGAGATTTGTTCAATTGTATTTCTTTGTCAATTGAGAAACAAATCCCTTTTCGGATCCGATCATTAAAGGACAGTCATCAGTAATTTTTTTATGTCAATATTATTGTTATCCGGAAAACTATTAATAACAAAGAGAAAATGTGTGCCTCTGGTTTGATTCTTCATAAGAAGAAATTTTAAAAAATCATCAGGAATAGAATTATGTTCGTTACAATATCTAACGATAACGGAACATTGCGATGTTGCTGAAATAACGGTGCTAGAATCTTCTATGATGCGATCACAAGCATGTTTTGCAATATCTTCAATACATCTAACACGTCAGAGAACTATATTCTTTTAATTTGAGATGTCATTTTATTTTTAGTGGTAAATTTATCAAATAA
Source organism: Dolomedes plantarius (assembly GCA_907164885.2). Classification (NCBI taxonomy): domain Eukaryota; kingdom Metazoa; phylum Arthropoda; class Arachnida; order Araneae; family Dolomedidae; genus Dolomedes; species Dolomedes plantarius. The sequence goes on from OU015494.1 coordinate 26,237,525, forward strand.
TGCATTAGAAGCACCGATGAGACAATCCTTCACAACCTCTGCGTTAGTAAATGGTTTCCCGTGTTTACCAAAAATGTAACAAATTTCATATGAGGATCTTGTCACCGTTGCATCTTGTGATATTGCCTCTGACATGACATTTTGTTGTTGTTGCAATGACTTTTTGAAGAAAGTTAACTTTTCACATCTTATTAATAATCCACGAGGAAAAGTATCATCAAAAAATTTGTGTTTCGTGGTATAATGATGAACAATGTTATTTTTAATATAACATACTCACGGTAAATCAAACAAGTTGCCTGACCATGTTTATTTGACACAGCATAATATTTTTCTTCCCAATTTTCATAGAAACACTCTATTTTCGTCGGATGTTTTTCGTTTGTATTTTGAAGTCACTTCTTCCCGTTATGGGTAGTTAAATTACAATAAATCAATACATTACAACACAGTCACTATGCTTTATCCTTTCCGCGTAACTGACGCATCAACTTTATTATGTACGCAACTAAACAAATACGTTGCGAATCCCGTGCCCGAAGATCGCAAAACTCGGGAACGGTGGGTAGGTGCAACACCTTCTCTCAGCGGAGAGAAGGTGTTGCCCACACCCGCTTGCTGACGAACCAATTGTTCCTATGCATCCAAAGATTTTAAAAGCTTAAATTTCAGATGCTTACAAAACTACATACCTGATAATGAGTGCGAGTGTTTCGGACCACTAATAACTGCTTGGAGGTTAAGTATACCTGATTTACAATCAGATGAAAGAAATATATTTTGTTTGCTAGTCTATATACACTGCTGGCCACTGTAAATGCAACACCCTGAAGGAAACATGCAAATAACATGAAATTTGTAACATGCATTAGCGCAGGTGAGATATGCAAATGATTAGAATTTCAGCGCAGACGCACATCACGCGCGCCTGTGGCGCCACTTGAAAGCGCTATTTAAGGCTTGGAGATTTCGACGATTTCGAGTTCGACAATTGTGTTTTTTTTCTGGTTTTTTCAAAAAAACGATCAATTATGCCTCGTGGAAAACAGCGATCATCTTTTGATCAAGTATCCGAGTTCGACAGAGGAAGGATAGTGGCCTACCGAGATTGTGGATTATCTTTCAGGGAAATCGGTAGTCGTGTTGGACGAAACCAAACAACTGTAATGCGGATATGTGATCGTTGGATGCAGGAGGGTACGACGGACCGGCGTGTTCGATCGCATCCACCTCAGCGCACCACTTAACGTGATGACAGGCAAATTGTGCGCATGGCAGTGACGGATCGCTCAGTCACATCACGAACCATAGCAGAGCACATGCAGTCTGTCACGCATCATCCAGTGTCACGCTTCTGTCTGCAACACCACGATGGTAGCATTCGAGTCTGGAGGCACCGTGAAGAGAGGATGCTGAACAGCTGCGTTATGCACCGCCACACTGGTCCTGCACCGGGTATTATGGTATGGAGCGGTAGTGGATATCACTCTCACACACCTCTAGTACGCATTGCCGGTACTTTAAACAGACAGCGCTACATCTCCGAGGTGTTGGAGCCAGTTGTCCTTCCTTACCTTCAGAGCTTGCCCACAGCCATATTTCAACAGGATAATGCGCGGCCACGCGTGGTAGGCATTGTCCAACGGTTCGTCGTCAATCACTAGATTGAATTGCTTCCTTGGCCACCTCGCTCTCCGGATCTTTCGCCGATAGAAAACATGTGGTCTATGGCTGCTCTACGATTACCCAGATTCCATCCCCAGCTGCCACAGCAGATCAACTTTGCAACGTGTGGAAGCTGCTTGGTCTGCTGTACCCCAAGAACTCATCCAAAGTCTCTTTGAATCAATGCCGAGGCGTGTGGCAGCGGTGATCTCCAACAATGGCGGCTACTCTGGCTACTGATTTTGGCAGGAACCACACTTCACAGAAGTCTATAAATCTGATCATTTGATACTTGGTCAACATGTTATCTACAAAATAAATTTTGTTGTGATATCTCTTGTCTTTCTTGGTGTTGCAATTTGGGTGGCCAGCAGTGTATATAAAACAGTTCCGTAACTGACTGACTCACTGACTGACATACAACGCACAGACCAAACCGCTGGACCTAAAGAGCTGAAATTTTGCTAGGTGATTCTTCTTATAGTGTAGGGGTGCACTAAGAGAGATTTTTGAAAAATTCTTCTTAGATTTTTTTAAATTAAAATTTTTAAGCTGTTTAGTAACTTTTTTTAAGTTTGCATTTAAAATGATAATTTGAGGGTTATGAAATTTATATAACAAAAAAGTTCATAAAAATTTCTTTAAAATGAAATCTTTATCGAATCTTTATCTCCATTTTCTGATTTTTGGGGAATTTTTAAAGATTAAATTTTAGAATTTAATTTATTAAATGCTGATCACGTGATTTCTTTTCTGGTACTTTAAATAAATTTATCGTCACGTCCATAACAATGAAATAGCCAAAATATATTTTTTTTCTTACTAATGCGGCAGACGATTGGACATTATCCAAAAAAATCTTAAAATACAGTAAAAGATATGTTCCTCAAACTGTACTATATTTACTTTACTATATTCTTTAATATGTTCTATTAGATTTAATTTGAATATTTTCTTCTACATTATTTTGTCTATAAAAATATCCGTTACGATTTTTTTATAAATATATTTTTCGTTTTTTTTACATTAATTGCATACATTGATCGTTGTATTTATTATAAATATATATACACATATTCTTGGCATTAATTGCATACATTGACCGTTGTATTTATTTTGAATGTACTCCGTTGCGAAGTACGGGTTTTCAGCTAGTTATGAAATATATTTTGATTTATCTCAAAAGATTTATGTCATACTAGCTGAAAACCCGCGCTTCGCTACGGAGTACATTCAAATTAAATACAACGGTCAATTAATGCCAAAACAAAGAAATTTATATATATGTATATATCTATATTTATAATAAATACGATGATCAATATATACAATTGATGTAGAAAAAATATATATATATATTTAAAAATATCGTAAGGGATATTTTTATAGACAAAATAATGTCCAATCGTCTACCGCAATAGCAAGAAAAAAATATTTTTTTGTCTATTTAGTTGTTACGCACGTGACGATAAATTTATTGAAAGTACCAGAAAATGAAATCACGTGATCAGCATTTAATAAATTAAATTCTAAAAATTAATCTTTAAAAATTCACCAAAAATCAGGAAATGGAGGTAAAAATTCGAAAAAAATTTCATTTTGAAGGAATTTTTATGATCTTTCTCGTGATATAAATTTTATAACCCTCAATGTATTATTTTAAATGCAAACGTAAAAAAAGTTTAAAAAACAGCTTAAAAATTTAATTTTAAAAAATCTAAGAAGAATTTTTAAAAAATCTTTCTTAGTGCACCCCTACACTATTAGAAGAATCGAGATGCAAAATTTCAGCCCTTTAGGTCCAGCGGTTTGGTCTGTGCGTTGTATGTCAGTCAGTCAGTCAGTGAATGAATGAGTCAGTTACGGAACTGTTTTATATATATAGATTACCACTGTGAAAGTATATAGAGAGGTTTAAGCAAGATGTCTCTACACAAGAAATATTGACTTGGATTACAGAATGTGGAAGATAGGGGATGTCCCCTTCACTGAACTTGTTGGAACTGACATGTTTTTCGTAAAAAAAATATGCCGTGTGATACAAAAGCATTTATTGATACCAAAACAGAAGGTATTGAAATAAAACAGAATATACGGGTTTGACTGCATTTCACCTCTTTATCCCCAAATTATCGATTTATACCATTTTAGATTACAGTTGATGAGCCATCCATCAACAGCTTAGCTAAAATATAAAGGGGAATCTACTAAACCGTAAAATTATCCGAAATGTTTAATTTCAACCTCTTTGTTCCCAACAAGAGCCATATATTCAAAGTATCAAATACCAACTGACAGAGGAACGTTTGGTCAAAATGTATCCCATATTGGCATTCGATCAAGTTTTCAAATTATGCTTATTCATATTTGTTAGGAAAGAGTGTCATATTTTTCTCGACGCCGAAAAGCTTGTTGACTACGCCGTGATCTGTCGTTTGCATATATCGTTTGCATATACTAAAACAATATATATATATTTATACTTTGTCTCTGTTCAGCGTCATCGACTCATAATATCGCCGTTGTGGTGACGTACAGACCGCGATCGTAATTTGGTATGACGTCATTACGGCAGCGGTATAAATCGTTTGTTTAAAGATGATGTTGGACAGTTGGCAACATGTGTATGCAAATCTTAGATCCGGGTAGTTGACGAATTTTTGTTCGAATGTGAGTTACTTGCCGACGGCTTCGCACGCTGGTTGCGTTTGTTCTTTTTCATTTTTACTTTGTTGTAATAATATGTTTTTTTTCAAGTTTTTGTTTTTATGAAGTTTAGTGATTAAATAAACTTTGGTTTTTTTTTAAAACTTATGCCTGATACTTCAATTTCACGTATAATTTAATGCACTTTATCTACCGGCATCCACTGAACTTCAAGGGTTATGGGCCCAGGAACGCTGTTTAAGCCAGTAGAAGTGCAACGTGAAAGAAGTTAAAAGTATAAAGTTATCAAAGACGGCGGGCCCCTGATATCAGACGACTACATCGATGAGAGTTGCCGGTCTCTACGGAGCTATGAAAATTAATATCGCCGACTCCATTTAATATGCTGGTCGTGAAGAAATATTTTGGGTGAATTTTTGTTTAAAGAACTTTTTGCAGCAGTTGTTCATCAAGTATTAAGGAACATTATTGGTTTCTCCTACTATAAATGAATATGGAAGTAGTCATCAAGCCTCTCGGACCTGAAAATTATGATTCCTGGGCACAAGATGTAAAAGTGCTTTTAATCGAGCGTGATGCCTGGGATATTACTCAAGGTACCGAAAAAGCTCCTCCTGAAGGTGCGAGTGCTAAGGAGGTAAGAAACTTTTTCTCCCGACGTAATAAGGGATTTAGTGTTATATATTTACATGTAACTGAAGAGTATCGTTCCTTACTACATGATATTGATGACCCTAAAATTGCATGGGATACGCTTAAAGCCCATTTTCTGCCAGATTCTAGAGCAAGAATTATCGGTCTTATGGACCAGTTTTTCCAATGTCGTTTAGAACCTGGAGAAGAGATAGGTTTGTTCGGAGCTCGGCTCCAAAGCCTTGTAAACAAATTAGCTGAGGCGGGGAAAAATCCAGATGATTGGCATCATGCTTTTCAACTTATTAGATGTTTACCCACAGAATTTGCAGCAATAGTGCAAGCAATTTACAGGTGGAATGACGTGAAATTTACCCCAGCTAATGTTATAAGCGAATTAATAGCGGAAGAAGCTAGGCTAAAGCAAAGCAGACGGGATGTAGGAGAAACAGAAATTAACTACTCAAGAGCAAGGAAAAACCCCTCACACAGCCAGAAATATAAAGGCGGCAAATATCAGAATACGATAACAGAAGGGGAAAAACGGAAGTGCTTTCGTTGTGGAAAGGTGGGTCACTTAATAGCCTCTTGCAGAGTTAAATTTCCGAAACAAGATGTTTCTAGTGCAAATCAGAACTCTAACAATAATAGTCAGAAGATAGGCGGGGGAACCAAAGGTAGAAAACCAAAGAATAACCTGACAGAACTGGTGAACAATATTGAAGATGTAAAATATAATAAACAAACGTGGCTTTTTGACACAGGTGCAAGTTCCCATTTTTCATGTAACAAATCCCTATTTTCCACCTTTAAAAAGGTTACCAACACAAGGATGTCAGTAGCCATAGACGGTCTAACTTTTCCAGTTGAGGGAAAAGGTGACGTAGTATTGTTTATAAATAACCGGAAAATAATCCTTTCCGATGTCCTGTACTCTCCCAAACTACGAAGAAATCTGATATCCGGTAAACAACTTGACAGTCAAGGGAAAACATTTATAGGAGGGAATGGAAAAATTGTCGTAAATGACGAACATGGAAGATTCGAATTTGAAGCGAAGCTAACTAATGGATTATATTTTCTTCACCCCAAGTATCCTAAATTTAAAGAGAATGAAGCATACGCAATAGGTGGAGATCTAAAAGAGTGGCATAGAAAATTTGCCCATATAAACACGAAACAAATTGTGAATACCAGTAAGCACAATAGCGTTAGAGATCTACCAGGATTAAAACATAAAGAACTGTCGTGTGAAGTTTGTAAAATTGCTAAGTCGCGACAAATATCACACAAATCGATATCAGGAATAAGATCCACTAAACCCCTCCAGTTGCTTCATACAGATGTATGCGGGCCTCTGCCCACAAAATCAAGAGAAGGCCATCGGTATTTCTTAACAATAATAGATGACTTCAGTCGTAAAGTCACTGTTTTTCCATTAAAAGAAAAATCTGAAGTGTTTGAAACGTTTAAGCGTTATCAAGTAAGAGCTGAACGATTTCTAAATTCGAAAGTTGTCACAGTTAGGTCTGACAACGGCCTCGAGTATTGCAGTTCTCAATTCGAAAAATATCTCGACGAGCTTGGCATCAATCACGAGCACACCAACACGTACACGCCTCAACAGAATGGGGTGAGTGAGCGGTATAATTACACTGCTATGGACGCTGTAAAAACTCTCCTAAAAGACGCAAATTTAAGTGAAGGATTTTGGGCTGAAGCGCTATTACACTTTACGTACACACGTAACAGAGTTTGTCATGACGGCCAGACCAAAACCCCCTTCGAGCTTTATGGCGGGAGAAAACCATCTGTGAAACATTTGAAAGCGTTCGGAACTATTGCCTACGTTAGTGTTCCTAAACAACGAAGATCAAAATTACAGATGAGGGCCAAGAAGGGTATTCTCGTAGGATACGCAATGAAGACTATGGGTTATCGAATCTGGATTCCCGAAGACAGACAACTAGTAGAAACACTTAATGTCAAGTTTGAAAAGGAAAGCGCTAGTGGTAGCGTACTGGAACCAGGTAAAGAAAGCACTTGCAAGAAGGAGTGTAGAAAATCTGAACCGAAGAAAATCTACTTTAAGATTGATAATGAAAGCGATTCCGATTCAGAGTATGAAAGTTCGACGGAAGACCTGAAACATTCAGAATCTGAGTCAGAATCAGAATCAGAAGATCGAAATTCAAGTTCAAAAGAATCCACTAAGAAAAATGAAATAATATGGGTTCGAACAGCCGTACCAAGGAAAGACGGATCTCGAAATGATATATATTATAAAATAAAGGGTACGAAATCAAGGCTGAGGTCATACAATGATGTGGAAAATTACTGCAAGTCGCATAATATTAAGTATAACGAATCAGACTTTTCATTTAGTACAAACGATACATTCAGCGGGGAAGTAAAGTCTAGAGATGAAACCAGTAATGTCGTAGCAAGTACGAGTAGTGCCTGACTAGACGTAGAAATCCCAAGTTGTTACAATTCAGCCCTGAGAAAGCCTGAAGCGGAAGACTGGTTCAAGGCAATGGAAGAAGAAATTTTAATGATGAAGAAGCGTAAAGTATGGGAATTAGTACCAAAACCTGATAAGGCGAAAATTCTCGGTAGTCGTTGGGTTTACACGACGAAACGAGACAGCAAGAATAAAATTGTTTCCTTTAAAGCTCGTTTGGTAGCCCAAGGTTTTCGACAGCGTAAAGGCGAAAGTTACGACGAGGTTTTCAGCCCAGTGGTCAACTTTACAATCATCAGACTCTTCTTTGCCATATTTGTAAGCAACTTAAAGTGGAAGCATTGTCAACTAGACGTAAAAAACGCATATTTGTATGCCCCCCTTTCAGAAACCATTTATATGAAGCAACCTCCAGGATTTTTAAATCAAGATAAACCGGATTACGTTTGTCTCTTAAAAAAAGCTCTTTACGGACTTCACCAGAGTGCCCGTGAGTGGTTTTACGAGATACAAGACGTTTTAGAATCAATTGGTTTTATAAAGATTTCCTGGGCAAACTGCGTTTACATCTATGAAAATAACGTTATTTTACTACTTTATGTAGACGATATTGTGTTGATTGGGAAGAATGAAAAATTCATAAAGCTGATTATCGGGAAATTAGAGAAAAAACTTGAACTGAAAATCCTCGGTGAAACAAAAATGTTACTTGGAGTTCAATTTGAAGAAAAAGACAAAAAGTTAACTATCAATCAAACTACTTACATTGAGAAAGTATGGAAAAGGTTTGACAAATTTAAACCACCTATAAATTCACTTCCTATTTCAAAAGGGGTATTTTTGTCAAAATCCCAATGCCCTCAAACAGAAGACGAAAGAGTTGAAATGGGAAAATTACCATATAGAAGTTTAATCGGATGTTTATCTTTCATAGCTGGAAGAACACGTCCTGATATTAGTTTCTCAGTAAATTTGTTATCCCAGTATCAAAGTAATCCGGGAAAAACTCACTGGAATGCATTACTAAAACTTCTGGGTTATGTTTTCTCTACTCGGCAACTAAAATTAAACCTTCACAATATCAATAGTTTAAAGTTGCATGTGTACTCGGATGCTGATTTCGCCTCAAACCGAGATGACAGAGTATCAGTTGGAGGTTGTATAGCCTTGATAGATGAAATTCCAATCCAATGGCGAACCTTTAAACAGAAAAGTGTTTCGTTATCGTCAATGGAAAGTGAATTTATATCCTTGACAGAAGCAAGCAAGGAATTGATGTGGCTCTCCCGAGTTTTAGAAGAATGTCAAAAGAAAGAAGTAATTCCTGATGCTATACAAGAAAATATTTTATGGTGTGATAATATGGCTGCAATAGATTTCTCAAAATCGCCTATCGAAAATAATCGCACAAAACACATAGATATCAAGCTTCATTTTATTAGAAATTTACTTTTCGAAAGATGCTTTCAACTTAAGTATGTGAACACTAAAAGGAATTTGGCCGACATTTTTACGAAACCTTTAACGAAAGAAGGGTTAAAGAACTTTTGTGACAAAGTTTTTGTTTAATTTAAATTTTTGTTATAAGTATAAAAGTCCAGATATCACTTGTTGATCTATGACATTTTTCTCCACAATTATGCTGTGTGCAGAGTGGTTTTTGTATCTTGAATATACATTTTCTATTCAAGTTTAAAAGTCCCAAGTTCTCCTGTGTGGGTTCGTGGCAAAATTATTTTTGTGACTAAAATATTTGTCTGTGTTTTAATTTAGTGTTAAGAAGGTGAAAGATTCAGAAATTCAGCTGATAAACTTGAAGTGTTCAGAGTCAGTGTCTCTAGGAAGAACCAAATTCATTTCTTTACTTATTAAATTAAATGTTTGCACTGTGTTGTAAATATATTATGAAACTGAATTGTGAAGAATATTGAATAGTAATTTTTGATTGTGTATTTAAAAAAAGTTTTTCTTTATATCACTTGAATATTTTAAAAATTGTATTTGCACAGTGTAAATGATTCAAGTTAATGTTTAAAATGTGTTTTTATTTAAACTGAATTAGCAAATATATTGCAAAGTTGAAAATATAATGTGTTTATATATATATTTTTTGGAATGCTTTACGACGTCGAGAGGCGGGCCATTGTTAGGAAAGAGTGTCATATTTTTCTCGACGCCGAAAAGCTTGTTGACTACGCCGTGATCTGTCGTTTGCATATATCGTTTGCATATACTAAAACAATATATATATATTTATACTTTGTCTCTGTTCAGCGTCATCGACTCATAATATCGCCGTTGTGGTGACGTACAGACCGCGATCGTAATTTGGTATGACGTCATTACGGCAGCGGTATAAATCGTTTGTTTAAAGATGATGTTGGACAGTTCGCAACATGTGTATGCAAATCTTAGATCTGGGTAGTTGACGAATTTTTGTTCGAATGTGAGTTACTTGCCGACGGCTTCGCACGCTGGTTGCGTTTGTTCTTTTTCATTTTTACTTTGTTGTAATAATATGTTTTTTTTCAAGTTTTTGTTTTTATGAAGTTTAGTGATTAAATAAACTTTGGTTTTTTTTTTAAAACTTATGCCTGCTACTTCAATTTCACGTATAATTTAATGCACTTTATCTACCGGCATCCACTGAACTTCAATATTTGACATTAATTTTACCCCAGTTGTAATGCATTCGTATCTAAAGATATTTGCATCAGTAGGCTAAAAAGGATAACTATACTTTTTACGAAACTAAGTCATAGTATTGATGGCATAAGCAATAGCTCTGTTTCAACTTTCTAAAACTGATAGACAACATATTAAAGTTCTCCTTTTAATACATATTTAACTATTCCATAAAATCCATAATCATTCTCAATAATTTCCTTATCATCAGACTTCAGGGGAAAAGAACGTACTAAAGGAAAAATTGGCACTTCCTGGTAAGTCATTAAATCTTCTCTCGCATCAACTTTCTAAAACAAGGATATTTATACCAGTAAATATTTTCTCCCGAATGTTCAAAATTTACGTCAATATTGTATCTGATTTACTCGACCAGTTCTTTCACATTTAAGATACAGTAGTGCTTTTACAACGTTATCGTATAAATACTGGTTTCTCCTAAAAACAACAAAATCATCGTCATAAACACGTAAGACGAATTCATTATTCAGTTTATACAAACAATTGAGCCACTTTAAATTTTCTTAAAAGAATTTTATTCAGTTCAAGGTACCTCGCGGCCGCACTGATACAGGCCATAAATCGCTTTATTTAATTGTAATCTTATTTTCTTGTTCTCTTACCTTGTATCCTAACAGTTGTGTGTCTGTACCTGTTTTAAAAAGCCATACAAATCAGCTAACTTCACATCTAGTTGCATATGCTTATAATACAAAAAATGAAACTCAAAATATAAATGCGAATCTTATGATTGAAAAGCTAAAACTCTAGAAAATATATTCATTTATTCCATTCCAGATTTTGTCTAAAGCCTAAGGTTACCAGATTAGTTTGTATCGCTTTTTTTATTTTATTTTGATTGAATAAAATGATCTGCTTCGGATAGTTTTTGTGCTGGGGTATGGAGGTTTTGCTGTAGTTTTACTTTGCAACAAGTATCACTTTCTTGGAAATGGCTGAAAGGGGGGGGGGTGAAAATATACTATAGAATTAAATTTTATTCTACCGAAATTTTGGCACCCGAAATTATGGAATTCGTTTATTTTATATTTCGTTTTCAAAAACGTCGTCTACAAATCGAGTTCCACTTTATCTATGTCAGAAGAATTTTCTGAGGTTTGAGAGCGTTTTTTTTTTCTTTTTCTTCTTTTTTTTCTAATGCGTATAACTTTCCGTGAAACATTAGCTCTTCAACACCTAGAAGTCTTGCTCGCTACTTTATTATGGACCATTTAGGTGAGCCAACGTTGCTTCCTATGAGAGGGCAATTAAACACAAACCCTCTGCATGGAAGTTCACCACACTAACCATTATACTATATGAGGACAGCTGAGGTTTCGGAGATTTAAATTGGGCATTTTGTTCTAGATTAAATTGATGGAAGTCATCCTATTCTCTCCTTATCGTAATATTTTAAACAGCGTTTAGATACCTATTATAGATTTTTGAGTATTATAGATTACGTATTATAGATGTAATATATTACTATAACCTGAAACAATTTTTAAACTATATAATTAACATATTTAAAAACTTCTAGAACCACTACTCTGCAACAAAAAGGCTGTAGTAACATCTATTTTTTAAGTTTAAATTTACTGCTAGCAATATTTCCTTCATACGTAAATGTGCACGTGTACAAAATATGAAAATGAAATGGAAATGTAAAATTTCATATATTGTGCTTTAATTAAATTTCCAGAAACCTTGATACACTGTTTATAAAAGTTGGCATATTTGCATACGTATTTGAGTAAATACACTGAAGAGCAAAAAAACTGGTACACCTGCCTAATATCGTGTAAGGGCCCCACGAGCACACAAAAGTGCCGGAACACGACGTGACATGAACTCGACTAATGTCTGAAGGTATCCTGGAGGCAATTCACACTATGAATCCTGCAGGGCAGTCCACAAATCCATAGGAGTGCGAGGGGGTGAAGATCTCTTCTGAACAGCACTTGCAAGGCATCCCAGATATGCTCAATAATCAGTGGCGTGCGCAAGGGGGGGTTGATGGGGGTTATAACCCCCCCCCCATTGGTTTTGATTACATATATTATTTAATTAGGTTTACGCTTTGCACTGATTGCTCAAAACTACTCTTTCATAGTAATAGTCCAGTCAAATTAGATCAAAATGGCGGCGAATCATGCATTAAATGAAGGGGTTGAGATTTTATCAGGAATGTGTAGGGGATGGTCCCCTGAGCAACGCCTAATAAAGTCCCCTCGATTTCAGACGCCGTGGGAGGGGAGGGGGGTTGTCCAGAGGTCACTTTTTTCAGTTTTTGGCGTTTATCTCGAAAACGGTGCGTCGCAAAAAAAATGTCATGCCCAAAAATTAAAGCTAATATAAAATTCCCTTCCAAATGGTATATCCATGTTTGTACCCAAGTGTTACCGTTTTCAAGATATGAGCGGTTGAATATGAAATTTTTTAAAAAAAAGTGGTATCGGTTCAGGTATCTCGTCAAACTTCCTCTTCTAACTCTTTCCCCTTCCATTTCTCAGAAAACTCATGATAGAGAAAGTTGTAGAGCGAAAATTTTCATTCAAAAATGTATGTGTTATGCTAATTTATCTTCACCAGGTAAATAGTTAGAGCGTTTTGAAGTTTAGGGGTTCTTTTCAACATTTTGCTTGTAAAATGCTCGTCACTCAAGTTTCGTTTCCATGGTCTGTAACTCTCTTAATCACTTTGTATGCTGTTTAATTAGATACGTATAGTATTCATAACCCATATAAATAATAAATTATGTATACCTGTACGTATAATGTATATCCCATAATATTCAGAAGAACACTTGTAGTACGAAGGAGAAAGTAAGAAAACAAACCAAAATGTATAAAAGTTGTTCATGTATTCAAAAAATGGTTATCAAAAGTAAGTTCAAACAACAGTTACTTACATTAAATATATTATATACAATTTATTTCATCAACTGCTTTCCTATATATTAAAAGCCGTCAATCTGATACTTTGGAAAAAGTTTCAAACAAGTCAAAGTCTTCACTATCATTTTAGCTTCTGTAGAATGTCCGAATTTTCATGAACTGATTTCCCACAAAGGTGGCATCCCACTATAATGCCACGATCAAAGTCACTAAGCTCCTTTGACTTACTCATCGTCTCACAAACGCATAAATATAACCGGACAAACCACTACCAATACTTTTATAGCTTTCGGTTACGCATCAAATTACGTCACCTGCTAGATCCACTTCTTTAGGGGGGTGTCCAGATACTTTTGGCCGGATAGTATATAACGTATTATGGAATGTTAATGAATTATATAAATTATTAAATTTACTTAATGGGGTAAGTACGAGCAAAGAACAATGAAACCTGTGGTGATTGAGATCATGCTCATTTGGAGGGGCCTGGAACATGAGCAGGAACATCCGTTCCTCAGCTCCAGCAATGTCTCCTGGTGAAGATTTGGAGTCATAAAACACTTTGGCGATGTTTGTTGTTTCATTGGCATACCGCTGGAAACATTGTACTATTGCTGCTTTGCTTTTACCATAAATCGCTGACGTAGTGTCACATCCTGAGAAACTATGGATGCAGAGAATGTACTGGCTGAATGGTAAGACCTGAAGATGTTGGGAAGAGTAGAGCCTGCCTTCTGGGTTCCCCCGTCCGGCCTTCATGAAAAACACATTCGTGTCTCGTGGGGTGAGTGCCACAAGTAAGACGAGCAGGTCTTACCTATCTACTATCACCACAGTTGAATGAAAGGTGATTTGCCACTCACCTCTGACAATACTGCAGTCAGCATCTCCTTTGGCTGTAGTAGACTGTATACCTCTTGCACCCACGGCCTGAACTAACATAGTAATGAGCTTGGTTTTGTTCCTTTCATTGGAAAGGGAGTTTTCCTGATGAACAGCAGCCACCATGTTCTTATTGAAGTCAATATCCACTGATGTTTTACTTGATGCTCTCCGATGTTGTTCGTCTCTTTCCGTGGAGTTCGTGTCTTCATAACCATCAAAATCCACAGCTGAACTGCTGCCGTAATGGTTGATTATGTACGATACATATTGATCGCAGACGGAGGCGAAGGTAGTGTTGGTGTTCCACTTTACTCTATGAAGCAGGAAGCCGCCATCGATTACCGTGAAACTATTCTTCACACTGATCAGTTGATTAAATTTTGGGAAAGCATCAGGCAGTGCTGACCTTTTGATTTTTCTCCTTATCCCCTCGGTGAATAGAGACTTAGGGTATGGGGCTAACTTATACGTTAGCAACTCCTCTACATCCCCTTCTTTCTTCTTGGTGATCAGAGTTCTTTCAGATATTTGAAATTTCATCAGAGGCTCTACCACCACTACCTCATCATTAATTTTGATCATATTGCTCATCGCAGCTAAAGGAACAACTGAGTCCTTCTTGGATTGTTTCACTTCTGAGAAATTCATTCCAAACAAAAGTGCTCATTGTGCGGGTTCCAAGGACTGCTAGCAGTTGACGTTACTTGTTCCAATTACTCCCGTTGAAAGTTACATCAAACAATTACGTTCAGCAAAAGGCGGGTGATCAGCCAACCATTGAGCAAGCTTCCTTCTGTCTAGATAATCCGTGGTTATGCGTGATGCTCAAAACTCAACATCTTGTTCTCCTCTTGCAGTATGGACGCCACAATACATCTCAAGTGAACTACATATTGCTGTAGCTGTGCTAGCTCTCCCAACCCATTTTGCCAACACCGAATCACTAAAGCCTCGTCCACCTGTTAATTCTCCTTCACTCTTCCTGTCACACATGAGTGTCACCTCAATTGCCATGTCAGACCACACACCAGCCATTGGTGTTCCAGTTCTGTTGAAAGTGAAGTATCCACGATCTATAAAATCCTGTTTAAGTTGAAGGTGGCGAGTTGTTAGTCCCAGCATGTGTTGTACATTTAGGTGAGTACACTTTGCATAATGAAAATGCCTGCTGGCATGGAAGTAAGGTATCATCAGTTGGGCACATGTCATATGATCTTCCCAGTTGCGCTGTGCTGCAATAATTTTTTTCATCAACACCACCATTTCAAAGTACTGGACCCACAAAGCTGCTGTTGGCCCATTAACTTTGAGGCGTGACAATTCGTTGCTCAATTTCCACTGAATGCTGGCAAGGGAGGTATTTGTGGAAATGTGTTGTGGAGTAATTTCTACTGAGGTCAGAAGTAACTGAACAACTTCTTCTTTTTCATATGGTGTGGTATCTAAATTTTCCAAAATGATCTGAGTTAAAGTGACACTTTTATACATTTTGGTTTGTTTTCTTACTTCCTCCTTTGTACTACAAGCGATTATCTGTATATTATGAGATATATATTATACGTACAGGTATACATAATTTATTTTTTATATGGGTTATGAATACTATACGTATCTAATTAAACAGCATACAAAGTGATTAAGAGAGTTACTGACCATGGAAACGAAACTTGAGTGACGAGCATTTTACTAGCAAAATGTTGAAAAGTACCCCTAAACTTCAAAACGCTCTAACTATTTACCTGGTGAAGATAAATTAGCATAACTATACATTTTTGAAGGAAATATTTCGCTCTACATCTTTCTCTATCACGAGTTTTCTGAGAAATGGAAGGGGAAAGAGTTAGAAAAGGAAGTTTGACGAGATACCTGAAACGCTACCACTTTTTTTGAAAATTTTCGTATTCAACAGCTCATATCTCGAAAACGGTAACACTTGGACTCTAAGTTAGCACCTATCCTTTTTAATATTTTTATTAATGATATTCCTAGCTCTCCATTCACTACACTAGCCATGTTTGCGGATGACACGGCAATACTAGCTAAGCATTAAAATGTTAAATATATGCACAAGTTCCTACAGAGACATATTGGAATTCTTGAACGATGGTTCGAACGGTGGAGGCTCAAGTTAAGTCCTTCAAAATCTAAAGCTTTTTTTTCAGTTACAATAGAATTCCACCTCCTCCGGTCACAGTATGCGATCAACTGGTTCACTTTGAGAGAGAGGGCAAATACATAGGAATTTACCTCGATAGTCGACTGACGTGGAAGAAAAATATTGAATATAACATTAGAAAATTTTTTAAAGCCCGTAAGGATATCTCCCACCTGCTGCACCAGAATCAAAAGGGTTTAGATAACAAACTACTCTTGAATAAAACCGTACTGTGTCCCATCCTGTTGTACGCCGTTCCTGTTTGGGGCTCAGCGGCTGACACCCATATCCAGCGATTGCAGACATTTCAAAATAAACACTCCGCGGTATTAGGAAGGCGCCCTGGTACCTTAAAAACGTACTTATTCACAGGGATCTGAGAATTGAACCCATTCGGCAACACATTAAAGATCTCGCATCTAACTTCTACAATAGATTATATTCAATAGACAACGAAGAAATAGCTAACCTCCCCGACTACGACCCAAGGGAATGCTATAGGCGTCCTAAGACCACTTTGATTATTCACCCTGGTCTCCTTCCCCTTTCTTAACTCTCCCTTCAACCTCTTGTAAATTTTAATTTACATTTGCCGTTGCTTCTGGTTCTGACCTGCGTTTTTTTGATGGATCGACCTCAAGACTATCCTTACTAATTTTTGCTTAATCGTCTGCTACCGTAATTTTTTTAAATAGAACCTGCCACATTATTTACTTATTTATTTTTTGCTAGTATTAGTATTATTTATTTTTATTTATTATTTATTATTATTATTATTACTATTTTAATTATTATTCTAACTTTCAAGTCAACACTTTTCTTTTAATTCTGAGAATGGAAATATAGCAACAAAAAATTATCCATACTGAGGATATGGAGCCCTGCTCTCTGGTGCCTCGTTAATGTACCATGACTATGTCTATGTCTATGTCTACAGTAACACTTGGGTACAAACATGGATAAGCCATTTGGAAGGGAATTTTATAAGCTTTAATTTTTGGGTTTGACAATTTTCTGTGACACACCCTGTTTTCGAGATAAACGCCGAAAACTGAAAAAAATTATCTTTGTACCCCCACCCCACCCCCCGCGGCGCCTGAAATCGAAGGGACTTTATTAGGCGTTGTTCAGGGGACCAACCCCTACACATTCCTGAAAAAATCTCAACCCCTTCATTTAATGCGAAATGAAAACCTAATTTGACTGGACTATAACACCCCCCTTTGAAAATTTCTGCGTACGCTACTGTCAATAATGTTCATGTCTGGGGATTTAGGTGGCCAATGGAAGTGTCTAAAGTCAGAAGTGTGATCCTGGAGCCACTCGTTAACAACTCTCGACGGTGGGTTGTCGCATTGTCCTGCTGGAATTGCCCAAGTCTGTCGGAATGCATAATGGACGTAATGAGTGTAGATGATCGGACAGGATTCGTATGTACCCGTTACCTGTCACAGTCGTCTCTAGACGTATCAGGGATCCCATATCACGCCAGCTGAATACGCCCCATACCATCATAGAGGCTCCACCAGTTTGAACAGTTCCCGGTTGACATGTACGATCCATGGATTCATGTGGTTGTCTCCATACCCGTACACATCCATCCACCCGATACAATTGGTAACGAGACTCGTCAGACCAGGCAACGTGTTTCCGGTCATCAACAGTCCAATGGAGGTGTTGTCGGGCCCAGGCAAGGCGTAAAGCTTTGTGCCGTGCAGTCACGAATAGGCCTGAAGCTCCGAAAGCCCATAGCAATGACGGTCCGTTGAATAGTTCGCACGCTGACACATGTTGATGCGCCACTACTGAAATCCGCAGCAATTTGAGGAAGTGTTACCCATCTATCTCGTTTAAGGATTTTCGTCAGTCGTCGACGGTCCCGTTCAAGCAAGGTCTTTCTCCGGCCGCACCGCTGTCGGAGATTTGATGTTTTACCGGATACCTGATATTAACGGTGCCCTCGTGAAATGGTCGTGTTTGGAAATCCAAATTTCATCGCTACCTCGGAAAGGCTATGACCCATCTCTCGTGCGCCGACTATAATACCACGTTCAAAGTCACATAAATCGTGATAACCTGCCATTGTAGCAGCAGGAACCGATCTAACAGCTTCGACAGACACCTGTTGTCTTATATAGGTGCTGCCGACAGCATCGCTTTACGTTGATTGGTTTCATACCTCCGTTATTTGCATACGGACGCCTGTACCCTTTTTCTCTCTCTCTCTCTCTCTCTCTTCAGTGTGCATTCTTACTAATCCTTTGCTGAAAATATTAAACTTTTTGAAAAAGATTAGCCGCATAAACTCCTTTCAATATTTTTTTAATCTTAAAGTTACGGCAATAAAATGTGATATCAGTGATAATCCAACTTTATAAGTTTTGTGAGAATTCATATGACACTCTCCTTTCACCAGTCTTTGAAATCACAATACTGCATTATGCTACTTTCCAGAAATAAATAATGTTAGAGTTAAATTATACATATTTAGCGAAGTGATTTTGGGCTCTCTTGTTCCTTCATTTGAATTAAGTGAACGACACTCTTGAACTACACTGAAGTGCCACTGAATTAGGGATAGCAAAGCCTATGCAAATTGTGTAGCGCTGCGCATCATGTATGCACAAGTGAGGGCGCTGTGGTAACTGCATATATAGCGCGTACTGTGGTTGTTCTGAATTAGTTGTTGGAATTGCCAGTATGGGTAAACTGCCTGATTTACACGCCTTCGATCGCGGACAAATCGTAGGTGCGCGATGCATGGGCCACTCAATTTCCGAAATTGTCAGACAGCTAGGATTTTCAAGGTCGACAGTGTCAAGAGTATACCAAGAATACATGGATGGTGGAAAAAAAACTAGCGATCGGGCAAACTGTAAAGGACAATTAGCCTTGACAGTGCGTGGTGAGAGACGGCTCAGGCGTATTGTACGTAGCCAGCGAAGCCAAACATTAGCTGAAATTACCACTCAGTTTAATGACGGTGCCAGTCGTACAGTCAGTAAACGGACTGTGCAACGCTCGCTTCACCGTATGGGTTTCTGGAGCCGTCGACCTACGAAAGTACCATTGCTCTATACTCGCCATCGGGCTGCACGTCTTGCCTGGGCAAGAGAGCACAGAGACTGGAGTGTAGAGGACTGGAAACGAGTAGCATGGAGTGATGAGTCTCGATTCCGACTACTTAACGCCGACGGGAGGCTGAGAATATGGTGTCAGGCTCATGAAGCCATGGATCTTGCATGCCTGGCTGGAACTGTACAAGGGCATGGTGGCTCAATCATGGTCTGGGGTGTTTTTTCGTGGCACAGTTTGGGATCTTTGGTGCGTGTACCAACCTCCCTCAATGCAATTCGGTACGTAGAGTTGCTGGGTGATCACCTCCATCCCTTTATGCTGTTCTGTTATCCGCACGGTAATGGAGTTTTCCAGCAAGACAACTGTACCTCTCACAAGTCCCGGTTGACTACTGGCTGGTTGGATGAGCATTCCTCTGTTTTCTCTGTCATGAATTGGCCACCTAGAAGCCCAGACTTAAATCCTATTGAGCATCTTTGGGATGTTTTGGAACATGAAAGGCCATCACACAGCACCAAAGAACCTTGCTGAATTATGGACAGCTTTAGCCAATATTTGGCAAGCTATTCCCGTGGAACGTTTCCAGAAACTTGTTGAATCTATGCCTCGTCGTGTGGCAGCCGTTATCAAGGCCAGAGGAGGCCCAACTCGTTACTAGGTAGGTATCCCTAATTCAGTGGCACTTCATTGTACATCACGTATATTATTACAACATGATTCCATCACTGAATTTTTTTTCTGCCCAAATAGTGTCATCAGAGACCTTTCAATCCTTCTTGTTTTTATTGAATTTGCATATAAATGACCATCGCACCTGTGTGTCGTAGAAATGTTATTGCCACAACAAATCTATTCGTTCGAAGATGACACCAGAGATATTTCAAGGCATCCTTTGCATATGTTCCTGAACTAAACATTTCCTGGGATATCGTTTATAACTAACCAGATTGTGGAGTTCAGTATTTACTTCAGGGAGTACTACTAATAATTGATCCAGTAATATATTAAACAGGAAAGCACAACTCTTTATGTTCCACAAAGTAATTAGATGAGTGTCAACATTTTTCGAACTAATTAATAGTTCATCGTTAGGTCGAGGAGCATTAGGTGTGATTGTCTCTATGAACAATTCACAAATGCTCTCAAGTTTCCAGTAAAGTACCAATAGATTGACTGATATAGGAGATTATTTATCGTGAAGTGTTAATAAGTTAATATGTTGCATATTATATGTGGGTTCAGTGCAAACCTTTGAATGAGAGTAAAATAATGATGGTGTTCTCTGTTCAAAGCAATATTTAATTATCCAGTTATTACGAACCCCGTGATGGTTTTGTGTATCGGGAAATTTGTTCTATTGGTCATCAATAAAATTTATAAAATATCATAAGCTTAGGAACTTCCTTGTCAAGAAAAATCACAGAGGGAGATTTTTTTCTTTTAATCAACAACTCTTCTTATAATCCCTGTTATTGGTTTGGCTCTAAAGGAGACAGAACTGGCCGAGATTGAAAATGTTGGATATCAGGAACATATAAACAGGTAGAATATTTATTAAACTATTTTCATTCAGCTAAAGTTACAGGGTTTTCATCAAGTGGTTAAACTAGCCCCAGATCTTGAATTTTTTCGAGGCGGGGCAAATACCTAAAACTGCCCCCCCCCCCCCCCCGCCGATCCTTTAACCTTATGTTTCTCTATTAAGCCTTATTTTTTTTTAAATATACATGGACATGTATGAAATTTATTTTAATTAGAATAGGACAGGATAGAGTTTAAAGCAAAACTTGAGATTACAATTTTACTCTTCGAGCCTTTTGTTCTGCAAACAAATCTATGGCCTTGTCATAATTAATCTGATGTGCGGTCCGATTTTCAATTGCTAGGATCGCGAGACTCGATAAACGTTCCTGGCTCATCGAGGAACGAAGATAGTTTTTAATAAGTTTAAGTTTGCTAAAACTTCGCTCACAGCTTGCGGATGTAGTCGGAAGTGTAGAGTAAATCCGCAACGCAATACTAATATTGGGAAAGGCATCCTGCAAATCATGTGTATAGATTTGTTGCAAGAGATAGAAAGCGCTAGCCTTTTTTATATCACCAAAAAAATGGAGCTTGTTCTTTAAAAACGGAGAGTTCCTGACATAATTCAACTGTGTTTAAGTCTCGCTCGTATTTTCGTGCGAGATCTGCTCCATGCTTCTGCAGTTCTTCAGTCGACATATTCAAGATTTCAATTCCATTGAGAAAAGCAAAATTTAAATATAGGGTGGTAGCACTATCAACCCTCTTTTTAATTTCTGATATGATTAGATCAAATACCATCATTGTTGCCTTAGAAAAAAGCTGAACAGGTTGAAGTGTTCGTGATTCGTCATCGCACAATTCATCAAATTGATTTTTGCGTTTCGGAATTCGGCAGAATAGGCTCAACGCTAACTTTTTCGGCTACTGTTTTAGCCTCTTCTATCCAATATTCCATTGAATTTTCTCTCATTTTTTGCAAAGTTTTGGTCAGACCGGCCATTAAAGCGGTGGAACGCGCGAGGATTATATCTTCCTTTTGAATTTCAATATTTACTCGATTAATTTCTCGGAGAATATTAGCCAAATCGTCAAATTGAGGATAAATTCAAATTTCTTAACAGCATGTAACGGATGACCTGTCTCGTATTTTGCTTTCGGAGTACGAGAAACTTCTTTAACTTCTTCCAAGGATTTCACTACTTCCGGCAAATTATTTAAAAGGGCCTTCACAGCAACATGTTTTGCTGACCATCTTGTCTGACTGCTTCCTTTTAAATTGGTTTGGCATATTTTTTATAATATCCCATCTAGTAATGGATCCGACAAAAAAGCAATATACTTTTTGAATGACTCCAAATAGGTTTATTGCTTCTGGGCACGATGATTCAGAGTGAACACCGACAAGGTTCAAGGAGGGAGCTAAACATGGCACAACCTCCGCCAGATCATTTCTTTCTACAATCCTGGCTTGCACTCCTTCATAGGTACCGGCCATATTAGACCCGTTATCGTAATATTGGCCACGACATTGCCCAATATCTAAACCATCAACTGTCAATTTTTCCACAATCCGTTGACAAATATATTCTCCTGTCTTTCCAGTAATTTCTATGAAATCAATAAAACTTTCTTTTATTTCGCACACATCACCAGATTTTTTACGTATCGAATTACCTGGCTCATTTGTTCTGTATGCGACACATCTGGAGTGCAGTCGAACATTATTGTGTAGTACTTGGCTTCCTTGATGTCTCTTATTAAATGCTATTCCAAGCTGTTTTCGCCATTATGTCGATAATTTCATTTTGTATTGTCTTTGATAAATATGATACCTGTCCCTTTTTTAGGTGTTCTAATTGGAACTTAAGAGTTAAATTATATTTGGTGAGCAGTGAAATTAAATTTAAGAAGTTTCCTTGACTAAGATGAGGACAGTCTATGATGAGGTCGCTAGGGGTTTCGTGGGACCCACGAAAAGAAAGACAGTTTGTTGATAGATACAGTACAGCATCTATAACAATATGCAGGATCTGACTCCATTTTTCTTTCTCTGTGTGAATTACTCGTGCAATGTCTTTATCAATACCCTGGCATGATTTAATTTGTTGTACTCGAGTTCTCCACTTAATCATACACTCTCTGTGCATTTGAGATGCTTCGTGCTCGGTTAATCTTTCTGAAGCTTTTTTTCCAATTAATGAATCATCTTGGAGCGCTCATAATTTCAACCTATGAAATATAAAGTTAATAAAAAAATTTACCCTTAAGAATAAGAAAAGCATTTTAGGGCAAAAAACGCGATATGCAACCGGCTTTTGATAAAGATTATTAAAAACTCAAGTACAGTGAAAGGTAAGCCCCACACGCCATACGGCCCCACGGCAATTGCTGGGTGTTATAAAAGCAATTCAAATTTTCTGAATACAGTGGTACTTCGACTTACGAGTTTAATTCGTTCCATGACGGAGCTCGTAACTCGAAATACTAGTATCTCGAATCAATTTTCCCCACTGAAATGAATGGAAATGCCATTAATTCGTTCCGGGCTCCCCCCAAACACAGCAATTTTTGGTTACATGTTTTTAAATAAGAAAAATGTTCTTATAAATGACTAACGTTGTATAAAAGCGCAATACAATAGAATGTACGGCAATAAACTTGTTTTATTAAGTGTAATGTACAACATTTGTTACGTTTTATAAACTTATCACGGGGACAGTTAAATTAAAATAAATTGTTAAGATTGTTAAAGCTTACATACACTCTTAGAGGTGTTTAAAAAAAGGTTACATGAAACCTATTAGTTCACTTGCGTCGTGGTTAGTACCTTTTAAAGATGCGGGTTGTGATAAGCAATAACCCATTAAAATACAATATCTGGTTCACTGCTGATGCCCCTGCTGTAGAGGGCTGAATCATGAAAATTATTTTAAATTAACTTGAAAATAGTTCACTGAAAAAGAAAGCTGAAATAATAATTACCTAAAAAGGAACGAAGAAAACTACGAGGCAACTGAACGACATGACAAAATCTATACCAAAAAAAAATAACATAATTTATTTGAACGTTGTTCGACCATTAAGATTACTCTGCCTATAGGCAGATTACACACTTAGGATCTACTCTCCTCTAATTTTCATCAACAGCACCTTTCACAATATAATTTAGTTTAAACAAGTTCGCGAAAGTGGCTGGTAACCAAAAATTTTAATTCATTGATAATTAAGTTAAATAAAATAAAAAAATTTAAGGAAAAACATCTTTAAAGCTGCAGCGAATAAATAAAAAAAGGGGGACGGTACCGTCTTCATTAGCAGTATTTAAAAGGGAATGGGCCAGCAGGTCTTATCATAGTCAGGCAAGTCTTTCTTCCCTTCCTCAG
Source organism: Dolomedes plantarius (assembly GCA_907164885.2). NCBI lineage: Eukaryota > Metazoa > Arthropoda > Arachnida > Araneae > Dolomedidae > Dolomedes > Dolomedes plantarius. The sequence goes on from OU015494.1 coordinate 26,261,564, forward strand.
ACATCTAGGGCACGCTCGGGCAAAAATCCTCATCATATCCAGATCCAACTTGCATCTCTGTGGTCGTCGACTTTTCTCGGATCCCACCTTCCAAAAACGCCGGTCCGAGGAGAAAAAAAGAAACTTCCCCCTCCAAAATTCTCCATTCGATGACCTTCTCACCCCGTTGTATGGCTACGCGTGGGTGTAAAGAGGGCGTCTTCGCTCCTTGATTTTAAAAAGGAAAACCGGGCCACCAGAATTTGAGGGACTTTTACTATCAAAAATTAGGCTGTATAGTATTTTTTTTCCAAACTTTGATCTTGTATTAAATTGGGATTTTCTTTTTTAAAACTCGGGGATTAAACGCAGCGCTTGTCTATCTCAGGCGTATCCATGCGCCTACCCCTCATCAAAACGGTTGTTTCGCTTATCTCTTGGCCAGCTGAAAAAAGGGGTTGTTTCTTGAAATGGATACTTTTGTTAATCCCTTTATCCGGTGTAGTCCTGGGTATGTGCTGTGAAAATACTGTGAAAATGGCGAAGATCTCGTTACATTGCCAACCAGCCCAGCTTACACAAGGGTTTGGGTTCATAATACAAAATTTACTATTAATTGAAAAAACAAAAATAAAACACTCTAAAATTAATAATTAACTATGTTGAATATATACCAGCCACCAAAAAAAAACAATATACCAGCCACTTTAACAAGTAAAAGAATAAAATGCACATAAATGTTACAGTCATGTTTAGTTATTTAATTATAAATTATTAGTAAAGTTAAGGAATCAACTATTAGTGCTAGCCACGATCCAATATTTTAATATACTCTCATGCTACCTCCCATTATCAAAAAATTTGCGCACCTTTTTCTAATAATCTTCAGTAATAATCAAGCAATTAAAAAATTGGATCGCCGCTAGTTGGAAGAAGTTGAGTAGAGGCTTACAGAGTTTCAACAATGCAAATATATCTAAAACAGACATTACCACGCGCGTTATGTATTAATTATATGCTATCATCTTAATTATTAAGTGTATTTTACCTACATCACAAAATATCTCCTTCTCCCTGATAAACTTTTTTTGGAACAAAAAAAAATTCTTTCGGACACAGAATACAATAGAACAATTAAACAATATAATCGGAGCAGAAAATGACACAGAAAATTACTAATATTGAGAACCTTTGACATATAGAGACGGACAGACCCGGGTCGTAATAACACAGAACACACTATATAGTACGTAAAAATGATAATGAGCACAGTAAAAACTTAGCATACAACTTAACCAAATTACTACAACAACGTATGCTCCAGACAACTAGCAAATCTAAGATCGATGTTCACAGCAAATCAAACACAAAACTCGCTCAACTTTGAGCCAAACAAAAATTTACCAAAAATAAAGTCGGTAGAACTAGTGCATTTCTGCAGCACTAAAACAGCAAGTTTTGTTTAAATTGCAAAAATTGCCAAAAAATGTGTTAACCTTAATTAACAAAATAGTAATACATGATACACAAAATGTAAAAATTATTTACCAAACAAGAACACATGATGCAAAAAAAAATTTTGTCAAACTTAATAACTAAACATGAATACAAAATGCAAAGAAAAATTTGTTAACATTAATTAACAAAATCATTAAGAATTTATGGTTTAACCACAAAACCTGTCGTGTTTCGCGGGCCTAAATCGTATCTCTTCGGTTGGTTACAACCATTTCCACCTGAAGTAGACACTTGAGTATTTGACATAATCGGGGTGTTGTACTGCGCACTGGGGTTTTCTGGTGTCGGAAGAGGATTACTCTGAGTATTTAAAAGTGAGGAATTATAAAATATTTTAAAATATTGGGGTCTCCTAAATTTGAAGTTATCATTGACAGGGGAAATTAAGGGTACCCTCTCATCCTGAGATTGAGAGGAACTATCCATATTATTATTAACATTATCAGAAGGTAGGGAAGGGAAAGTTAGTCTATTGTGTAGCTTAGTTAACCTGTCAACGTGAATTAGCTGGGTATCGTTAGGGTTGTTTATATGTTGATTACAAAGTTTACTGGGCTCTTCTGCTCTTTAACTCTATAGGGACCTTTATTGAAATTAGTGAATTTTTTGGACTGACCAGGCTTTACTACAGGAGTATATAGCAGCACCAAGTCACCGACAATAATACCTTTATTAGTAGCTGTTTTATTTCTATTGTATTCTTGTTTCTCTGCAGCTTTAATTTAGTTATCTTTTACTATTTTGAACGCGTTTTGTAAATTTAGTTCTAAATCCTCAGAGTAATCTCTATGGTCTGTGTAAGATGGCCTAGGGGAGTTTGTAATTAAATCAACAGGGAGAGTTAAATCCCTTCCATACACTAAGTGGGCAGGGGTGTCTTTTAAAGTAGAATGCCACGCTGTTCTATAGGCTAATAATGCAAAATGCAACTGATTATCCCAATTACTATCCGCATCATCTACCAAATGTTTCAAAGATTTATAATCGTTGAATTTACTCTCTCTACTAGACCATCGGAGCTAGGGTGATAACTGGTAGTGGTATGTTTCACTATGCATAATTTATTATACACCTTCTTAATTCCCTCTGACATAAAAGAGCTCCCTCTATCAGTAATGAGGTGTTCAGGAACCCCATGTCTGCAAATGTACTGCTCGAGTACAGAACAAATTGCACCAGTCTTTAAGTCTTTAACAGGGTAAGCTTCAACCCAACGTGTAAAATAGTCATTAATTACTATAATAAATCTGTTTCCTGACTCAGTTAAGGGAAGGGGACCCATTGCATCCATTCCTATCCTCTCAAACGGGCGATTAGCAATTTCCATTCTTTGTAAAGGGGCCTTTTGATTTGCCCTGTAACCTCTCTTCTGGCAACACTGAGTACAGGATTTAATATAGTTTAAAACGTGTTTGTACATCCCTCACCAAAAATATTTAGTTTTAATTCTCATTAAAGTTCTTCGAAAACCTGGATGAGCTACAGTGGGTGAATCATGGGCTAGTTTAAGGACTTCAGAAATTAGGGTTTTAGGAATAACAAGTTTTTCAGGATTATGTTGACAATTAGATTTAGGAATACAATAGAGTAGATTATTTTTCTTAAAAAAGGTATTATTGTTAATTATGTACTCTGGGGAATTATCAAGGAAGTCTAAAATATTTTTACACTTATTATCATTAATTTGCATTGCACTGAGTCTATGGGGTTGAATTGATTCACTCACTGTATCTAACATTATATTCACTGTGTTTATATTTCTGGAAAGTACATCTGCAGGTACATTTTGTTTCCCAGGGGTATGTACAATGTCAAACTCATAGGCTTGTAAGCTAAGAGTCCATCTGGTAATCCTACCATTATCTTTAAGTTTGAGTGCGTAGGATAGAGACTTCTGATCACAATATAGGGTAAACTTCCTACCATACAAGTACTGCCTAAAATTATTAATTCCCCAAATAACAGCTAGGGTCTCCCTCTCAAAAACGCTATATCTAGTCTCGGCATCTTTTAATCTTCTGCTTGCATAGGCTACCGGATGTAATTGACCCTCAATATCAAACTGGCTCAAAACTGCCCCTATGGCAAAACCTGAAACATCCGTGTGGAGGATAAAATCTCTGTTAACATTAGGCAAATTTAGACAAGGGAAAGAAATTAGGGCTTGCTTTAAACTTTGAAAAGCTATATTGGCATCTTCAGTCCATTCAAAAGGGGTTTTATCTTTAGTGAGGTTTGTTAAAGGAATGGCAATAGATGCAAAATCCTTAATAAATTTTCTGTAAAAATTACAAAGGCCTAAAAATGACCTGACATGTTTCTTAGTTTTTGGAATAGGGAATTTTGAAACTGCATCAATATTTCTCGTGTTAGGCAATATTTTACCATTAGTTACTTGAAATCCTAAATAATTAATTTTATCTTTAATGAGCTGGCACTTTGCTGGATTGAGTTTTAAGTTATATTTTCCTAGTCTTGAAAAAACTACATCTAACTTCTGTAAATGTTCATCAAAGGTTTTTGAAGCAATGATTAGGTCATCTATATATGTATTAATGTTCCAGTCGGTTAAGCCGGCCAGAACTACACCTAATAATCTCTGGAAGGATGAAGCAGCATTACGAAGCCCCTGAGGAAGACGGTTGTACTGGTATAAACCAAAATCCGTACAAAATGCTGTCTTGTGTCTATACTCTGGATGAAGATTCATTTGCCAATAGACCGAACATAAATCTAACGAAGAATAATAATTAGCTCCCCCAAGCGAATCTAATAAATCTGCAATTAACGGTAAAGGAAAGGGAAGGGGTTGGGTTTTAACATTTAATTTCCTGTAATCACATACAAAACGATACGAATTATTTTTCTTTTTAACTAATATTACAGGGGAAGCATACGGCGAATCACTTATAGATATAATACCTGCGTCTAACAAATTGTCTATTTGAGTCTTAAGTTCTTCTTTTAAAGCATGTGGAGTTCTGTAGGGCTTTTGCCTAACTGGAATATTATCTGTGAGGAAAATTCTATGGGAAATTGTGTGACAACCTGTTAAATCCTTTACTGATTCTGCGAACACATTTGAATGCTTATTAAGTAAGTTTAACAATTTTGATTTTTGTTTTGCGTCTAAATGGTGTAAATCAAATTTTCCACCAAATGGTTCAATTTCATCCTCAAAGTGTTTATCCTGAATAGTATTTACGCTTGTTTCTTTTAATTTTACTTCTTCGACTGGTTCTATTTGAACTAATTTGGTGTTTTTATTTATATGAATGGGGTCTTGAGAAAAATTGCCTACCTTTACAAAAATTTCTTTATTACATTTATTTACTGAATTAGAAATTACCCAATTACTTGTTAATGAATGCTTACTTGGTTGTACTAATATTAGATTTGAATTTGGAAGTGGGACTTTAATTTTAACTTTTATAACTAATTCGGACAAGGGTGGGATTATATGTTTACTCTTCGTATAACCTATGGCACTATAATCAGCTTCTATTAACTGGGCTGTATTTATGACTTTATTATTGTTATTGTTACTCCAAAAAGCGCGAAATTTTGAATTTTGAATAAATTTATCTGTGCAATTAATATTTATGTTATTGTGGTGTAAAAAGTCCAAACCAAGAATAGCATCATAATTTAACATCTCGTTTTGCGAAACATAAAAATCAACTGGAATTATGGAATTTTCAAATTTACAATTTACATTCACTTTTTTATCAATGAACATAGTGTTATTGGTTATTCCAATAACCTTCAAAGCACAATTTTGTTCGGAATTTATGACTCTTTTTTCTAATTTAGGCAAAACTTTAAAATTTAATATGCTCACAGTCGCTCCTGTATCAATGAGGGTATTCAAAATTACTCCTCCACATGCTACCTGAATAATGGGTAAGTCATTACTAAAATTAAATATGGAATCTATCCTAACGCACTCAAAAGGGGTGGTCAAAGTCAGTGCTGCTTCCCTGCCTTGCCCCGTAAGGTTTGATTTACTCACATTTGGCTGATATTGCTGCTGCTGCTGCCTGCTGCTGTTGTGGGGGTCTCTGAATTCTACACAACCTGGTGCTATGACCCACTCTCCCACATTTATTGCACACGATGTTATTACGCTTAAAATTTTGTCTCTGAGGGGTTTGACGTTGATTTAGAACTATAATTAATTTTTTCACCTCCTCTGCTAAATCTGCAATTTTTTTGTCGCTTTCTAACACCGTGTGCTGCAGCAAACTTTTTAATTCCTTTATCTCCTTCCCATCGGCACTAGCGCCCGCATAATTAATTTGTGACGAATTCTTTTCAAGTGCGGAGCATTCTTCCTCTTTAAGGGCCAGCTGCCAAACTTCCTCAAAAGTTGATGGATTTTGGGCCATCAAAAATCTGCGTACGTTTGGCTGAAGGCCTGTTAAACACTGATGTAGAAGCATTCTCTTTCGCGTCTCCTCCTCCTTGGGAAAACATTTGTGAGAGAGTCCTAACAAGCGGGAGAGGTAAGCTCTCGCCGATTCATGCGTACCCTGTGTTGAAGTAGTAAATTGCAACAGGGCATTCGACGTGCTTGTACCACTAAACCTATCAATTATGGCTTTTTTTAAACTCGGAGAGGGATTTTGTTCCTCTCAGCTGGGGTTGTGAGCGCAGAAACTTAGCGGCTTCACCCACAAGTTTAGTTTTTGCTACAAACAATGTCTGTTCTGGGTTCCAGCCCGCATATGAAGCAACCTCCTCAACGCGGTCCAAGAAATCAAAAATGGACAGGTCGGGATTATCGGCTGTAAACACTGGAATTAAACCTATAAATTCGCCAAATTCATAGGTAGCAACGTTACTACATTGCTCAAATTTTCCGTCCCTGACACAGCATTTTGAGTGTTGCTCTCATTAATCCCTACATCATTTGAAGGAGGGTTTGTTTGCGGATCCGAATCAGCCATTGTTAACACAATATATACAAACTAAATTTTACAAATTATATCATTAATATACACAAGACAAAAGTTTATAAAGGCAATACACCACATGCAATCTAAACATATATAAATATACCTTCACCATATAATAAAATGTTCATATAAATATAATACATCAGTGCAAAAATAATATCTGTGTCCAAAAAAAACTTATTTAAAAGCCTCTACTCAAACCAAAAAAATTGTCATGTCATTATACCTTATTATTTAAGAAAAGAAAAGCAAATTTTTATAGATTCATTGCATCAGCTCAAAAGCACGGCACCATTGTTACGTTTTATTACCTTATAACGGGGAGAGTTAAATTAAAATAAATTGTTAAGATTGTTAAAGCTTACATACACTCTTAGAGGTGTTTAAAAAAAGGTTACATGAAACCTATTAGTTCACTTGCGTCGTGGTTAGTACCTTTTAAAGATGCGAGTTGTGATAAGCAATAACCCATTAAAATACAATATCTGGTTCACTGCTGATGCCCCTGCTGTAGAGGGCTGAATCATGAAAATTATTTTAAATTAACTTGAAAATAGTTCACTGAAAAAGAAAGCTGAAATAATAATTACCTAAAAAGGAACGAAGAAAACTACGAGGCAACTGAACGACATGACAAAATCTATACCAAAAAAAAATAACATAATTTATTTGAACGTTGTTCGACCATTAAGATTACTCTGCCTATAGGCAGATTACACACTGAGGATCTACTCTCCTCTAATTTTCATCAACAGCACCTTTCACAATATAATTTAGTTTAAACAAGTTCACGAAAGTGGCTGGTAACCAAAAATTTTAATTCATTGATAATTAAGTTAAATAAAATAAAAAAAATTAAGGAAAAACATCTTTAAAGCTGCAGCGAATAAATAAAAAAAAGGGGGACGGTACCGTCTTCAATAGCAGAATTTAAAAGGGAATGGGCCAGCAGGTCTTATCATAGTCATGCAAGTCTTTCTTTCCTACCTCAGACATCTAGGGCACGCTCGGGCAAATATCCTCATCATCTCCAGATCCAACTTGCATCTCTGTGGTCGTCGTCTTTTCTCGGATCCCACCTTCCAAAAACGCCGGTCCGAGGAGGAAAAAAGAAACTTCCCCCTCCAAAATTCTCCATTCGATGACCTTCTCACCCCGTTGTATGGCTACGCGTGGGTGTAAAAAGGGCGTCTTCGCTCCTTGATTTTAAAAAGGAAAACCGGACCACCAGAATTTGAGGGACTTTGACTATCAAAAATCAGGCTGTATAGTATTTTTTTCCAAACTTTGATCTTGTATTAAATTGGGATTTTCTTTTTTAAAACTCGGGGATTAAACGCAGCGCTTGTCTATCTCAGGCGTATCCATGCGCCTACCCCTCATCAAAACGGTTGTTTCGCTTATCTCTTGGCCAGCTGAAAAAAGGGGTTGTTTCTTGAAATGGATACTTTTGTTAATCCCTTTATCCGGTGTAGTCCTGGGTATGTGCTGTGAAAATACTGTGAAAATGGCGAAGATCTCGTTACATTGCCAACCAGCCCAGCTTACACAAGGGTTTGGGTTCATAATACAAAATTTACTATTAATTGAAAAAACAAAAATAAAACACTCTAAAATTAATAATTAACTATGTTGAATATATACCAGCCACCAAAAAAAACAATATACCAGCCACTTTAACAAGTAAAAGAATAAAATGCACATAAATGTTACAGTCATGTTTAGTTATTTAATTATAAATTATTAGTAAAGTTAAGGAATCAACTATTAGTGCTAGCCACGATCCAATATTTTAATATACTCTCATGCTACCTCCCATTATCAAAAAAATTGCGCACCTTTTTCTAATAATCTTCAGTAATAATCAAGCAATTAAAAAATTGGATCGCCGCTAGTTGGAACAAGTTGAGTAGAGGCTTACAGAGTTTCAACAATGCAAATATATTTAAAACAGACATTACCACGCGCGTTATGTATTAATTATATACTATCATCTTAATTATTAAGTGTATTTTACCTACATCACACATTTACCCTAGAGATCAGACTTGAAGATGCTGATGAAAGAGGAGGAGAAAAGCTGAACTGAAAAATTAAATCTTATTCGTTGATTTTTCATCTTTTCGCCACATTTTCCTCGCTTTCGCTTTTATTACGAGCTACCCTCTTAAAGTGAGACACGTAAACTGAGCGATTGTTGCATCGTTCACTGGGATTTAATGTCCAAATTCCTCTTTCTAAGAATCTCAGATCGTTTTCTCAGAATCCGTAGAAGGAGGAGAGCTTGCGATCCTAGGACCAAGGTCATCCCATCCCCTAGAACCCATGGCGAGTACCAGTGTGGGGGAGGGAATTGAAGCTATCTCTCTGCGAGAGTGGGAGGACGCTGTTCGGTTTCGGAGGGCGACTCAAGTGTGGGTAGAGAGAGCTGCCCCGGGTGATAATTGTTGAGTGTTAATCTCTAGGTTTTAGACTGGACAGTAGTCTTAGAATAATATGTATACAATTGTATAATAATTGTACATAAAGGTTGTAAAGATTATATGCTTCTCTTGTTCTCATTTGATGAACACATGGCGTTCTCTGCGCAAACTAGCTGTGGGGTATCTGAAGCTTGCTCGTAACTCGATGCAAAAAATCTGCCGAGAGAATGCTCGTATCTCGAAAAACTCGTAAGTCGAGACACTTGTAAGTCGAGGTACCACTGTACTTGAATAAAAAGGGTAAGCATAAATAAATTTTACTCTGCCATTACCTCTAATAAAGAAAACCCAAACATATTTTTTTTGTATTACTCATCTCATAACATGAAATTATGAGTAAATAACTACCTACTAAAAATTAAAAACACTTAAAGAATTTTTTTCGAGATTTTTACCGAGTAATATACCCACTCGGTTCATTATTCACCAGAACTCAAAGTTACGTTTTTTCACCAAAATCCCGTTTTGTAAAAATATGCTGTGATTGCATTCTTCTGTCTATCTTTTTGAAGTACATATTTGTATTAAGACTAATAAGATAAGACACACGAAGTCTATATACGACACTGAAATTGCGTGGGGTTTTCCACTCTTTATAATATAGATACGGAAACGGGAAATGCTCAAGACACGATAAAATACTATATACCTACCTAGGGGCGAGCGATGAGCTGTGAGTGATGTGATGCTGCGGTACTAGTACTACGTTAGGTTGTTCGACAAAAACTAAGCAGTAAACACTAAATAATTGTTTGTAAAAGACGTCGGTCGGTCGAGAGACTCCGTCGTCGGTCTTGCAGACCGACGACGGAGTTTCCAAATATAGCCTTACCCTTTCCGCACGTACGCTAACCACTGTACCGTACTATATCACCCAGAAGTCTGTGCGTGGGAGTCAAGTCCCCAGCTATTTCTTAGAACACTAAGCGCATGCGTCAAAAAGAAAATAATTTGGAGGGGAGAAGATTTTGCAGGGGGGGAGAGTTCGTTGGTTCTCAGCGAGGGGACGCTTGAGCTACAAGCTAGATTTATGATGATGTTTTCTGTTCTTGTATATAGTTGTGTGTGTTCTGTGCCGTAAATGAAATGAAGAAAAACGCTACCTGATGTCTCTCCTAATGTGAAAGTTTGCTTTATTGGCCACGTTACTGTACACCACCCTCAAAGACGTCTGTGCGGCGTTCGCTGACTGAACGGCTTTTTCCTTTACCGCCCGCAACTCGCTCACATCGTTTGCTGACCTATGCTAACTCAGTGCGCCGCAGAGAAAGATAAGTGCTGGGCGTCTCATTCATCGCAAAGTCGCGGTAACTCTGGGTGGTGTATTCGTCTGCTACACTTGAATTTACCGCCCCCTGAAGTTGGCGCCCGGGGCACGGGCCCCGGCTTTCCCTGCCCCCCCCCCCTAGATCCGGGGCTGGGCTAAGCTAAGATAGATGTTGTAAGAGCAGTTAGAAATCACAATTACACCAAGCTAAGCAATACGAACTATAAAAATTGCGTTATCGAGAGAAGAGAAGACACATATGTAATCTTAGAGGACACTCCTCTCACTAACCAATCAGAATATAAAAGACTATAGCCGAGGAGTAGAATATTATAGCCGCTTATAAACATTTCCACTCGGTTACGATCACTAACACACATGATGTCAGCTACTCTTGCCTTGTATGAACCAGTTTTGAGAGCTAAGAAAAACTGTACAAAGATATGCTGACCCATCTTAGGTGATAGTCTAAAAGACACAATTTATTCCTATTTTAATGTGCTAGGCCAGTGGTGCACAAACTGTGGATCGCAATAAAAAATGGAGGGGTTGAGGATAGTTTGAAGTAAATTTATATTACTGAATTATTTAATTAAAATGTGCTTTAAATTTTCTATAACAAAATATTTTTAGTATTTTTATTTAAATTTTTTATATGTTAAAAATACATGATATGATATTGTTATTATAAGGCATCAAACAGTCTTGCAAGGCTATACTTACATTGCTTCTATTCACTTCTACCTATCTGTGTGAAAATATCAACTTTATAGCAACTCCAAAATTACTTGCTATAATAAGCTTCAAAATTCCTTCTGTTTTAAAATGCAACTTATAATTTTGAAATCATTATTTTAATTTTTGTGAATTTTTACCTTCATTAAATACAAATACATATGAAGTTTCGGTCACATGAGATTTGACAAACACAAGTGTAGATGGTGACCAAGACTTTTTTATTGTTATTATGCAAAGTTAATATATACATACAATCTATAGCTCAATGATTTTAAAAATAGTAAATTTTTACAATTTTTTGTGAATATTTTCTTAATTTGTTAGGAGATTTCGCTACCATAAAAAAAATGTTCATTAGACATCGAGTGATTGTTTATTTTAAGAAAACGGGTAGCGGGCGAAGAAGTTTGAGAACCACTGTGCTATGCTACTGCTCATGTTGCCCGTGTTCGAACTGAAACCAATAGGATATAATTTTTATCTGGATTAGATGTGTTTTCAGTTTTTAGTGTGTGTATTTTTTTTCCTTCTCCAATGCGGCAGACGGTTTTCTTGGACATTATCCTTATCGTCATATGACACCGTGGTTTTGCTGGCCACTTTTCTGGGAGCACCGTATAGGTCGACCAGCATTCCCCCCCCCCCCCCTATGGGCCGGTCCCGTAATTTTGAACCGACTCAAATGACGAGACCGGAACACTTGACCCTACACCTCCAGACTCCAGAGGTAAATTTGAGAACTTGGAGGACATTTCGGCCACGACAGATTTTACGGTGTGTGTGTGTATGTATATATATATATATATATATATATATATATATATACACTGCTCAAAAAAATTAGGGGAGCAAGCAAAGAAGTTAAGAAAACCGTGCGAGACAGCTACGTATTCGCATAAAATGGATTGTACACGCGTATCAATGCGCAATACAGAAAAAATGACCTAAAAGAATTTATAATTAAGCTTTAATTCTTTGAAAATATGGAAAAAACATGAAAAGATGATTTAGGGCAGTGGTCGGCAAACCGTGGCTCGCGAGCCACATGTGGCTCTTTGGCCCCTTGAGTGTGGCTCTTCTACAAAATACCATGTGCGAGCGCGCACGTACAGTGAGATTGAAACTTCATGATGACCAGGGCCGAATTTAGATTTGCTGAGGCCCTAAGCTATAAACCCCAAGGGCACCCTGCTGTTTTAAATTACATCAGCTGGTGTCGGAAAAAAAATTAAATATGTACGCCTTTTTAATGTATGAAAATATATTTCTTTTAATTTTTATTAAAAGTTAAAAAAGGATGTGTTTACAAAGTCACAGAAATAATTATATAATTAAAGGGTTTTAAAAACGACAATTAAGGCTCACAGAACAGAAAGTTTTAAATTAAAATATTAAAAAAAGGGTAAAAATTAAATTAATATAACAACATAATTGGTAGTATATAAAAACTTAATCTTTTATTCGGGTGAAAATTTAGTCTCAATCAATTTTACGATGCGCTTAAATTATTTTAATGTTGCATTTTGTATATTTAAAATTATTTAGAAGTTATCGTGATATGTCGGACTTCATTTGAGTGATTTTTCTACAAGATATTTTTATATCGATTATTATATATTTTTTGTTTTTTATTTGAGGCCTCGGCAGATTGCGAAGCCGTAGCTTTTTTAGCTTATACGTAAATCAGGCCCTGGTGATGACTGGTTTTCTTATTTCTATTTTTACATACTTAGTTGGTGTTTATGTGTCTTTATCTTTAAGCGAGTGCTCTGAAGCGACTTAATGAGAAAACATTTCTAGAAAGATTAAATGTCAACGCATATCGTCGTATCTTTGCATCGTGTTTTGCAATGTATTACTTCCGAGAGCGTGTCCCCGTAGAAAACACTAGACTAGTCAAAATGGTCTTCGAATCTAACCAACCAGTAAGTCGAAGATCTTAAATTAGTTTCAGCTTTATCAATAGCAGTTAATGAGTCTTGTGACATAAATGATACAGCGCTAGTTTCAATTTTTGTACGATTTATTTCATCTACAGGTCCTAAAGAATAACATTTAGAATTATTGTCACTCAAAGGTCAAACACGTGGAGAGGATATAGCAAATGTTGTAATTGAGTGCATTGAAAAACGTATTCGGCTCTATCGAGGTATCTTAAGCGGACCGGACGCCAAAAAGGACGATTATATGTTACTGTGGTAACCTTCAGAATTTGGGCAGGGAACCCCCTCCTTTTTTTGGAACTCCCCTAGAGTGTGGGATGTTTTGTCACTCCCAATGAGATCTCCGGATTTTTTTTAAGGGGCTATGACGGTTCATAATAATTTATTCAGAGGTTAATTATATATTCAGAGACCAGTCGGTTCTTCCTACGCTATTTAATAATTAATTAAATTCATGCATTATTCGTGCGTTTCAAAGAATATACATATATTTTTCTGTTTTATGCGTTTCAAAGATTATAGCTATATTTTTCTGTTTTATTCAATATTTTTCAAAAGAAAAAAAGTAAATAATTATATTCTTTCATTAGTTCTCCATGAATGTTTGCTGCTAATTATATTAAAAGTGGATATAATTAATAAGTAAAATATTAAATAAGTTAATTTTTATAAAAGTTTGCATTTCTTGATAATTACATATTAAAAAAATTGATAATTATAATTTTTCTAATAATATTATAAATTTCATCTTTTTTTAGGTTTAAAATAAAGTTTTAAGCTACTTAATAAATAATTCGATTGACGCCTATCCACTGCTCATGTATTGTATATATATATATATATATATATATATATATATATATATATATATATATATATATATATATATATATATATATATATATATGTATGTATATATATATATATATATATATATATATATATATAATATATATATATATATAAATATGTATGTATATATGTATATATGTATATATATACATATAAATATATATATATATATATATATATATATATATATACACATATATATATATATATATATATATATATATATATATATATATATATATATATATATATATATATATATACCCAACAAACACAGGACTGACGGCAGCTTTACGGGCCAGTGCTGGAGGTGCCGTTAGAGCGACAAGTACGGGATAATTTTTCCGGCCCACTGGAGGATTGTTTACGAAACTCCGAAGGGGAAATGTTTTGCGTTTCCCCGTCCGAACGCGTGAGTGGGCCTGTGGCGGGTTTTCAGAATCGTGGCGACATCGATAAAACTTCATCGCACCGGAATCGGTCGTTCGATTCGTAACCATAAGTAACAGAAATCTGCGTCAGAATTATGGATTTGAAAGGGAAGGCGAAGATTAAATTAAAGAGACTTTTAATAAAAATTTATTTCATTTTTGTGAAAATTCTTTTACACGGAAAATTCACATAATTTTCCTTGTATTTAAAGATTGTATTATGTCAGAAGTATACGGCTTACATAATATAATCTTTCGGTTATATTATCTATATATATAAAGGCAGAAGTCCTGACTTATTCACGTATCAACGCCCAGCAAAAACTATTGGAGATACAGATATCAAATTTTCGGAGATTATTACTTTTGTGCTGAAGGCGTCATTTAAGAAGCGATTTTTCAAAATTCGGCCCCCAAGGGGAGGTAGGGGGGCAAAACGTGTTTTTAACATATTCCTTCATATCTCATAGAAGAAAATTGATATCCATAAGATTCTTGCTTTAAAATGTAAGGAACATGAATACCTAAACATTATTTTCAGGATATTTTAAAATTCGGCCCCCAAGGGGGGGGGGAGGGGGGCTAAACGTGTTTTATCACATATTCCTTCATATCTCTTAGAGGAAAATAGATAGCCCTAAGATTCTTGCTTTAAAATGTAAGGAACTTGATTACCTAAAATCGATTTCAGGATTTTCAAAATTCGGCCCCAAGGGGGGGGGGGGGGCTAAACTTTTTTTTCACATATACCTTCATATCTCAAAATAGGAAACGTATATCCATAAGATTCTTGCTTTAAAATAAAAGGAAGACGAATACATGCCGAACGACAGCATTGGGGGGGGGGGGGGGGATTATAATATGGTGATGGGTTGCTGAGAAGTGGGGAGAGGTATCGATTGGCATAAAATTACAAGTGTACATAATATACAAGTAAGCCTTATTAAGGGTACACCCGTGCAACGCCATTATAAAGCTAGTGTCATATATGCGTGATATATATCATGTTAGATTATATTATGTCAGAAATATAGAAGGTCGTTCACACTTTATGGAATCGATATCGTAATTTATTTTCGTCATCCTTAGGGAAACGGCATCCAAGAATACTGAACGGATTTTGGAAAACGGTCGAAGAGGAATGGGTAAAATTGACATGACAGTACTAAGAAAAAGTTTACTTTCGTGGAAAATTCGAGCTAGAGTCTATTGTCAAGAACCATGGCTATCAGATAGAAGCAAATCGCAGCAAAAAAATAAGAATTTATACTTAAAACTTAACTATTAAAATCGTTTTCACAAAGTGCGAACGACTTTCTGTATAGGGCTGCATTTATTACCTGAATATTTGAGCTCAACTTATTTTCTGATTTAAGATATGTATGTTTGTATTCCATATTATCTTAGAAATTGATGTTTGAGGGAATTTATGAAACGTGTATCCTTCTGATTTCCAATTCTTTAAGCTTCAAGACATAAGACTTCCTATTACAAACGCGCACACAATGCTTTTCAAACAGGGGAACGCAGTGGTATTATTACACAAGTATGTGCGTTTGTGTATGTTGTTGTTGTTGTTTGTGTGTGTGTGTGTGGGGGGGGGGTCTGCATTCCAAGCTCCGGTGAAGCTGAAAAAAACACAAAATTCCCTTGTACATTTTTCATCAACTCCTATAGAAATGAAATAAACATCCACTTACAAATGAATAATTTTTTCGCCTCTGTTTATGCACAAGAGAGGAAAAAATAGTACCTGCCTAAATTTGATTTTCATTTTGATTAAGACGGAATTTTCAGTAGACTCTCTTGGATGCCAAAGCGGGTATCTATCGGGGCTTCATTTCAAATCCTGGTTCTCTTCGATTTACCTGGCAACCCTGCCCGAAGATGGTTATCGCCAAGATAAATTTCGTTAGGCGCTTCATTTCCTTTTTCGGTAGACCACTGGGTTACACTTATTTGGACTACAGTTATTTTTCGGTGATGGTGTTGATAATTATTTCAT
The DNA here is from genome assembly GCA_907164885.2 of Dolomedes plantarius. NCBI lineage: Eukaryota > Metazoa > Arthropoda > Arachnida > Araneae > Dolomedidae > Dolomedes > Dolomedes plantarius. The sequence goes on from OU015494.1 coordinate 26,277,738, forward strand.
GATCTAAGTATTTCGTGGCGCTGGACATTTTTTTACTTAAACATGACCATTTTCGTTTATTTTCAGCGCTTTTTTTTTTTGGGGGGGGGGGGGGGAAGGGTACTGATTTTGCAATGAATAACACTACCGTTTTTAATTTTATTGATATTTCTTCTATTTTTTATTTCATCATTGAATGGGAATGACATGAATAATATTATATGCTCTGTTTTATAAATATCTTTAAATCTTCTAGAAACTCATTTCGTAACAGAGATATCTTATCAGCATATTGATCGCATTCATTTGAGCATATATTAAAAATTTGCTGCCATATTTTCAAATTGTTTTAAATCTCCTCTCCTCAATTGTGCTTCTAGGAATGTAAGTTTCCCCTTGAATGCATTAACATCGCTAACCATTTCAGTTAATGTTTTGTTCTTTCCTTGAAGTTGCAAATTTAATTCATTTAGCTTTCCTGTAATGTACTTATCTTCCAATTGAGGATATGATGTATTAACAGTTGCCATAATTATTTTATGTCAGGAAAAAGATCCAAGAATCTTTTTAAAACTTAGCACGGCTTAGCCAGCGTACGGCAGTGTGTAAAAGTAGTTCCCCGAAATCAGATTCACGTTCCTCTAGCAATGCTCTGAATCTGCGTCTTTGCAAACTTCTTCCACGAATAGAATTAACTATTTTAAATGCGAAATTCATCACATCTGAATTCAATATTTTTGAGCACAATGCTTGCTGTTGGATAATGCAATGGTAGTTTGTTAGACTTGGAATATCATCATCACTTTTACAAAGAGTAATAAATCCATTTTGATTCCCAACCAATTACATATCAGGCAGGCGGGCGACTGGTAATAGTTACACGGTCTACCAGTCGACCGCGGTCGCCGCTTTGGCCACCCCTGCTCTATACAGTCAAAATATTGTTATTAAAATATTGATTTACATTGAATTATATTCGTCATTTTTAACAGTATTTATTCGCATACTTTATACCTAGTGATGTATAGAACGTAAAAAGTAAATAATAGAAATAAACAAAATTAAAATTCAAGCATAGACTGCTAAATTACTATAACATAAAATATATCCTGCAAAGAAAACATTTTCAATAAAGGATAGCGCAGAAGCTTCATATCCCCATAATGAAAAAAACAAATAAATAATCCAACAGATATAGATAAAAAATTATACTAAAATAGACAAAAAACAAACAGAAATCAAGCACTCTAGGCATCCACGCACCAACGGCAAGATTCTGTATAAGTGCCGGAACTGAACCATAAAACAACAGAGGTAACCGACAGGTCTCGTCATCAGGGAGCCTAACCATGTCAATTACCTCAAGGGGAACTTCAAGGGGGATATTGTTGACTGCAAATAAATTTCACATAGCTGACCAACGTAGATGTAAAGTTCTAACACCCATTGATATGAACGGTATTCATGTTTTCCGAAAACGCTTCATAAAAAAAAATAAAAAATAAAAAAAAAAAATGTCATCATAGATTAAATTAGAAAGTGTGTGTTTGTACGTATGTAAATGTTGAGAGTATTTTAGTAGCTTTTAATGTGCTAGTAAATAGATAGTTTACTAATTTTTTTCTTCATACAAGGATTCTGCGTATATCTTGTTTGCGATGCAAGTCTTCACCTTTACAGCTGCACTTGTTTAATGAAAATAAAAATGCTTTTTATGATAATTTCATGTTTCAGTTTGAATAACAATTTTGCAGTCATATAATATTTTCTTAATTATTTAAAGTTAGAAGAAAAACAATATTTTCCTCATTGTTGATTATTTTTCATAAACAGATAAAAACATTCAGATTCAGATAAATATTTTATTTTTTTCAAAAAAATTACTAATAGCTTCGCAGAGGTAAAATTTAAACACAATCTGTTCCATTCACCCATGAGAAATGCCCACAAGAAATGCACTTTCTTTCACGTGCCAAACATCGGCATCTATTTAGTCTCTGATAATGCTTAATCACTGTCACCGAGTACAATGAGGTAGGATACTTAGTAGGGATACTTAATTTTCGTATTTACGAAATGCATGCGAATAAATTCGAAAATATTTTTTTACTACTTTTAGGCGAAAATTCGGGAATAAAAGGCTTTTAAGCGATATTAATTAATAATAGTAATAATTTATTGAGATAATTATTCAACTAAGACCATTCATGGTCTTTAACGGAGAGATTTCCCTGTTCGTCGGATTTCATCCGAATTTCACCCGAGCAGTTTGCTCGTATACCGGAATCGAACTTAAAAATCTAACAGTAAAATCAAACGATCAGCTTGCTTTCTCGACAGCCTGTTTTTTTTTGTCATGAGTTTATTATCCACTCAGGGTCAGATTCTTTGTCAGGGTCAATTCTGGGGACTTAAACCTTCTGAGAAGTCGTTTTCTTTCTCTCCCGCCCAACCCCTTGTGTGGACACTCTTTGTTTGCAGGTGGCAAGTAAAGGCCCCTTTTTTCTCAGAATTGGGGCGAATAATTTCTTCCCTCGCATCTAAAACATATGGGGAATGCTTTCTCTCGCCAACACCTCCTCAAGTGAGAAGGGGGCGTTGCCCTCGCTCGGCAGTCCGTCAGGGTAAAGGTTGAAAAATTAGGTCTTATGGGTCGTCCAGATTTTTATTCATGGATTTAATTTAAATCATATTTTTTTAAGAAAAAGAAAAAAAATCTGTAATATCATAATAGTGAGCCATCCATTTTTGAGTAAAAAATTAATTAATTTCTTTAAGAACTGGACTTGTAAGATATTATTTAAGATTTTTGGCCTTAAAATTAATGAATGTAACTATTTAAATTTCCAAAAGTTAATAGTTTTTGGTGCAAGCCAAGAATAGTGATTCTCTTCAAATTTATCTTTACTTATTAGATCAATATATGCAGTTAGGTAACATACAATAATTATAATACATACTTTCGTAGTCGCTGATACGCTGAAAAAAAATAAATGATCGAGGCACTGAGTTTAATTACTGTGCATGAGTCATTAAAAAAGTTTTTCTCTAGGTCAAGCCTAAGCAAGTTAAATCGGTGAATGATTTTATTAGAAGTATTCTTGTTACCCACCCCCACTCCTTTAAAACAATGGGAAACTTTTTGTCAATACGTAAGACTTAAAAACTCATTCTCCATTTTTAAGTCGAAAAACAGATGCCAGTTAAATAAAATGACTATCTCAATTATACATCTAAACTCCTAATATCAATACAACAACATTTTGATAAAAAATAAACATGTAAAGAACGCAGTTTTTTTTAATGATTTTTTATCTTGAAACGGTCGCAAATGTGCTTAATATATATTAAGAACAATGATGCTATTTACACTTGCAGATAATTTAGAAAATTTTGACAGATATAGATGTCCCCATGTTCGATAGTCATTCGTTCCATTTTCATGTACCTAAATATTTCCCATCTTCCTATTTCTTTCAGGCATTCTGTAGTCCCCCCTACACATGTATACATTCCAGAATGAGAAAATTTAATTCTAAGTTTCTTAAAAATTATTAGGCCAGTGGCATCCATTAAATCGTTTCAAGGGGTTCAGAGAGCCATCTATTAAAAGCTTTCAACGAGAAGTTACAAGAAATTTCAAAGCCTCAGGGAAAAAAAAAATCTTTATAATTTTTTACTAACCTAATCTTTATCTAATATGTATTTTTAACGCTTTAAGCTGATCGTCTACATAAAAGGATTTTTTTCCCGCATGAAAAGTAGTATTTCACATTACTGAAATTCTGAAACATGGCTAATTTAGTCTAAAAAATTGATTTAACTTTTCATGTATTTTAAGCCGTAGCTGAAAATTCTTTGATGGAAGCTGAAAAATCAGAATCTAAGTATTTGTTTTAAAGCATAAACATTTTGATCACAAGAAAGCTGAAAGTTAAAAAAAAAAAATATTTCCAGAAAATAAAAATAAAAATTAATAAAAGAAAAGTGTCTATGGACTCAAAAAGACTTTTATTCCAGAAGAGTTTTTTTCAGTCCCAGCCCCCCAAAATACTGTTTTAAATTTTTCGATGTCCGTGTAAATTACTACACATATAAATATAAGTTCAGCGATCTATTGACAAAATACGTTTGGCGAGCGTGCGATCATGACGTACACAGATTGGCGATTTTCCGTCATCTAAGTCTTTGGCGAAACTTTGGCGAAACTTTGGCGCACGCTATTTATACCAATTATATTTCGACACAGTTACTATCTTATTTTTCTACTTCGAGGTTGGACATTTGCGGCCATGGCGGGACTTAGAAGCGAACACCTCCGTAGAAGGAAATTCGTGGAGGGGGAGAAATCTTTTTCTGTTTGTCATTGCTCTTTCCCCACTTCTACTCATAGAATGTATGGGCGTCTCTTTGAGACAGCTGTCGGTTGAGGAGGATTTTGTCTGTGATTCTCTTTTACGGCGGGATCTCTTGGACTCGGTGTATGCTTTCCTACACCAGGGAGTTCCTACACCAGGGATTAGAAACACCACATCTGCTATCTCTCCGCTGCTCGACTGTGTGGGATTTTTTTTTTATTTTCAACATTTTTTTAAATATACCATCATTGGACAATGACCGAAAGGTATGTTTAATTTTCAGTCTTATCATATTCAGCAATATGATAAGACTGTAGGATGACAGAATATTATTATTTTTTATTTCCAAAGAATAAACTTTTCAAGACCTATTTGAAGATGTCTCAAAAAAGATATTTCATGAACAGCTAAGATTTAACAACGAATCACTCTTTGATATGCAAAACAATGAAACATTTTTTTCACTTGTCAACTACTAAAAAAAAAGACTGAATAAAATTCATAAAACATTGAACTACATTCAATTTTAATTTTTAATCATTTTCAAATAAATTATATAAATTAAGTTTATATAATCGGGTAATTCCTGATTTTCAGGAATTATTCTGAATAAAAATTTTAGGTAATAGCAGAGATTAATATTTACTATTACCTGAAAATACACGAGAAAAGGGGAACAGTTAAAAATATCAATACTAGTTATACATGGAGAGCCAGAAAAAAAAAAGTGAAAGGGTAGATATCAGATCATATTATATATAAAGGTTAAAAACAATCTCATTAATAAAAATAAAAAGCATGTGAAAGAAAGGGTTCTACGAAAAACTTTGAAAATCTGCCGGTATTCCGATTCCGGCTCACTACTGGCGAGTTGCCCTGATTCACGGCGCTTTGCTGGCTGCGAGATGGGTACTTGACGGCCTGTCGGCACCAATTATTGCTCCCGTAACCGGCCCGTCAACCTCCGGTTACGTGACGGCTTTCTATCCACATTGATGGCTTCGTCGCGGCTGTCTGACGGTTCGTAGTCGGATGAACGATGGCTCTATTCCTACCGGAAGCGGCCCAGAACTCGACGGGGTAGTCGCGGGCGAGAGGACACGACCGTGACGGAAACGATATTGACCTAATGCGCCGGCCCGGCAATGGAGAAATCGGCTAGCCGGAACCTTCCGACCCCGGACCGATGCCTCTGTGTTTGTTGGGTATATATATATATAATATATATATATATATATATACATATATAAATATATATATATACATATATATATATATATATATATATATATACATATATATATATATATATATATATATACATATATATATATATATATACATATATATATATATATATATATATATATATACATATATATATATATATATATATATATATATACATATATATATATATATATACATATATATATATATATATATATATTTATTTATGTAAATATATATATATGTATGTATATATATATATATATACACTAGCTGAAAACCCGCGCTTCGCTACGGAGTACATTCAAATTAAATTCAACAGTCAATGTATGCAATTAATGCCAAAAAAATAAATATATATATTTATAATAAATACGACGATCAATGTATACAATTGATGTAATATATATATATATATATATAAAAGTCGTAAGGTATATTTATTTTTTTTGGATAATATCCAATCGTCTGCTGCATTAGAAAGAAAAAAATAATTTTTTTTGTCTATAAAGTTGTTATGCACGTGACGATAAATTTATTTAAAGTACCAGAAAAAGAAATCACGTGATCGGCATTTAATAAATTAAATTCTAAAAATGAAACTTTAAAATTTCACCAAAAATCAGAAAATTGAGGTAAAGATTCGAAAAAGATTTCATTTTAAAGGAATTTTTAGATCTTTCTCGTGATATAAATTTTATAAGCCTCACATTCTTATTTTAAATGCAAACTTAAAAAAAGTTACAAAACAGCTTAAAAATTTAATTTAAAAAATTCTAAGAAGAATTTTTCAAAAATCTCTCTTAGTGCACCCCTACACTATAAGATGAATCGCCATGCAAAATTTCAGCCCTTTAGGTCTAGCGGTTTGGTCTGTGCGTTGTATGTCAGTCAGTGAGTCAGTTACGGAACTGTTTTATATATATATATATATATATATATATATATATATATATATATATATATATATATATATATATATATATACATATATATACATATATATACATATATATATATACATATATATACATATATATACATATATATACATATATATATATACATATGTATATACATATATATATTTACATATGTGTATATATATATATATATATATATATATATATATATATATATATATATATATATATATATATATATATATATACAGTGGAATCTCGATCGGTCGTTCCCCGAATCATCGTTTTCCGCATGTGTCGTTTGTTTCACCCAGTCCCGACGATCATATTGCTTTCTTAAGTTCCCACATCTATCGTTTTCCCGCATTAATTGTTATTTCAGACGGCCCCTTGGAAAACGATAGATCGAGATTCCACTGTATATATATATATATATATATATATATATATATATATATATATATATATATATATATATATATATACATATATATATATTCATATATACATATATAGATATATACATGTATGCATATATAAATTTTTGTGTATATGTGTATATACATATATACATACATATATATATATATATATATATATATATATATATATATATACATACATTCAATACATGAACAGTGATTAGGCATCAATCGAATTATTTATTAAGTAGCTTAAAACTCTCATTTAAACTAAACAAAATATGAAATTTATAATAATATTAGAAAATTATAATTATCAATTTTTTTAATATATAATTATCAAGAAATGTAAACTTTTATAAAAATTAACTTATTAATTATTTAAGTTATTAATTATATCCACTTTTAATATAATTAGCAGCAAATATCCATTCAGAACTAATGAAAGAATATAATTATTTGCTCTTTTTCTTTTTAAAACTAATGTATAAAACTGAAAAATACAGCTATAATCTTTGAAATGCATAAAACTGCAAAATATATGTATATTCTTTGAAACGCACAAATAATGCATGGATATAATTATTTATTAAGAATCGGGAAAAACTCGACCCGCCTTTGAATAAATTATTAAGAATCGGGATTGACCCCCCAAAAAAACCCTCCTCTATATAAAAAAAACCCACGAATGAACGCTCTTTTGAGTGGGACAATTCTTTCCAAGCCAATTTTGGTGTTCGGGAGCGAAATGTCGCCAAAATCTGGCGAAAACGGTCCTCCTTCGGTACCACACCCACGCTACTCGATAAAACTGTCTCAATTTCAACAGATGGGGCGAAAAGTATGACCGTCGTAAGAAACGGGTTTGTTGCAATTTTGAGAGAAATTCATCTAGACGCGCTTTGTGCGCAGACATTTAATCAACTAGGACAGGGATGGCAAGTCTGTGACCCGCAGGTCACATAGTGACACGCGAAGCAATTTTAGACGCGAGACGATCACATTGTTTTAACATCCATTTAACTTTTTAAATTTTGATTTTCATTCGTCGGACTGAGAGATCTAGAATCTAATTTGTACTAGAAATAATTTTTAAAAAATAATTGTTTGAAATTAATTTTTTCCTATTTTTGCCAAACATAAGTCTTAAAACACTCTTCTTCAGTACTAGCGAATGCAAAAGAAATATTTGACGAAAGATTCTCCCAATTTCTAGAAATGGAGAAAACTTAAATTATCCTCTTTCGATTGGCTTCAAATTGATAACGTAGAAACGAAAATGGTCGAATTTCACAGCAGTGTTGTACGGAGGAATAAATTTGCAGAACTAAACGTAAAATTACAAGATCTGGAAAATTGTGACGAATATATTTTAACAACAAGCACTGAAAATATTATTTTAACTAAATGGAACTCGCTGGCTAATTCACTAATGTCGATGAAAAACTTAACAAGAGCTCCTTTGACAATGTTTGTATCAACCTACGTTTCCGAACAATGAATTTTATTAAAAGTAAGAATAGAAATCGCCTCGGCATCGACTTATCCGCTGCGTGTGTACGATTAAAAGTTATAAATATCGAACCACGTATAAATAAATTATCGTCCGAAAGACAACAACAAGTGTCACATTAAGTTCGATAATTTTTGTATTTATTTTCTTCCTGATATTGATAGTTTTAAAAAAATCCTAATAAAAAGTTAAATTTGTTTTTGTTTTAAATATATATCGTATAATTCTTTTAATTTCCGAAGGTCTTCTAAAGACCGAAAACAATTTTTTTAAGTGACACGTGGTTTTAATTTCTACGATTTCAAGACATTTTTTGACGCGCGTAAGAAAAAGGTTCGCCATCCCTGAACTAGGAGATGCGAGGCTATTGATCATATTAGTGTTTGTCTGTCATTGTTATGATTTAATTTTATGGATACTTTACAATTTAATTTTATCAATAAATAATATCGATATTAAGTATGATATCTAGTTTTATTCGACATACCTATAGTTTAACAAAGACATAAAACTTAAAGTAGAGTTTATTAAGTTAATTTTATGGAGCACTGTGGGGTGAAAGAAAATGTAGTGTCGAGGATTGAGAAAGGTATGTTGAGATGGTTTGGACATACAGAGATGATGAACGAATGGAGATAGACGAAATAAGCATACAAAACGAGTGTGGATGGAAGAGTTGAAAGAGGTCGACCTCAGAGAAAGTACCTCATTCAGATTGAGGACGTATTTAGCAAAGGCCAGCTTTGGAGTATCCTAATTAAATTAATAACAATACACCTGCCTATATAGTTTGAGTTTTAAAAAATTTGGCTCTCAAAGGAAATTTCAATCGTTGTACTGTTGACATTTGGCTCTGTTGACTAATGAGTTTGCCGACCACTGATTTAGGGCAACAATTTGGTTACATGTAAACGATAAAAAAAAGTATTGTTTAGAAATGATGCAAGATTTTTAATATGGCGTGTGGTCTCCTCGAACAGCTAAGACTGCTGCACACTTGTTTTCCATGGATGCGATGATGTTATCGATAAGACTTTGGGGAATACTGTTCCACTCCTCAAGAAGTGCAATCGCCAAGTCTCGGAGAGTAAAAGGAGGCCTTGGTCTCGCAGCAATGCGTCGTCCGAGCATGTCCCAAACATGCTCGATTGGATTCAGGTCAGGAGAGCATGCTGGCCATTCCATACTCTGTATTGTTTCAGCTTCAAGCATGTTCTCCACAAGACGAGCTGTATGCGGTCTGGCATTATCATGCTGGAAAACAAAGGAATCTCCAATGGCTGCAGCGTAAGGTATGGCATGATGTCTCAATATCTCGTCTGCATACCTTCGGGCCGTCAAAGTATCATTCCGAATGATATGCAGGTCCGTACGTCCACCTATGCTGATTCCACTCCATACCATAAAATCAGCTCGTCTGTATTGTGACCTTTCACGAACGAATGTGGGGTTATTTCAAGTGCCCCTTTCCCTCCATACCAAAACACGTCGGGTGTCACACTCCAGACTGAATCGGGACTCGTCTGTAAACAGCACTTGGCTCCAATCATGTTGCTCCCAATCTCGATGTTCAGCAGCCCATCTCCTTCGGGCCGCACGATGGCGTGAGGTCACCGGAATGCAGACCATTGGCCTACGTGCATAGAGACCTCCCTGATGAAGCCTATTACGTATTGTTTGGCTGGACACCCTTCGTCCTGTTGCCAAGAGCAACTGTCTTTGCAGCTGAGTAGCATTGTCTACTCTGTTTCGACGAGCTGTTAACAGTATATAACGGTCACCAGTTGCTGTAGTGGCACGTGGCCGACCTTGCCCTGGTCGACGTCTAACATTCCCTGTTTCTTGGTATCGATTCCACAGCCTTGCAACGACACTTCTTTCGACTCCAACAGCGTCCGCGACACTACGTTGTGTTTGCCCGGATTCAAGTCTGCCTATAATACGCCATGCCATGGATTCCGGTAAATCACGTTGTTGAGACATTTTCAAGTCACCTTTTCTCAAAAAGAATAACTGAGCAATCGTATTTCACAGTTAAGGCAGTGAAACAGGCGTTTCTACAACTCCCGATTTCCGTCCTTATGTTCTTTTTCTGGTTTTTGACGTCATGAACTTTGATTTACATCTGAAGTTTTCTTCTTCTGTTTCCTGCTAGGCTTTAAATTATGGATGATTTATTTTATGTTACTTATCGGTGTAAGTATTTGCGTAATTTCATTAAAACCATGTGCTCCCCTAATTGTTTTTAGCAGTGTATATATATAAACAATTATATATTAACAATTATATCACTGAATACAAATGATATTTTTGAACAATGTTAAAAAGACTGAAATGATGTTCGTATTTTCTTTTATTACTAAACAGAATCACTTTTAATTTTGCTTCAAGCAGAATGACTGTTGAAAAATGCTTGCACCTTCGATAGTATGTCCAAAATAGTAATTTCTTGTCATTCATTATCATAATGCAAGAGTATTTTCCCTTTGCAATAGTTTACTTTTACAAAGAGTAGATTTCCAAAATTGACTCTTTGCTCTGCTTGCTTCTCATTTTTTAATATAAATATGCGATACGATTTTCATTTCCATTTAAATTCTCTTTTTAACCCCTTTTCATTTATGCTGCAATTCTTCACTAAACATATTTTTCAAACATCTACCTTTCCTTTGCTGAAGCTTTTTAAATCATTCCCCAATCAATGCTTTATCTTTCCCTATGAATTATTCTCTCTCCTACCCACCTAGAGATTTTTGCCAGCATAGCATATTCTCTCAAACAAAAAAAATCCTTTTCGTATAGTCTTTGCCTGATCTACACAATTGTAAAAGAAGCTAAACTTTAAAAAAAGCTTTCGCCCTTCACAAAGGACGATTGACTATTCAAAAACCATTAAAATTTGGTTGAGTAGTCCGAAAATTTAAGGAGCGAAAAGCTCTCTCGATAAAAGATGCATATGAATTAAAATTTTATGTTATTAGCTGGTAGGGACTTGAGGAATTCCAGATTTAATGAACATCCCCACCACCACTCCACCCACACACACAACTTTCACTCTCAATACGTCACTCTTCCAATAGTGCTACAAGTGATGAATTATGCACTTACTGCCCACAGATTTGTGTATTAATCTTTCATTTAAAAATTATCTTATGTATAAATTTGTATTTACGTAAATATATTCGGCATTTATTTCTTTTTTCATACGGATCCGTCCTCCTTAGTTAAAATGACAAGAGAATTTTTTTCCTTTGTATTCATTATTTTCATTTTATATTCTACCTGGTGAATTATGTCATACGAACTTATGGATGTTTTATCTGTTTCTTCATACTCTTTTAGATGATGATTCTATGTTAAAAGAAGGGAATCGGAATATTCTCGTATCCAGTTCCATTAAGTAGACGCCAGTGGCGTAATCAGAGAGTGGTTTTAGAATTCACCTTCTTGCTTTCCATGGAGTGTGAATATCAGCAAGAAAAAGTGGTGTCGCGGTGAATTTTCATCATGCATGAAAACAAAAAAATTCTTGTTGCTCATTGGTGGACATTCTGTCTATAAGTTTGCTATCGATAGCCCTAAAACTTTCAGTCCCAATATCGTATGGTGGATTCAAAACACTTGACTTCACAACACAAAATGAATGATGTCGGTTACATCCTAGGTTTGATTACCAAATTTACGAGAAGCACTCGATATTCGTCGCAGAACAGTGAAGTTAAATTTTTAGATCACAAAGGGAACCTTAGCAGTTTTATCTGTGTGGAGTCAAGGGCAGAACCTAGGGACAGGTGTACCTCTCACAGATCTATCAAAATTACTGTTGCTAGAGAGATTACTCGAGTGTTACGTAGACGAAATGGAATTAAAGTAGACCAATCCATTAAATTTTCCGCAAGAAGTCGAAAGAAAATGTATCTATTGAATGCATGCTGTATAAATAGATTGATAGATTATTGAGATGAGTGAAACTTCATTTTTCTTCTCTCATCACAAGCGAAAAGTATTGTATCTCTAATTTACTTTTCATTTAGGGTAGTTTATAAACTTCTAGGATGCCTCTATGATATAGTACTTTACGAGCTAAATACACTGACATACTCTCTACTTTATGCACCAGAATGCAACTTGGTGATGATATTCTTTGAAGAAATTCTTTTCGTGGAAGATTTCCTATGGGTTATGAAAACCACGTTTAATGTAAGACAACAACACAACAAGTATGATGAATATCTTGATTTATAGAGAAAAGCATCATGTTTATAATTTTTAGGCAACTAGATCTGTAGCTTAAAATTTAGCTCCAAATAATAATATAACTTAAATAACCAAATAATAATATAACTTAACAGTGGCGTAGCGAGAGGAGGGCAAGGGGGTCTATCATGCCCCAGGCGGCACTCGTAGAGGGGCGCCAAACGGTCCTTTTCGCTAATTTTATATATAATATTAAAATCTGTTTTCTGGGGGAGGGGGGCGCCAAAAAGTTATCGTGCCCCGGGTGCCAGTTATGCTCGCTACGTCACTGTAACTTAAATAACCAAATAATAATATAACTCAAATAACCAAATAATAATATAACTTAACTAAACAAAGGACTGGTGAAAATTAACTCTGCCACAAACTTTTATTTTTTTTTATATTATTGAACTCACGGGACGTGACCCTACCCCTCCACGTTCCGTGATTTCGTAACTAAAGTAATTTTGTGTAACCAAACGGGTCAATTTTTCAGTGATTACAGACGGATTTAGCGATCTAAATATTTAACGTTGATTTATTTTTTATATAAGAACTTTCAGATTTTCGGTAGCTCTTAGTTTTCACTGTACTACATTATTTTTAATCTATTCTCCAACAAAGACTATGCAGTTTATCGTTTAACGCATACCTTGACTACATAATGCTTTTAACAAGGTTTTGTAAAATTTTCATTTTGTCGGTAAAAATAATCAAGATACTTTTTATTCAGCACTAAATTTTCAGTGATTTTTTTTTTTTAATTTGAAAGAAGACAAATTTTCATATTCAGTAGTAACCCTAATGGTCCAATCATCAAGATGACTGGAGATTAACTGACCAATGAGAATTTTCACACAGATATAGTTCTTTACTCTTACTGCTTAACCCCATGTCCATGGTGTTGTCTTCTCCACAGTATGAAATGAGCAGCGCTCAATGTCTTTCTCTAGGAACCCTACCTTCGGTTCCCAACCAATGATCACGAGCAAGTCTCTATATTCTTCCTGCATTTAATGTCGAGTACGAGGGAGGAAGAAGAGGTACTCAGGACAGAATAATTTGGATGAAATTAAAGCCTCTGGAAATCATAAGTCTCAGGAAGACATCGAAAACTAGAAGGATTTTATCTTTTGCACATATACTTTTTATATTTAAAAGGACTATGAGTCGGTCCCGCTTAGAAGTACCTCGGGAACTTACTAGCTTGTTGTTAGATTTTACGGTGAATGTTTTATTGGAAAAGCCGGGCGATCTTGTTGACTATGCCGTTGGTTATTTTACGAAACTTAGAGATGAAGGTCGTACAAATAATCGGGACCAGTCGGTGCCTCAAACATCAGTAACATGTGAAGAGGAAACAATCAGTGACGAAGAAGAAATGGAAGAACCGCCTGTAAGAAGTAAGGATTTTTCGTTCTGTTTGGTTTTGTTTTCATGTGCCGTCAAATGACCTCCTACTTTCGAAGTCCGAATTTCTTCTTCGAAATAACTATATATATGTCAGTGATTGTACTGTCCGATACAAGAATTTATGCATTTTACGGATTATTATTTATTTTACTATGATTTTCCAATATTTGTTGTTGTTTACTCTTAAACATTAAGAATATTAGAAATCTGTCATGTAATTCTGTTGAGCAATCTGAAGAATATGTGTAACACACCTATATTGTTTTTTCAGTACTGAGCACTCTATTAATTACCCTAAATTTTACCCTTTGAGATTATACAGGACTTTATATAGTGTTATTGGTTGTGCTATACTGAGCTATTTCTATGGAAGATATGCTTAATTGTTGTATACTCTTTGATTATACACGTGTTACACCAGAGAAAATCTCTGGTTTTAAAATGATTAATTGCTCAGATATAATTATGTGCAATCTTAAAACTTGTGTTATGATTTTGGTATAAAGTAAGTGAATTTTCGTTAATGTAGATTGTAGAATTTTTATTTCAAAGAAACATTCTCTTATTTTAACTTCTACAGATTTTATGCAGGGAGTCTCATCTCTTTTCTTTTTAATGCATACATGAAGACGAATTACATGCATTAAAACCTTATCTGATATTTAGTGTGTTCCTCTTAAAACTTTGTGTCTGTCATTTTAAATTGTTAATATATCTAACAAAGTATGTGTAAATGATCAAATGATATAATATATAAATATTGGTATATTACTATATTTCAAATTCTTCAGTAAATATGTACAAATGCAATGAATTGACACTAACCTAAATATTTTAAATCTAAAGAATGTATTATAATCAAATTATAAGTAATATATTGTTTGAATGGTTAGTGCAATAGGAGAAAATTCTGTTATGGTGTAGTAAATTTCTATTGCAAAGTTAATGCTGCTAAAGGGGATTCATTCATTTTTTACTATTTTTCACTAAAGATATTTTCAAATTGATTTTAAACACTCTGAACCATATTTTTTCAAAGTTTTACCCAGCCAAGTTCATTACTTCATTTCTTAGCAGTAGGTAATCCATGTTTTAAAAATAGTTTATAAATTCCTCTGTATATTATTAAGTTAGAAAATTTTAAATTCTAGATTTTAATTGGTAGAGTCTAATTTAAGAAAAAGAAATTTCCCTAATCTTGAAATATTTTCCCTCTAGTCCTATACTTTAGTCTGTTATCAGCGAATCCTACAGATCTAATTAAAACTCAGAATGTGTATTTTTCTATGAAATTTTATTTTCATTTGCTTCAATTGTTTTAAAACTTTTATTTCTTTCTTATTTTAGAGTCTATAAACCAGTATTCAAGACGAAAATCAGGTAATTTTAGAAATTTAAATTATCAGTATTTTTAAGTGATGTGAAATTTTATATTGTTTATAATGGTCTATCATGTACAGTTAGCAAACGAAAGTTATATTTAGTGACCAATAGTCTCATTAGCAGGCAAATTTTTTTTACTCTCCTATTTGAGCAACTGCTGAAATAAAGATCACCAGAAACAATGACCAATATTAGAAGTAAATAAACACTGTAAATGGATGTTTTTCTGGTTGTCCTTGTTTATTAAGATTTTGCGAGGGTGCTTTTGCAGTAAACATTGGTGTTGATATGAATTTAACGTATGATCTACACTTTAATACATCACATGAGCTAAATATATTCTCTTGTGTATTAGAAGGAATGGTTTGTTTATAACACACAAACTAATAATTCCCTTTATTAGTAATTGCATAGGATGTACTAAAATAGAAATAAACTTGAGTTACTATAAATTTTCTGCAATTAACACAAATAACTACTCTCTTATGATGTATTTAACTTTTCCAAGTACTTGAAATTTTAAATTTATAGGTAAAGAAATATGTTTATGATTATAATGTTTGTTTACCCTGAAGTCTTAAAAATAAATCATTAACTTGCAGTAATTAGTAAATATCTTACAGAAAAAAAAATGATTTGAGAATTTTAAGAATATTTCTTATGTCTGAAAAGGGCAATGGGAATTTCTTGGCAAAGTATAGTGTCACCATGCAAATTCAAGTGACATTGAGCCAAGGTTTTTCAGTATGGTTTTTGCCCTCAAAACAGTAAAACTAACTGTGACATTAAATGACTCTAAAACATCAGTTCCGAATCGACACTGTTTTGGATTATTTGTTACATAAAAATATAAAAGAAGTCAACTATGAAATATTAAACTTTTATGGCAAAGTTCTATTAGCATGTCTCTTGCCAATACTGTCTAAAAAATATTGGTAGATGCATAAAAAAATTTTGTTGCTGTTGTAGAACTAAATGTTATTATAATCTCAAATTGTATTTATGTGTACAGAAATCAAAATAAACTTATCTGCCACTTGCACATTACAGTGTGTAGGATACAGTGTTCACGTCATCATAACTTCATTTTCTCTACCGTAAATGAAAGCTATAAATTATTAATCTTTATAAATAGCATCTAAAAAATGCTATCTTTGATAGTACTAACTAAATTAGACCTGAATTTATTTGTTAGTTTGAAGTTTGGTTAGTATTTATTTGACAGTATATAAAGGAAGTAAATCCAAGAAAATATTGCACTAAAAATCATTTCAGAATATACTTTAAAATTTTCAACAGAGGGCCTAAAATTCTTCATTGAAGCATCTAAACCCAAATTTGTAGACATTCAAACTATATTAGCTGTACTCTATTAAGCTGCATTAATCTGGCCTTTCAAAAGAACAATGCCAGTCCTTTATCTTCATTTTTATTTAGAACATAAAGTTTTTCTTCCCATTGCATCAAACTTAAGTTTTTTATTTCAAAATTGAAGGATTGCTCTAAAGTTAGAAGTTTTTGGGTCCTAAAAACTCATAGGAAATCCTTGTATCCCATTATCTAATTTTAGGATCCCTTTTTAATAAAATGAGAAAATTATGAATGTTTCATAAATTTTATATTTTTCTTTATTAAATATTAATTTTTGTTATGAACTATGTTTATAAAATTAGTCCCTGTTTCCTCTTTACTTGAAGCCTACCTGGGGGGTCAAAAGACAGATACCATCCACATATAAACTCCCTTTGAAGTCTTATTTCTCAATTTTGGAAGTTTTAAAGTCTTCAGAATGGAGTACAAAATCTTTATGCATCCCCCATATTTACACATTAAAAAGAACAAAATGTGCATATTTACTCATTTGTGTGAAGGGCTGGGTTGCCTTTTTGGATGGCGGATCTGTACTGTCCATCCGGCACTCGTGGGCCCAACAATAATGACACTGTTCACCGAACATGGAAAATCAACCCTCGGCTGCGTATACAGGTTTTGGTACATAGTGGCTGGTCTTCAGTTTCACGCTCTTATGGTCTCACGACCGGGAAGCATTAATTTGTGAATTTCACATTTGTGTGAGTCAGTATATATATCGAACTAAAGTATTACGTCACTTTATAGGTAGATAAGCCATAGTATACCTGTTTTTAAAAGTCAGATTTTGTCATCTGTGGCATAAATGACATTCTACTGTTCCTAAGGGAAATATAATTTCCTTGCTGTGAAAAATCTTAATGGTCTTTCATTTGTCTATTTTGTACAATTTTAAAACAGTTCTCTAAAGGCAGAAAGGTGGCTATCATTATGTATGGTGTTTATGTCATTCAGGTTTTCACTAGTGCAGTATAAACAAGCTTTTTTTTTTTTCTAAGGAAAGTTTATAAAGAATATTTCTGTAATTTATTGATTATTAACATTAACTTCTGTATTTTTTCTCCCCTCTTAGTTCTGAATTTTGAATCTTCTGCCTGTTAGATGGCATTCTGTATTTTAACTCTAAATTAGGAATAACTTCATAATATCCAGAGTACTTGGTATCTCTGCAAAATGTAAGGTCTTGAGATTCATAAAAGTTGTAGGAAGAGAAATTTAATTCGTAAATGAGAGAGCAATGAAAGTTTTTGTACTTGCTGCAGTGCATCATTACAATATCTGATAGCCTAGTCAGAAATTTTGAGATCTCTTAAGACTTTAGGTTGGAATTAAATAATAATTCCTTCAATTTCTTCTGATCCCCTTCCCTCCCTTATCAAGTAACTTTTAAAAGAGATACTTTAATTATTGCCTGGGTATTTCAAAGGGAATAAACATTAAGCTTGTAAATATATTTCCTCTTTTACAGTATAATCTTTATAACTGTTTTAGCCAGGTGATGGTCAAAAGGCTTTGGGCTTTGGCTCCTCCTTAAATCTATCTTGAATGTAGAAGTTTAATACTCTATATTAAACTTCTACATTTGAGACCCACTGACGGTATGGTTGTTTACAGTATTTGAAATCAGCATCAAACTGTAGGTCCTACCCTAATTAGTCCTAGTTTAGCATAGTAAAATGACAGTATTGCTCTCAACCTACCGACAAACCTTGTAACAGTTTGGAAATCCTCTCATTTATGTACATTTCAGGTATATTAACCATCAAGCCATGGGCAATTTTCATCTTTATAATGTAAAAATTGTGGGCAAAATTGTTCAATGCAATTTAAAAAAAAAAAAGTGGGAAAAGAAACTATTTTTTTATTAGCTTACAACTTGTGAGAAGTGCTTTTGAATAATTAGATTGATTTGCTTGTGGAACAATTTAGAAAATAAAACATTTTCTAAAAGCAGTTTTTCCTAGAGACATAGTTAATGAAATATTATTTCTGTATTAATTTAAAAAATTCATTTTATTGGGAAATAACATTTGCCTCTGGTTCAAATACTGGAAAAATTCAGTGTGCTGTGGTAGTAGCTTGGCCCGCTGAAATTAACAGAATTAGAAGAATGCTGGTGGTCAGAAGGTTAGACCTGCTCTCCTCTCCTTCTATCTCACAGATATTAAAGTTTTTAGATGAAGGATGAGTATGTTATTCTCTTGAACAAAGATTGTAAAATTGAGGCCCATCGACTCTTCCTAAAACTTAGTTAATCTTAATATTCTGGATTCTATGAAAACAAGAATTTTTTTGTTTTGTAATGTTTCTGTTTAAAGCATTTGAGAAGAGTATTGTTCTAATTCTACTCCATTTGTCGAAGGTTCAAAGAAATCAAAAGTACATAATGCACAACACTTTATTCTTTGACATGGACACTAAACTTATAAACATTTAAATTAATCTATATTTCCTAAACAGTTATCATGGTCAAAAAGGTGAGGAATTCTATACGGTTCTGAATGTAAGCAGAGAGAAATTCCCCTTTTACTATTTTTAAATGCTGCCAATCGGCAAGCCTAAACTTTGCACTCGGAACAAGTACATAATTATGTAACTGAATTTGTTAGTGCATAACTTTTAAAAGTTTTAAAGAAGCTATGCGTATCTTAATGTAGATTGAACAATATCAGATTTCCTCACATCACCAAGATGGTCTAGTTATCAGGATTCTGGTTACAAATTTCTACTTGTGGGCAAGAAGTTATTGCAGTAGTATTGATAGGGGAACATGATGGAAAAAATAACAAAATCTTTTAAAATATTTAATGAAAAAATTTGCGCTAACACCCTACCCTGTCTTTTTAATGAAAAATGCCACCATCTAATGCATTAGTGAAAAAAAAAGAAAAATAGAATTTATAGGCATATCTTCATTTGCCCAAAATTATGTGATGCAAATCAAAGTTCAAAAGCACGAGTTTAGTACCTGCTCTCAGGAGATGACTTTTTTGTCAGAATTTTATAGAAGTTAGATTAAGAATATATTTAGGTATGAAAATATTCAATAGAAATTGAAGAAAATCTCACACCGATATTTTTACTGAGAGTATGAATTTAACTTCCTAAGAATATTTTTTCAGAGTTGTGCTTATGTTTTCATGTATATTAATGAAGAAAATTTTGCTTATATTTACTGCCTTTTTTATATAACTGTACCTTTCTAAGTTTTTTTTTTTCTATTTTGTGGTATATAACAGAAATAACCATTTAAACTAACTGATGATGGGTTACTACTCCAGAAACAATATATTTAACATTTGTGAATGTTATGTCTTAAAAACATCCTCCATTACACAGCTACTGATGAAAATAATTCTTATATATCTAAAATTATTTTCTTAACATGCCACCCACATGGTATAGTGGTTAGCGGTTTGAGCTGCCATGCAATGAGTTCAAATCCCGAATAAGGCTTGGTTGTTTCTGTGTTGTCTCTCTCATAGGGAGCAATGCTGGCTTAACTAAATGGTGCTCCCATAATAAAGTAGCCAGTATATAGCAGTGAATAACAAAAGGCGAATGTCTGATGACAAACTGCCTTTGCATTAGGAAAAAAAAAAAATTCTTAATATATCTGACATTTTTTTCATGTTCTATAAAATTAAGTGCCAGAAATGTATTGAATTCAATCATAAAATTGTATTAAAGTTATGTGTTAGAGCCAAAAAGAGATAAGAAACTATTTTTATCTCTGAATAAAATTATTGAGTTTGTTAGAAGCACCTGGAATGAATGATTATTAAGAAAAGATATGTAGTCTCATTCATTTTTTGAAATAAAAATGTTGTGTTAATGTAATACAGGTTATTTAATATTATATTTATGTATGACTAGCTGAAAACCCGCACTTCGATATGGAGTACATTCAAATTAAATACAACGGTCAATGTATGCAACTAATGCCAAAAAATATATATATATATATATATATATGTACAGTGGACGCTCGTTAATTCGAACTCGAAGGTTCTCAGAAAAAAGTTGGAATTATCCGGAGTTCGAATTATCCGATGTTAAGAGAAAATATATAACTTTAAATGTGTATCACTGAAGAAGAAACTCTCTTAGTATGTATAACCCCAAAAAATATATTATACTATGTTATCTAAAGTTAAACATATTAAAAAGCAATACAGACTTACATTAATCATAAAATGAAGCAGAAGATATGCAGTATAAAGTAAACTTTTATTAAAAATATGAATTACACTTTGGGGAAAAACTGTAAAATGGATGTTTGGTTCTATTTATGATGCCTACATTGTTCAGCCAGCTTCTCGATTTGAAGTAACCATTTCAATTCATTTTCAGAGGAAGGTTCCATGTGAATAAATGCTTTCAGAGTTTTAATAGAGTCCATTATGGCTTTGACCATTATGGCTGCATTAGAAATATCTTTCGGCAGGTAAGTAGAGAAAAGCCCTGGCAGTTTCCTACCGAAATTAGTGCATACGTCTTCTATTACATCAGAGCTTTGGCCACATACAGAGATAAGAAATATTGTGCCTTGACTTAAATCGAGAAAGCCATCCATCACTGCATTTAAAATCTTCAATACCCATTCGACTTGCCAATTCATCAGCCTTCATTATCACTAGGGGTCCATTTATCGGAAAATTTTGAGATCTAACATCCTGGAACCATAGCAGTAGAGCTCTTTCTAGAACTTCTTGGGACGCATTTCCCATGCGTTTCCTTCCTCTAGCAAATTTTGATTTTTCCCATGAATATAAAATTGACTCCTTGTTTTTCAAATTAGTTGACAAGGCATTTTTTTAATTCCATAGTCAGCTGCTAACTTTGTTTTACATTCACCATTCTCTACTTTCTTTAAAATTTCTACCTTTGTCTCCAAAGTTAGGGTTTTGTACTTTTCACATGTAGACATCCTGAATTTTTACACGTTCACACCACACAATGAGGAAGAAAAACTAGACCACATTAACTTGTCTTCACTGCAGTTATAACTGACGCAGCTCCCTAGAATCTGAAGAAAAGACTAGTTTTTCTGAAATTCTAAGAAAATCGATCCAAATAAAGGAAAATTGCTTTTTCCGTTTACCACTAATAAGAAGGACAATAGCTACTAACGTTTAGCGAACATGCAATAGTCTGGGAATGCAGGCATGTGCCTCTTTACACAGAAAAGAAATTTTGACACACAAAATAATAAATACAGTGTGTATTTTCTCCATTAAACGAGGAAAAAGAATTTTTTTTTGTCAAATTTTTAGTTCGAATTAACCGAAGTGATAAAAATTTTGTTCGAATTAATGAGATATTTTTAACATTAACTCCAATACAAGTTTTTGGGGGCTTTTGGATTAGTTCGAATTAACCGAAAGTTCGAATTAACCGAGTTCGAATTAACGAGCGTCCACTGTATATATATTTATAATAAATATGATGATCAATGTATACAATTGATGTAAAAAAAATTTTAAAAATATTTATAAAAACATTTGAACGGATATTTTTATAGACAAAATACTGTAGAAGAAAATATTCAAATTAAATCTAATAGAATACTAAAGAATATAGTACAGTTTGAGGAATATATCTTTTACTGTATTTTAATATTTTTTTAGATAATGCCCAATCGTCTGCTGCATTAGCAAGGGAAAAAAATTTTTTTGTCTATTTAGTTATGCACGTGATGATAAATTTACCTATTTAAAGTACCAGAAAAAGAAATCACTTGATCGGCATTTAATAAATTAAAGTCTAAAAATTAATCTTTAAAAATTCACCAAAAATCAGAAAATGGAGGTAAATATTCGAAAAAGATCTCATTTTAAAGAAATTTTTATGATCTTTCTCATGATATAAATTTTATAACCCTCAAATTATTATTTTAAATACAAACTTAAAAAAAGTTACTAAAACAGCTTAAAAATTTAATTTTAAAAAATCTAAGAATTTTTCAAAAATCTTTCTTAGTGCACCCCTACACTATAAGAAGAATCGCCATGCAAAATTTCAGCCCTTTAGGTCCAGCGGTTTGGTCTGTGCATTGTATGTCAGTCAGTCAGTTACGGAACTGTTTTATATATATAGATTACGGCAGAGTTAATGTGTTATAATTTTGTCTTTTCTATTAATTTGGTTAATAGGTATATATGATAGAATAGATTGTTAGACTATCTCTGTAGGAATCAAAAATTTCAGTAATATAGGTAGTGAGTTGACTGTTTCAAATATTTAATACTTCCTTCCCATGACGTTCAATTTTAATCAAAAGTAAAGGATGCACCACTATGAGATTACAAATTTAGAACTTTGATAACAAATTCCAACATAATTGACTCAGTGTATGATTATGATGAAGTAGGCATGATGTTGATCATTCTTATTACAAACTCTTTTCCCCCTGAAATGAGATTGGCTATTCCAGTCTTCTGAGCAACAGAAAGAAATATTAAACTCAAAAATTTTGAAAGAAGTTAAAATTTTGTCTTGAATACATGGCATATAAATTTTTTAATTTCATGAATTTCTCACTTTTTTCTTTTCTTTTTAAGGATAAGCTGGTTCATTCAAATTTCTAATTTATACTTTTTTGTGCTGAATAATAAAGTACATTTTAAAATAGTTCATCTTTAATTTATGTTATACAATAGAATTTATCTTTAGCCCAATATCAAATTTAATGATAAATTCCACTTCAACAATTTTTTTATGGTCTTGGAAAATTTATTTTTAAGTAAACTGGTATTAATTACAATAATATCTAAAGGCTTTTATTTTAGTTTATTTTTTATATGCTGGAGATTTATTTGTTAAAATACCTATGCAAAAAAGCTCTTAAAACACAAAGCTGTATTAAATAGTAGCCAGAACAAATGAACTTCAAAACACTTAAATGTGTTTGTTTTTAAACATGCATTTTTATTATTCAAATATTTATAACAGTAACTCTATTTTACAACATTGTTTCTCAATCCATGTGATATTTCTGTAGAGAGGTTTTACAATAACACTGGAACATACAGCTTCATAAAATCCACAATAAAAAT
Source organism: Dolomedes plantarius (assembly GCA_907164885.2). Taxonomy (NCBI): domain Eukaryota; kingdom Metazoa; phylum Arthropoda; class Arachnida; order Araneae; family Dolomedidae; genus Dolomedes; species Dolomedes plantarius. The sequence goes on from OU015494.1 coordinate 26,301,627, forward strand.
AAAGGTGTGGTTATTAATTTCCAACTTATGAGTAGTTCATCATCAGGCTAAGGAGCATTTGATGTGATTGTCTTTACAGGCAATTCATAAATGCTCAATGGTCCTCATCCTAATGATGAACTAGTCATTAATTTAAAACTAGTAGCCACAACCCTTTATTTATATTATGGATTTTAAGAAGATGCATGTTTTTGTTGTTTTTTCCGTTTCCTGTATGTTTGAGATTTTACTGTATTAAAGTTTTCTGGTGAAATGAACACTCCTTATCAATAAGCTGCCTATTTATCTTTAGCTCCAACAGTTTTGACACTTCCCAACTTGCTGTTATTTAATACAAGGGATGGAACTTGTAGTGGCAACACTGTTATAGAGCCCTCATGAAAGCAGCTTATACCACATGTACATCACATAAATGCCATACCTCAGAGCGAATGCACTCTCCCTACAAACATCACATGCCTGCACAGTGACAGCTTGAACATGGCCATGTTTTAGCTACTGGCCTATCATACAAAATTATTTGTTGCATCGTACTGATGGAAGGAAAATGCTTGTGCACACACTGTGGATGATGTGTTCGCTCTCTAGGGCTGGGAAGTGCTCTACCATCCCCCATATTCCCTGGACTTAAGTCTCTGTAACTTTGATATTATCCCCAAGATGAAGGAACTGCGCTGTGGATTCCACCAGATTCTGTAGGCTATAGACCACTCCATTTAAGAATCAATGGATCAGGTGCTGCCAACAGTATTCTGCAGCTTCCAGGACATTAGCAAGGGGTGCTAAACAATACTGGTTGCAACTTTGAAGGGCTATAAAAGATTCACCCCTGTATCCCATCTGTATTCTTTGTACATACCTAATTGCCACTATTAAAGTTTCATCCTATGTATAATAATAAGTTTTTTGAAACTGGGCCTATGGGTTCTGTCAAATAGCTTCAGATAATTTTTGAAACTCAAAATTTGGAATCCTCCTAGAGTAAATGGCAAGTCATTTTTTATTCTATTTATTTATTTATTTTTTAAATTAAAGCCATTGTGATTGATTACTTTAATTATTTGAAGAGCTTAAATAACAGCCCAGTTTTTCTATGAAGACCTGAGAATGGTCTAGATTGTCAAAGCATTTGATATGCATTACTTCATATTGGAAATATATATTTCACTGAGCTTTCCAGCTCAGTGAAATTTAATCATATATTGAAGATATATTGAAAGCAAAGATTATTTTAATCCATGACTTTCGTCTCCTACTAAAGTAAAGATTTCATAACAAATGTTATGCATATGTATTTTTGAGCAATTGTGGTAAAAGATTCAAATTGTGACGAGAAACAAAATTCAAGTCTTCTAGTCCTTTCTAGAGAATAGTTAAAATTTTGAGTTAAAAGCTGAGTGCTCTTTCACAGGCTAGAGGAAATAAAAACATAATTATTACACATGTTTTTATGACCTAATTTTTTTATAGTCAAATTTGAATGACATAATCATGACTTTAAATTATCATGATTTTAAATTTTAAGTTTTTTAAAATTTAGTTGATATCTATTTAACACACTTTCAGTACAGGACCTTTTTTATTTGCTACCTTAATGAACAAAAATTTTAAAAAGCAGTAAATAAACAACTTTTACTTCGATGTTGAAAATTCAACAAAATGTACTGTGCTATTTTTTGTTAGAGTGCTACTAAGTATGTATTCATTCACGTAATTCAACTAAGATAGCACATGATTACATTTGTCTGCAAGATAGTAAATATTTTATTGCATGAACAAGAGAATTTGTTTTAAGCAATATGAATATTTAGAAATATTTAGAAACTTATGTTTGGGATTCTTTGCAAATCTTAAATTAACAGTTTTGATTTCTTGTAGTTTTTGCTGAACAGTATAATCCCGAAGAAGATGAAGATGATGATGTAGAGCGAGTAAGTTCCTTAGTTTATTTTTCTTATTTGTTCATTGCTATGCATTCAGAATATTCACAGGAAGAATGAAATGCCACATGCCTCTAGAAAGAACAGTACCTATCACTCACTGCCTTTTTTTGTGTTTTACTTAGTATTCAGTATTCTTAAAATAGTAATATATTAACCTTATTAAGCTACTAATTATTCATGTATGAAATATTTCATGAGTTTCAGAGATAACAATTGCTTCTTAGCTATAAATTTCAATCAAAAGTATTTATCAAAAATATTTATTTGATAATTTTTTATGATCGGGAAAATATATGCACATTTATAAATTTTAAATAAATATTTAAAAGTGCATTATAATTCAAAGCCTTTCAGAGCAAAGTTCTATTCTACAGGTTTTACATGCATAGGAGGGAACTATTCTGTCATTCTTCACTAGCCGGGCTTCACCTAGCTACGCTCAAGCCATCCGTGTAACATATTTATGTACTTTGGCCCCACAAAAGAAAAAAAAGGCCTACAAATGTGTTAAATTCAAGTCTATTTTCATTCCCATCGCGTGCCGACAGATGGCTGCACCACTGCACCGTACTGGATATACATGATTTGATTTTTCAGAGGGATGACGCTTCATTAGAATCCAAATATCTCTAAAACTATTGAATTAACAGAATAAGTGTACGCAGAAAAAATTATCAGTTTTCGAAGCTCTTTCCAAATGTAATTTATGTACTTTCATGAGAAGAAAAAATGCACCAATTCCTGTATTTGTCGGCTTTTTTTTGAGGATGAGTCCGACCCTGTCGCGTTACGGTCATGTGATCTCGACAAACCCCTCTGTTACTTTATTAATATAGATTGTCAGTATCTTCCAAATTTTCATAGAAGTACAAATTTAAGAAATTACTTCCACTTTGTCAAAAAGAATATGAAATGAGTCAACTTTCATTTGCAATCTTGTTTCTGTTCCTTGATATTTTTTATTCATTTGATTGCTAGTTTATGTTCTAAGCCAGTGATTCTCAACCACTGTGCCGCGAGATTCTTGAAGTGTGCTGCCACTGTGAATACCCATACAAGTTATGCCGGACGATGTATCTGAAAAAGCTCAGATAGCTTCTTATGAAGTGGCTGAATTAATTGCTATATTAAAACCTCGGGAATTTAAGGAATTGCTTAGATTAAAACTGCATAATTTGGCTGAAGAAATTATATTACCTGCTTGTCGTAAAATTGTAAAAAGAATGATCGGTGAATCAGCAGAAATTGACATATGTTAAATACCACATTCAAATGACAATTCCTTGCAGAATTATAAACTTGTCCTGAAATATTGAAGAAAATACTGCTAAAACTCTTGCAAATTTAAATTTTGCTCTATAAATTGATGAAAAAACTGATATTACGGGAAAAGCACACTTAATTGCATTTGTTTGATTCATTCACAAAAGTGATATAATTAACCAAATTTTATGCTGCCATGAATTATCTGATTTCACAACAGGAGAACATATTTTTGATGAAATTAATTCGTATTTACAAGAAATTAAAATTTAGTGAAATTTGTGCATTGGTATTTGCACAGACAGTGCTCTCTGGCTATGACTGGATCTATAAAAGGATTTGAAGCACATGTAAGGGAATATAATGTAGATATATTAGTTACCCATTGTTTTTTGCATTGGGAAACTATCATTACAAAAGAACAGGACTTCAAAATCATCTTTTCAAACATGAAATATGATATTACCTCGCATAGTGGCAAAAAAATGACAACCATCTTGTTGCTACCAAAAAACAAAAAAAATATATTTATATAATTATATATACATAGAAAATTAATATTTTAAATTATAAACCAAGCAAAATAGATTCACATTTTGCCTATAGTTTTTAAATTCTTCATCTAATGTATTAACAGAAGCAGGTTGGAACTATATTGTTTTTCGTTTATATGTATTTTACAGGAGAGATTGCCTAGATTTTCCTATATTTATTATGGATTTGCTTTGTAATTTTATAAATTGCACCTCCTCAAATTTTTCTCCTGTGATCATGCCTCCTTTTTTATGAATATTAAAATTATAATTCTGAATCTGTAGCCAGGAGCATAAAGCACTAAGCCAAACCTCCAGTCGAAAATTCTTACATGGCTATAAGTCTCTTAAGCTGATTCCAAGCTTATGAGCTTGGAGCATCCTTTCCGCTTTGAATTTATCTTATAGGACCTTTCTGTACCAGTTTCCTTTGTAACATTTTCTGTTCAATTTTATGTTCTGCTAAAAGCCTCACAGAGTCCAAAACTGTAGTTATACTTAATATTCATGATTTTAATTATTAACCTATGAAAAGATTTATTTCAACTAATGTTCAGATACATTTGAGTAATGTTTAATACACACATTGATTCCAGCATTTTCATTTCTTCTGATCTAGTGAAGTATCATAAACCATCTTTCACCATTCATAACTTTCAAATGTTTTTTTTTTTTTTTTTCCCTTGCTATTTTTCTGAAAATTGTATTAATGGAAGCTCAGTGATTGAAATGTTTGTTGAAAACTTACCTCATAATTTCCTTTCTCCCATTATATAAAATAATACATGAAAAATATAAAAATTTATTTTAAAATTTTCTTATTTTATCGATTGTCTGCATGAATATAAAACTTTTTTGGCCCTTGAAATAATTGCAAATTTGATTTGTGTATCAAATATTTTATCTTTAACATATATGTAATGAAACTTTCTTAACTTTATCTAGATTATTTATCCAAAATCAGATGAACAACGACAGCGTCTTGGAGAAGCTGTCCGAAGTATTCTGCTTTTTCGTTCTTTAGACATAGTAAGTTAATTATTGATTTGGCAAGTGTTTATACTGAATTTTGTTAAAGGTTTCTGTTAATTTATTCATTTTTCCTGCTTAATTTTTCAGCAACAAATGCAAGAAGTTTTGGATGCTATGTTTGAAAGAAAGGTATGTTTAGTTTTAATAATTTTTTAACCTTATTTATGAAACATTTTTCTTGCATTATCTGAAGTTTATACTTCGCATAATTAGAGTATACATAGTTTTATTATTATTATTAAAAATCTGATGTCAATGACAGTTTAGAATTTAAAATGCCCTAATCATCTCAGTTTTATAGTTATAAAGAAAATAATTTTTTTCATTCATTTAATTGCTTTATATATATTTTTTTTTTTGGGGGGGGGGGAGATATGAGACTTATATAAACATTAATTGAAAATACTCATTTGAAAATGTGTAGTTATTATGAACATGTCTATTTAAGAAATATATATTTAAGGAATTGTTTGCTTTTCAAAGGTGAAACCTGGAGACATTGTAATCAAGCAAGGAGATGATGGTGATAACTTCTATGTTATAGACAAGTAATTGCAATTTATTTATTTTTTAACATTTTTTTAAGATCAAGAAAATGCAAAAAAATGTTGCTTTTCTTTTATAATATGTGGAATTTTTAATTGATTTTATCTCGTAAGAATTTTAACAATGATTTTGTTAGAATGTCTTGTTATTTTGTGTACCGTAATTTCGCACGTACGTGCCGCGGCGCATACATTAAAAAAAGTTCAAAAATCATTGGGAGAGGTGTTTATGCCGATTTCGGATTTTAAAATTTTCTTTTCAGCTTGCGCTTTTCTACTAAAATTGAGCCGTATGCATTTCTTGAGTTGTCGAATTCTTGATTAGAATAGGTTATGATAGTAAACAAAATTTTGTTTGATAAAATAGCAGAAGAGCGTGGCATCAGTTGATGGTGCCTAAAAACTCCTTTTAAAGGCTACAGTGGAAAATGTGAAAGGCCTGTCTTTTGAAATGTTGTGCTAAAAAGTTCTTAGGGATAAAAAAATGAAGGCTTCTTTAAAAACGCTGCATATTTATTTGGCGTCAGGCTCTGACATTAAAAACAATCACAGAAATACTTTAAAGTTGCATTACTAAAAAATTATATCCCTTCGTAGTACGTGCACACCTTTGCCTCGAAGACATTAGTAAAAGTTTAAAAAAGGGTAAAATATTTTTCTCATGGAAAGCGACATTTTAAGTCGGCTACACTCCTACCGCTTTTAGCTTTAACATGCTCGGGCTTTTAGAAAAGAACAATGACTACCAACGGCGAGCGTATTCGAAACGCACTTTATCGCTCTGTCCCTCTCTCTCTGTGCTTTGTACTTACTCGGAGCGAGTATTTATAGCACTGCTGTTTTGCATAACAGCCTACGGAGTGGTTGCCACTCGGATTTTAGAGATCTTTCAACTTAAATCTTGTCCATTCCTCCCTTCAGTTGTATCATCTAGCGTCGACCAATTGGCTAATATTGCTTCTTTTAGTACGAGTCAAGACATCTAAACTCTGCCGATGGGATGCACATGTTTATGATTTAGAATACGGCTGACATTTAAAACGCCATTTGCAACCGGTTTAAATTCTCTTTATTTAAATGTAAAAAGAAAGGTTAGTAAGTATTCTTCTAACAATTCCCCCTCATCTTTTTACTTAAGAAAAATAAAAAATAACTTCCTAATGTAATGCAACTTTTACAAAGAATATAGTTATAAATGTATATCACAGTTTCAATAGAATTTTACGATTACATCATCTTCCAGGAACATCTAAGTTGGTTCACATATGTAAAAGAATAATATAATTTTAACATAATTGTATCTTCTTACACAAAAGTTTTTCTTGAAGATGGAACTACTATACACTTTTAAAGATTTAAACAATATTTTTTTTTTTTATAATAGAAAAAAACTTTACATGTATATTACTTTGTATTCACCAAATATCCTGTCATGCATGTAGGGAAAGTTTAGCAGGCCTAACGGAGTTTGTATAAGTTTTCTTACTGGGTCTCACAAAATAAATAAAATAACGACTCCTCTAATTAATGCAAGAACAAACCATCCCAGCTGGTGGCTCACTATGTGGTACTCTGACAATTACATTTTCACCCACTCGAAACGATTACATGGGCTGTTCGTACGCATAACATTTCACAGCCAACTGGGATACCACGTTCTCGGTGGAACTTTACACTTCACGCGCCCAACATGCATATCAGGTTGAGAAAAAATGTGAAAAATTACAAAAAAAAAATTTAAACTTCACATTTTGTATTACACAAGATTTGTAACAATATTATTGTTACATAAAAAAAATCTCGTATCACAGTACTTCTTAAATTTGTTAAAGTCCATATTTAAACATACATATATTTCCGTACTGCGAAAATTAATTGCAAACATATATACAAAAGTTTACAATGATTATATTTTGACAACCATGGCTATTAACCTTCGCAGTGTGTCATGAAAAAGTTTTATTTTTAAATCCTCCCCCCTTAAATAAAATTAACTTCAAACTAATAAGGAAATAAATATTAAACTATCCAATTTCCATTTCCGATATTTCTTCAATAGTTTAATAAGTTAAATTTAAGGTTTATAAATGGATTTAAATATTATTTCATTAAATTGTTTTAATTTAAATTTACATGAGGCTTTTGTAAATAGGTCAGCAAGGTTAGCTTTACTTGGGATATACTTAAGCTCGAATAATTCCTTGTATACTAAATCACGTATAAAGAATAGTCTTATGTCAATATGTTTTGTTCTACTATTTTCAGTAGGTGACTTTACGAAATCTATTGATGCTGATTATCGCCATACAGTATACAAGTATTCGTATTATTCAAAGATTCTATATTTTCAACACAATCACTCAGTATGTGTTTTAACCACGTCAGTTCCTTAGCTGTTTCTGTAAGAGCGACGAACTCTGATTCCATACTACTGAGACAAATACTTTTAATTTTGAATGATCACCAGAATATCGGGGATTGATCTACAAATACAATTTGACCTCCCATCAATGTCCTATCATCTTTATTAGTTGCATAGTCTGCATCCGAGTATGCCTTCAGATTCGTGGTTTTGACCTTTGAAAGGTCGAGTTGAAAATGCGAAATATATTTAATGTAACCAAGTAATTTTAACAAACCTTCCCAGTGTGTTAGGCCAGGATTTTCTTGATACTGTGAGAAAATGTTTACTGCATGCATTATGTCTGGTCTAGTCTTGTTAGCTAAGTAAGCTAAACTTCCATTGAGATTGCAATAGGGATATCGGGTCATTTCCTGAATTTCAATTTCATTTTCGGGACACTGGGTTTTCGAAAAAACAGTTCCTTTAGCTATTGGTAATGAGGAGATGGGAAATGAGTATTTTTTATACTCGTTGCACAATTTATGGATAAAACTGTGTTGATGTATAAAAATTTTAAATTCATTCTCTACAAATTCTATACCTAATAGCTTACGCATTTTTCCCAAAACTTTGATGTGAAATTCAGATTTTAATATTTTAATGACTTTCCCTATCCATTCAGAATTGCTTCCAAATATTGCTAAGTCGTCGACGTAAAGGACTAATGCTACATTTCCCTCATAGGTGTATGCACAATTACACCACTGTAATTTCTTAAATCCTTTTCTACTTAAAACTTCGTGCATTTTAAAATATCACTCCCTCCCACTTTGTCTAAGATCGTAAACAGCTTTCTTAAGATGACAAACTAAGTCGGGATTTTCTTCAAATCCTTGAGGTTGTTTCATTAGAATACGCTGTTTTAGGGGAGCGTATAAATAAGCACAACGAATATCACACTGTACATGTTCCCAATGGTAATGACATAGGAAAATTGAAAAAAACATTCTTATGATTGAAAAGTTTACAACTGGGCTAAATACTTCTTCAAATGAAATTCCTTGGATTTGCCTAAATCCATGTGCTACGAAACGTGCTTTGTAGCATTCTATTTTACCTGATTCATTGACTTTTAAAGTATATATCCATCGGTTTCCTATCACCTTTTCATTTGGTTGTTTTTGAACTAATTTCCATACATCCCTTTCCTGCATAACCTTAAGTTCTTCTTTCATGGCTTTTAGCCATTCCCCCCTCTGGGGTGAATTACAAGCTTCCTCAAAACTATTGGGGATTTTCACCTCGTGTTCTAGTCATGATTCTGTAAAATTTATTTCTACACTATCATCCATCTCAACAATGCCACTATATTGATCATCCCCTTTAAAACAAAATTGGTCAGGATTAAATGGAAGGTTGTGAGTTTTGCAAAATTTACGAACATCCTCTAGTGAACAAAGTCTTTCTGGTCTTCCTTTTGCATAATAATATACACTGCTGGCCACCCAAATTGCAACACCAAGAAAGACAAGAGATATCACAACAAAATTTATTTTTTAGATAACATGTTGACCAAGTATCAAATGTTTAAATTTATAGACTTCTGTGAAGTGTGGTTCCTGCCAAAATCAGTAGCCAGAGTAGCCGCCATTGTTGGAGATCACCGCTGCCACACGCCTCGGCATTGATTCAAAGAGACTTTGGATGAGTTCTTGGGGTACAGCAGACCAAGCAGCTTCCCCACGTTGCCAAAGTTGATCTGCTGTGGCAGCTGGGGATGGAATCTGGGTCAATCGTAGAGCAACCATGGACCACATGTTTGATATCGGCGAAAGATCCGGAGAGCGAGGCGGCCAGGGAAGCAATTCAATCTGGCGATTGACAAAGAACCGTTGGACAATGCGCGCCACGTGTGGTCGTGCATTATCCTGTTGAAATATGGCTGTGGGCAAGCCCTGAAGGTAAGGAAGGACAACTGGATCCAACACCTCGGAGATGTAGCGCTGGCTGTTTAAAGTACCGGCAAAGTGTAATAGAGGTGTGCGAGAGTGATATCCAATACCGCCCCATACCATAATACCCGGTGCAGGACCAGTGTGGCGGTGCATAACGCAGCTGTTCAGCATCCTCTCTTCAGGGTGTCTCCAGACTCGAATGCGACCATCGTGGTGTTGCAGACAGAAGCGTGACTCGTCAGTAAAGGCAATTTCATTCCATTCTGCCGTCCACATCCTTCTGTCATCGCACCATAAGCGGCGGAGACGTCTGTGGTTCTGCTTCAAGGGTAAACAAAGCAATGGACGTCTTGCGGACAGACCACTCTGCTGTAAACGGCGTCGAATGGTACCCGCAGACACTGGATGATGCGTTACAGACTGCATGTGCTGTGCTATGGTTCGTGATGTGACTGAGCGATCCGTCACTGCCATGCGCACAATTTGCCTGTCATCACGTGAAGTGGTGCACTGAGGTGGATGCGATCGAACACGCCGGTCTGTCGTACCCTCCTGCATCCAACGATCACATATTCGCATTACAGTTGTTTGGTTTCGTCCAACACGACTACTGATTTCCCTGAAAGATAATCCACAATCTCGGTAGGCCACTATCCTACCTCTGTCGAACTCGGATACTTGATCAAAAGATGATCGCTGTTTTCGACGAGGCATAATTGATAGTTTTTTTGAAAAAACCACAAGAAAAACACAATTGCCGAACTTGAAATCGTCGAAATCTCCAAGCCTTAAATAGCGCTTTGAAGTGGCGCCACAGGCGCGCGTGATGTGCGTCTGCGTTGAAATTCTAATCATTTGCATATCTCACCTCCGCTAATGCATGTTGTAAATTTCATGTTATTTGCATGTTTCTTTCAGGGTGTTGCATTTACAGTGGCCAGCAGTGTATATCTGTACGGCTACCTGTTTTTCTGGGTACTGCCTTTCTAATCCAAATTATTGGCCTTCGTGATTCTGAATCTAGACTATCACTCTGTTCTGAGTCTGATTCATCCTCACTTTGTGAGTTATCGGTTAAGGTTCTTCCCCTCGTGCTAGGACCGGGGTCAGCCAGAGTGCTTTCATAATGAGTCCTTACCGGCGTTAGCACATTTTCAGCTTCCTCGTTGTCCGTTTCCTCATCTAACTGAAATTTTGTTTGGTGGGGTTTCAGGGCGGCTTCCACTTTTGGATTTGAGTACACAGTACTCTGAGGTTGCTCGTTTTCAAATTTTACATTAATGGTCTCTATAATTTTATTTTCTTTTGGTATCCAAATTCTATAACCACGAGTGTTATGTGCATATCCCACTAAAATTCCAACTTTAGCTCGCATTTCTAATTTATGTCTAAGTTGTTTAGGGGTATTTACATATGCTCTCGTACCAAATGGCCTTAATGTTTAATTGAGGGTGGTCTTCCCCCATATAGTTCAAATGGTGTTTTATCTCGGCCTTTGTGATTTATCCTATTCCACGAATATATGTAGTGCATAATGCCTCGGCCCAGAATTCTTCTCCTAACCCGCTATCTTTTAGTAGCACTCTAATGCCGTCAGATGGCAGTATAATATGTTCCGCTACCCCGTTTTGTTCAGGCATATAAGAGTTGGAAAATTCATGCCGTACACCAAGTTCCTCAAATGTTTTCCTGAACTTTTCATTGGCAAATTCCATGCCATTATCAGACCTTACGTTTTTAATATTTTTACCAATGAAACGTTCTGCTCTACGTCTGAATCGATCAAAGGTTTCGTAAACTTGAGATTTATTTTTTTATGGGTATACTGTTGTTTTATGCGAGTAATCGTCGGTCACTTAAAAAGTATTTATGACCTTCTCACAATTCTACCAGCATTGGGCCACATAAATCTAAGTGAAGAAGTTCTAGTGGTTCAGATGAGTGAATCTTATAAAGAGGTTTAGAGGTTATTCGTTTACTTTTCGCTTCTTTACATACCTTACAATCTGGAATTTTTATATTGGTTGAAGGTACACCATGGATGCTTCCTGCTTTAAATGCATATTTAATATATTGGGAGTTAATGTGGGAATAATTTTCGTGCCAATTTTTAAATTTGTTTAACTGCATGCATAAACCAACAGGATTACTTATCTCTCTGTTTTTTGGGTAGGTCGGGTTTACTACGTATAAACCTTCACATTTTTCAGCTACGAACAATTTCTCCCCATCTTTCTTATAGACTGTAATTTTCCCATTTTTGCCTACAAATGAAAGTTCTCTTTCATCTAATATGTTACAGGCAAGGAGATTACGCGTTAGTTTAGGGCAAAAATAAACATTTGATAAACATAAGTTTTCCCTACCTATACAAAATCTAACTTTTCCTATACCTTCTATATGACATTTAAGATTTGCAATTGCTACAGAAAAATATTGGTTGTCAATATTATTCAATTCAACAAACATAGATTTATCGTGACTGAAATGATTAGTTGCTGCTGAGTCTACAATCCATGCATTTTCTGGGATTAGTCTCTCGCTGCAGTTGGCCTCTGTTAACAGATTAGTTTCTAAAAAGTTCTTTTGCTTACCTTTGGCGTTGGTTTTTCTCGGGGAATTCAGTGGCTTACCCTTACAGTTCCTCGCGTAGTGTCCAACTTGATGACATCTGAAGCATCTGATGGTCTTTTGACGTTTTGGCGTCTCGCTCTTCGATCTCCTATTAATCTGCTTCGTCGTCGTTGATTATTGACCTTGTCGGGATCTTGGCTTTGTCGCGAGTGATGATGACTTAGCAATCATCGCCTCCTCGTCTACCTCCCTCAGCTCTTAATTCTGTGACAATTTTGCTGAAAATAAAGTCCGTCTTGGGCCAGCGATATATTTGTTGAATAATTCTGTCGTAATTCCTTGGTAGGTGTCTAATAAGTTGAAACGACTTATGGAAGTCTGACACTGGTTCACCAGCTTCAGCAAGCTCTTGAAAAATTCTTCTTAAACGTGCTGCATACATATCAATGCTTTCCCTCTCAGTCGGTCGACACAAAAAAAAATTATCGTTCAGTTGTATTGTCCATGCTCAAGAGTCGGGTCGGTGATGTTGCTCTAGACGTTTCCAGGCTTCAACCGGATCGGTAGTATCTTCAATGATTTGTCTTAACTCTGGGCTTACAGATAAATAGATATAGGTGAAGACTTTTACCTGCTTACTCTTGAAACTCTTTCTTTCCTTTTCGGTAACTTCTCCAGTTGGTTCGGTTTCTTCTTTACAGATAACACCCCAACATTCCTTATTGAGAAGTAAGACTTTCATATCCGTCTCCCATGTCGCATAGTTATCCTTGTTCAGAGGAGCAATTACCATGTTATTGGTATCCATTTCTTCTGGCAAAGTATATTCGTTAAGACCAAAGGCACTTTCACTATATAACAAATGGCCCTCTAATAAAACTTGCAGGGGCCGTTTACTCTAGGGTCGTTTACTTTGGGCCCATAACCGTGTTGTCGAATTCTTGATTAGAATTGGTTATGATAGTAAACAAAATTTTGTTTGATAAAATAGCAGAAGAGTGTGGCATCAGTTGATGGTGCCTAAAAACTCCTTTTAAAGGCTACAGTGGAAAACGTGAAAGGCCTGTCTTTTGAAATGTTGTGCTAAAAAGTTCTTAGGGATAAAAAAACGAAGGCTTCTTTAAAAACGCTGCATATTTATTCGGCTTCAGGCTCTGACATTAAAAACAATTACAAAAATACTTTAAAGTTGCATTACTAAAAAATTATATCGCTTCGTAGTACGTGCACACCTTTGCCTCGAAGACATTAGTAAAAGTTTAAAAAAGGGTAAAATATTTTTCTCGTGGAAAGCGACATTTTAAGTCGGCTACACTCCTACCGCTTTTAACTTTAACATGCTCGGGCTTTTAGAAAAGAACAGCGACTACCGACGGCGAGCGTATTTGAAACACGCTTTATCGCTCACTCCCTCTCTCTCTCTCTCTCTGCTTTGTACTTACTCGGAGCGAGTATTTATAGCACTGCTGTTTTGCATAACAGCCTACAGGAGTGGTTGCCACTCGGATTTTAGAGATCTTTCAACTTAAATCTTGTCCACTCCTTCCTTCGGTTGCGTCATCTAGCACGAGTCAAGACATCTAAACTCTGCCGATGGGATGCACATGTTTACGATTTAGAATACGGCTGACATTTAAAATGCCGTTTGCAACCGGTTTAAGTTCTTTTTATTTAAATGTAAAAAGAAAGGTTAGTAAGTATTCTAACATCTTGAATGCACGTTTATCACTGCGCATGCGCCAAGTTCTTGACTATTTTTAGTAAAGCATGACGATGTTGTCATACACACTTTGTCGATCACGCACATTCATTGCTGTCGTTCTCTCTCTTTCTGCGAAAAGTTTTTTTTTTTTCCCTTACTGTGAAACTAATTGACAAAGTGGCTGCAAAACGCAGACACAAAAGCTACTATGCTAATTTTAAGTTGAATGTAATTACCAAAGCAGAAGGGATTGGAAATAAAGTTCAGTATTGATGAACGTTGTGTTCGGCGATGGCGCTCTGAAAAGAAAGTTTTACTAAAGATGTCGAAAAGTGATGGGGCACGCAGAAGGGGGAAAGCTGCTTGGCCTCAACTGGAAATTAACCTCTAGAAATGGATTTCATCCCAGAGAAGTAAGGGCATTTCATAATCCACAGTAAAGATACGTTTACACGCCAGAGTCATGGCGGCGAACATGGAAATAGACAATTTCAAAGCTGGATCCAACTGGTGCTACCGATTCATGAAAGGAAAAAAAAAGACTCTCCGTTCGGGCCTGTACAACCGTGAGGTCAAAATCGCCAGTTTATTGGGAGGTAAAGAAATCTTCTTTCCTGGAGTTTATTGGGGTCCAACTGAAACAAGTTTTCCACGGATCAGGTGATCAACATGGACGAGGTGCCTTTGACTTTCGACTGTTCTCCTAGCAGTACTGTGCTGAAGGTTGGTGAAACTGCAGTGAGTATTATTACTACCAGTCACGAGAAAACGTCATTTACTCATGTCTTGTCTTGCACAGAAAGCGGTGAAACCTCTGTTGGTTTTTAAAAGAGAAATTTCCTAATGATGATGAGAAAGGATGGATGAATCGAACGGTAAGGCAAGATTTTTTTAAAGAAGTCTGGCGGAAAAGGAAAGCTTTTATAAATCCAAAACGGCTACTTATACAGGGCTGCCCAGAGACTTTACGGGGCCTGGAGCAAACTTCTGTTGGGGGCCCCCCAAAAAAAGTGGAAATTGAAACAGACGAAAACACACATTCAAATTAAGTTACTCATACTTAAATTTTTATTACACGAATGATTAACATAATTATTATATTTCATTGCACTGCTCTCTTGCTATATTCTCCAATAAATATGACATCTTCCATCCATAAAGCTTTCTTGCTATCTATTTTAGTAGTTAGTACTGTCTTCAATTTATTAGAGAGAATGTAATTTTATACCAGTTAGGACAAAACAGTTATTATTTTCATTAAAACTAATTCGCATATTTTTCAGAAGACAATTTTGGAGTAGGAGAAATCTAATTAATAAAATTTTTTTGGGGGGGGGATTCTCCTGAAAAATCCCTTTTTTCAGGAGATTATTTTGAATTTTGAAGTACGGTACAAGTTTCAGAATATTCTTTTGGATGAAATCTAATAAATTAATTTTTTTGGGTCCCCTCCGGCAGTTAGGGGCCTGGGGCAAAGTGCCCCAGTTGCCCCCCCCCCCCCCTCTCTTGGTGGCCATGTACTTATAATGGATTCGATAAAGGCAGGGCCCGACTTTGACCCAATGGGGCCCTGGGCAAAGCCGACTTTGGGAGCCCCATCAAAGGACAGATCAGGGGGGGGGGATACACGTGCCCTCCAGAAGCAGATTTCCACATGAACATGTGAGACACTCACCCAGACCCCCCATAAATTGGGACCAGAAATTCAAAAGAATTTTCGATCAAGTCAAAAATTTGAAAATAATAAGTGCTAGTTATTTACTTTTTAATGTTAATAAATAAATTCATGAAATCTATATATTTAAGTTGCTAAGCTGACTTTTGGGGCAGTCCGTGAGAGAAAACTGCTTCACGAATTTACATCATTTTGATCTTAAACGAACGATTGTATTCTGTAAATTTGTCAAATTTGGTTTTTGTAACTGCAATTTCTATTATTCAGTGATAATTTACAATTAAAAATTAATTTCTGCGCATGCTCAGTGGCATGTTTAAATCTGGCTTGAGAAACTCTCTGTTTCTGAACATGCTCAGTGACATGTTTTTATGATAAACACGTTTATTTCGAAGAATCTTTCTAGATCTCTCTCCCTGCTATTTTTAGTTTATGATAATTTTGTTTGTGGAATATAAGATTAAACTTGATGGAAATTGTTTATTTCTCGCTGTTCAATTAACGATAATTTACAAAAGAAAAAATGCTTTCTGCGCATGCCCAGTGACATTTTTAAATCTGGCTTTAGATACTCACTAAGCACAAGGCTGATTAAACACATTAATTCGTTTCTGCGCATTAAGATTTTCAACATTTGGCAATGATGTGTTGAGTATAATTTGTGTATTAGTACATTTATTTACTATCTAGCCGTCATGTTTTGACGGGTACCAACTAGTTTTCTTTTAAAATTCAAAATAGATGACAGTCTGGAGTTATTACAAGCCTCCCCGCCAAAAAAATAAATAAAATACAATAAGCCAGAAAAGCTTACAGGTGTAAGTATGCTTTCACTATAGTGGGTGCAACCTTCCCCACCCAAGATTTTTTCTGTATCTGCCACTGTCCCTCTTTACTGCATTAACCAAACGTCAAAGTCAAGCTCATAGCCAGAATTTTTTTTCCAAAACTGATGGTAGAGGGTGCAAAGTGTAGACTGGAAGAGAGACTTTTTTAAATATAAAAACAAAGCAGAAGTAACATTTCATTACACACAAATGATATAGAAAATATTGGAAAGATCCAAATACAGGTAACGGGTAACCCTCCTACAACACGGTAGATAGGTTCCTAGAAATCGTTGTGTGAAACTGTTTTACAGAGGCTGTTCGCACATTTTTTAGACGATTTTGGTAAGCGGTAATAAAAAATAGTTTGCTGCAAAAGAAATAATTGCAATTGTACTATGTTTTTAAAAGTGAAAATTATCGTCTGCGGCTTGAAAGTTTTGTTTTTATTCAAAATGGCGTTTTTAACAAAGCAGTGGTTCGAAGGCTACATTTATGCTCTTTCCAAAGAGAAATATGCATACTCCGTTATCCAAAAACGATGCGAGAGTCATGGTTTTGTGATATCTAAAGCATCGATAGGTAATCTCGTCAACAAGAAAGGAAAAAAAACGTCAAATTGGAGCCTCAAATGGGACAAAAATTCCAAACAGGTATCCAAGGAAAAAATGGACATCTTAGACTATTGCAAAGGTACGTTGTTAATGTTAAAAGAAAATCCCCCAAGTCAAAGGACAGTTGCAAATCATTAAAATGCTCGGTGTCCACTGTAAACAAAATGATAAACATTGATTTAAATCTTAAGAAAGCGAAAAAAAAACGCAATGTGCATCGTCTTCTTCCAAATCATATCGCTGAACGCAGGACACGCTGCAGAATTCTATATGAGAAACACTTATCCAAAGAAAAATGGAAAACAATTGTCACAATGGATGAATCATGGGTGTATTTAAATGATTGCAACAAAAAAAAAGAGCCATTTATTATCATAAAAGGGGAGGAAAAATTTAAGTACATGGTTCAAAGAATCGAAAGAAAGTTTTTCTAAGGGATTCATGATTGTTGCTGGTTTTTCTTATAATGACAAGTTAAAAATAAAGAGTGGGGAAAAAATGTCAAGATTAACTCCAAATACTATCAGGAACATATTTTATCGCCAATTTTTCTGAATGAAATACCATCGCTTTACCCACAGTGCATCAATCTGTAAGACTCCATCAGGACAAAGCTAGCAGTCACACATCAAAATCCACTGTAAATTTCCTAAAAAAAATGGAACAAAAACTGGTATCAAGGCCATACCCTTCACTGATATCCCTACTAAATCTCCCGATGTATCACGTATGGATTTTGTGCTTTCGGACTTTAAAAATCTACGTTATCCAAACGTCGGTCCCAAAACCCTTACAGGACTCTGGAAAGCTGTTCAGGAGGAATGGGATAGAATACCTCTTTTGACACTTCAAAAGGCATTATTATCCTGGAAATTGCGGTGTCGAAAGATAGTTCAGAATAAGGGATGTCAAATAGAACATTTAAAACACAAGAATTTTATGGAATTTAGTTTTGTGAATACAATATACATCGTTTAAAAAATGTGTGACAGCCTCTGTATATGAGACCCAGAGACAGTTAAAAAAGAGGGCTTATGTTCTGAAAACTTATTGAAAACAAACATCTTTTTTAAATTCCATATAAGCAACTTAATTCTTATTAAAAATGTATGTGTAACCCAAAACGAAGAGACATAAAAAAATATTATTTTCATTTAATGCGACATTAATTTAATAAATTTCTTCCTCATCACTGCTCAATACAGGCAAACGAGAACATTATTTCGATTAAACGATATCACCTTCACTTTCAGAACCTTTTTCTTCATTTAGATTTTTTGCACCTTCTATCCTCTTTAAAAATATCTGTAATTTTGGTTTGTTTGCTGGCTCTTACAAGGTCATTGCTGATTCAAGCTATGGAGATAGACAATTTGCAGCTCCCTTTTCAATTTTCGGCTTCTTTCAGCGGAAGGGTCTGCATTCAGGAAAATTATTCAAGATTTTCAGATAAGCTTAAGCCTACTTGTAATTTATAGAGTTATAAATGAATAAATTATAATTTGTTTATAAATTTCATGTAAAGCCACTATAGTTCATTATTCCTTCCTGTCATTATTTTAAGGTAATTTAGTTTTTTAAATGTGTTAAAAAAATCATGTTATCTAGTGCTGTAATTTTTTTAATAGTGTTAGAGCAAAACCGTTGTACAGGTTGCAGTGTTATACAAGGGTTCCCGCAATTTATCTTATCGTGTTAGAACGAAACCATGTTGTAAGATGCCGTGCGATAGGAGGGCAACCTATACTGGACTTTTTCCTCTTTTCACATCACATTGCATCACACCTTTTTTTTGTGTGTGGAGAGCAGTATCTATAATCCTATACTCTCAATACCAACTTGATTTTGCAACTGAATTTGAAAAAACATCTGTAAACAAACTTTTGAAGTGATGATAACAATCAAATGATCAGTATTTGAATCCTTCTCAGCCTTCATGTTGCTAAAAAAATAATCTAATATTGTTAAAAGTAATGGAAATATCTTTTGCAAGAATAGTAAAATAAAATTAAAACTTTTATAATTAGATAGGTCAAAATCTTTGACTTTTTCCATCATTATACTCTCAACCACTTAATGTGGATATAAATTTTTGATAAAACTATACTTACTTTCTTTAAAATTACGCCTCGGTGATGACTCTAAACATACCACCCCTCTCGACACTGGGGAGGAGGGAAAGTTGAGCACGTCTCTGGTAAAGAACTTAAAACCAGGATTGTCCATGCCCTTGGAAGGACAGTGTTTTAAAAACCTTCATGGGAGTCTCCAAATAAAGCTATGAGACTGCAAGGAAATGGCAAAGGCTGTAGCAGATTTAGTATTAAACAGGAGGCACCACGAGGAGGCCTGCTACACTACAGCCCCCCACCCCACACCCCCCATAAAAAAAGGAGATAGAGAAACCAATAGACTCATAACTATCTAAATATATATTTTCTTACGCATTTTTAAATTTACAATATCATGAATAACATCATCAAACTCAAGTTTCACTGTTATTTCAGATTCAATATGTAATAAAGCAAGTGATGAAAGTTTTTCTTGCAGAAGACTGTTTCGAACTGCCGATTTTATCCTCTTCAAAACATATAAATGATCTTTCTCCTGAACAGTTTGTCACGGGTATAGGTTAAAACAAATTCTAAAGCAGTTTCAACATTTGGAAATGTTTCTTCAATTTCTTAGCTTTGTTTACATATTCAACAAAGTATCATTTTCTTGTATTATGATGGAAAATTGTAGCAATTCATCAGAAAAAGTGTCTGCTAAGTCAGATGCATAGCATTTTTCTAAAAAGGCTGATTCTTCAAGTAGATTTGAAGAGCATTTTAAATTGATTAAACCAGCCAATTTTTTAGTTACTATTCATATACCTCTTTCTGTTCATAAAGATGCAAATTAGAGAGTCACACAAAGCATAGTGGCACATAGATATATATTGTTCTCGTGCTGTTAATTGCACGTCAGGTCATTAAGTGCACAAAGATCTTTACTCAGTGGTATTTTCTTTTTTTCGAAGTTTCCATAATTGTGATTTTCACCACATAGTTCCTCTGATAATTTTTCATATACAATAAAATTGTCACGGACAGTTTGTGTAAAATCAATCGATTGATATAAAGGGCCTACTTCAGATAAATTGAGATTACTTTTTGAAGCTCAATACTTGTTTGATTTAGCCGTTGTAACACAGTATCACATACGATTATATTCAATGCTGTTTTCAAATTTTTCATTGTTTTACATAAAGCTGCAGCTTCTGATTTCGTGGAAGCATTTTCTTCCTGACTAGTGGATAAAATGTCCAGAACATATATTAAACTTCTGTAATTTTTCTTCAAAGACTTGACTGCTGAAGCATTGGCACTCCCATCGTGTAGGGCAGCAGCTTTGTATTGAAAAGTTTCCATCATCATTTTGTATTTGTTCTTTCAGTTTCTGCCAATGATGTGTGGAAACTGAAAAGAAATTATAAATATTCTGTACCAAGGAAAAAAACCTTAGAACAGTACTACAGGACTGTACTGCATTGGCACCAACTAAATTTACAGAATGTGCTGAACAGGATACAAAACTCAGCCAGTGGATTTATAGCTTTTTATTCGTGCTTGAAGCCCAGAATACTTTCCTGACATATCGCAGCATGTCATAAGTTTGGCCACGACAGTCTTGAATTCAATACCCAGTTCTTTAAGATTTATTAGTACTGTTTCAGCTAAAGCTTCTGATCTATGGCTATGGATTGGAAAAAAATTTCAAAAAATGTTCCACTGGTTTTCCCATCCATCACATACCGTAAAATAAAGCATAACTGATCAATATGGGTAATATCTGGTGTTGATTCGACAATTATTGAAAAGTACTTGGATGTTAAAACTTCACTAACAATATGCTTTAATACCCTTTTTGACATTATGTTATAAAACTCATTAATAACAGTTGATGATAAATAACTCACTTTTCCTGATCCCAGATTTCCATATTTTTCAAGATGGCTAGATAAAAATGAATCAAATTGAGCTATAAGCTCCATACATCCTAATAAATTGCCATTTAACTTAGAACCAATTGTTTCATTGCTTCCAAAAAATGCCAAACCACGCTGTGATAAAAACTTTACAACAGCAGCAACTCTTTTTAGAACCGCTTTCCAGTAATTTGACTCTTCATTACACTGATCCATCAATGATGAGTCAATTCTAGAGGCTACATCCATGCATTGCGACATCTGAAGAACAGCTTGTCTATGATGAATGGAGTTCTTATGCTCAGAGAGTCTTGTAGCCGATGCTTCCAGTCATTAAAGCCAGTTATTAACTGATTTGAAGAACCGTTTTTCATCATCAATTGCACACCCAACAATATAAATTTTTTGTTGATGGTGCCAAAACCAAACAGTTTCGGAGAACTTTTCAGAGTTTTGTTTTTATGCAAATAAAAATGTCCTTCTGTCAATTTCTTTTAAACATTGCCAAATGCCTCTCAGTCTCTGGCAGAATGTGTAAATTTTGATTTGGAGGCTTAGAAAGAAAGAATCATCATTTTTTCATCTATTTTCAACCATAGTGCAGGATCTCCTCCGTAACAAATATGATCTTCTCAATATTTCTGTCATTCTGCACAAAATTTTCAGATGTGGGATTATCACAGGGAAACAGAGCCATCCTGGAAACATTAGAATGAATGTTGCTGTCATCGTTATCCTTCGATAACGATAAGGATGATTCACAATTACTTTCAAAAATACTTTGAAATAGATCCAGCCATTTTTTTGTTTTTTGCTGTTCTTATCTTGTTTCTAAGTTTTCATGTAACAGATCCACATAAATAATTCCTAAACAGACATTCTGAAATTTCTTGATCTCTACAAAAACGCTAGAAAATTTACTGCATCTAACATAACTAAAATTACATGGTAATCTTCAAGATAAAACAATATAGCCTTGCCAGATTCTTCTAATCCATTGTTTTTCACTAGTATGAAAAAACCATGGAGATAACACAGCACTTAAAGTCCACCGCTGTAAAAGTTAACAAATCAGAAAGAAATATTCAAATTCAAGGGTGGAGTTTCAAATTGCAATTTGATTGGGAAAAAAAAAGGAAGTTTAGATGTGACCAAACCTCTGATGACGTCACATACGCAACTATTAATGACGTCGTTGAGACAGAAATTACTGAAATCGTTTTTAATTTGAGTACGTATAAGAAATTGTCAAAAATATGTACATCTTAATACTAAATTAGGGGGCCCCAAAAATTTGGGGACCCTGGGCAAGTGCCCCACTTGCCCATGCGGAAATCTGGGCGTGGATGAAGGCCCATTAAAGTTGCAGCGAAGACTGTGTCTGCAAATTTAGCAATAATTCCAGGAGGTTTGACAAAATTAATTCAACCAATTTATTTTGCTGTAAACAAAGCATTCAAATGCGGAATGCGAAGTATCTGGGAATCGTGGATGATTGAAGGTCTACATTCCTACACGAAATGCAGAACTATGCGAAAGGCAACTTTCGTAGAAGTCGTGATGTGGGCCTCTCAAGCATGCAGAGGTGTCTCCATTAAGACAATAATGTCCAGTTTTATAAAGACAGAAATAATTGTTCCTAATGCCGGCGATGACGACAACAGTTCTTCCAACGAGAACGATCCAAACGATCCAGGTACGAAAATTGATCCAAAAATGTCTCTTTTTAATTCCGATACGGAAGATGAGGAATTTGGTAGTTTTGATCGGTAAATCTTACCTGTGTAGCTTATATTTTCATTTTCATGGTTATTAGTATTAGCTAACGTCTTTATTACTTTTATTCATAGTTTTATGCTTTATGTATATTACCCATTTTGTTACATGATTGTTTCTTTTTTAATAATTTATCATGTGTAACTGTAAAATAAAAATGTGTTTGTACCCTTTTAGATTTTATCCCTTTTTTTTTTTTTTTTTTTTTTTTTTTTTTTTTTTTTTTTTTTTTGTATTGCACTATGGTAGACGTGTAGCAATACATGGCATTTCATTATAAAAAACCGTATTAGATAAAGCAAATCATAGCGATCAAAATGACTGCCTATGGGGCTTATAGGTATGGGGTGTCATCAGAGCCTGACTAAGGCAGGGGCATATGGGGCAGTCGCCCCGGGCCCCCACATCAGAGGGGGAGGGGTGCCCAAATCGAATAGAAAGTT
The DNA here is from genome assembly GCA_907164885.2 of Dolomedes plantarius. Taxonomy (NCBI): domain Eukaryota; kingdom Metazoa; phylum Arthropoda; class Arachnida; order Araneae; family Dolomedidae; genus Dolomedes; species Dolomedes plantarius. The sequence continues at coordinate 26,324,823 of OU015494.1, forward strand.
TATTTTACTTTTCCTTCTTTAATGAACTTTTTTTAAACAAAATATCAGTACAGTGTAAAATCCGTCAGTTTTATGTTAGCTTCATTATCTATCATATGAACACAAAAAATCAATTTTTCGTAAATTCATGGCTTTATAGGGCGGAATTTGGCTGAATTCCACCCTAATGTCAGCAAGGATATGAATTTTTCGCAACTAGATGACAAAGTTAAGAATCAGAAAACTGCATTTCGGAAATTTGTGAAAAGTTCACAAATTGCAGCGATATGATTGTTAATTAGGTCATCTTAATCGCAACTGCGAAAAATTCAGTTGCATCGTGTTCAGTGGATTCTGTTGGATTTTCGCAACACTGAAAAATCACAATAATCAATTATAAGTTGTATTTTCTCAAAATTCTCACAAATGTCAAATATTCTTTTGATTAATTAATTTCATTTTCAAAACATCTACAAAACAATCAGCTAATAGGCCTGATATTGTTATTCACAATAAAAAAAGAAGAAATAATATTTATTGAAGTTCGTATAACAAGCCAGGATCAATTGCAAATTGTTGAGAATGAAAAATCACGAAAATATAACGGATAAATTTAAATAGCATTTTTGTCAAATTTTGGCTCTTCAGATGTGCTATATCCCTTTTAATGATGGACATAGAATTGTCAGAAAATCAATAAAATGGACAGAACGATATTTCATCTGACCATTGGAGGGGGGGAGGGTGGACTTTATAGCTATTTTAGGTTCTAGTCAATTTTCTTGTTATATATCTAAAATGAGGTGAAAAATTTAAATACCTCCATAAAGTTCGGTTCTTCATTACTGAAGTAGTGAAGCAGAGGAGGGCCCCCAAAAGAAGTTTTTGCACCGGGCCCCAATTAGGCTAAGTCGGGCCCTGGGTGTCATTCGACACTTTTAGTGTTAAAGTAAATTATTTTTTTTTTATTGAAGAGAAATATTTAAAATTAGCACTGTGTTGAATTTATTTCTTTAAAATGTATTAGTTTATTATGGAAATAATCTACAATCTCTGCTGATGTCTCAATATTTGGTTATGGTATGATAATTAAGAAGAAATGTGTGGCGTTTGCACCGGTGCGGCGCTTACCCCGATTTCGGTTTTTTTTTTTTTTTTTTTTTTTTTTTTTTTTAAAGGATATTTTAGTCTGCAGTGCTTACGGTGGGTGTGGCGTTTACGTTCCAAATTACGGTAATTTGCAATTTTTGATATTTAAAGTTTCTCTGAAGGAATTTAGCTAGCAAATCAGAATTAGCAAGTTTTTAAAATATGCTTGTTTAGTCAAAAACTCATAACAGTTATACACTATCTGGCCAAAAGTATCTGGACACCCCACTAAAGAAGTGGATCTGGCAGGTGAAGTAATTTGATGCGTAACTGAAAGCTATAAAAGTGTTGGTAGTGGTTTGTGAGGTAATGAGTAAGTCAAAGGAGCTTAGTGACTTTGATCGTAGCATTATAGTGGGATGCCACCTTTGTGGGAAATGAGTTCGTGAAATTTCGGACATTCTACAGAAGCCAAAATCCACTGTGGGTGATGCAGTTGTGAAGTGGAAAATTAGTGAACACAGCCGTAGAACTCTGAAAAGGGTAGTGAAACAAAATCGCAAGTCCTCGTTGATTGAAATCACTCAGGAAGTCCAAAGTTCATCAGGCGTTAGTGCTAGCAGCAGGACTGTTCGTCGAGAGTTAAAAAACCTGGGATTCCATGGTCGTTCAGCCGCTCACAAGCCCAACATCATTCCCCAGAATGCGAAGCATTAATTGCAATAGTGCAAAGCTCACCGTCATTGGACTGTGGACATGTGGGAAAATGTTCTTTGGAGTGATGAATCTCGCTTTACAATCTGGCAGTCCGATGGACGCGTCTGTGTTTGGCGGATGCACGGCAAGTGCTTCTTGTGAGACTGCAGTGTGCCAACTGTTAAGTTTGGTGGTGTCAGCTTCATGGTTTGGCCTGGGTTTCTTAGTTCCTGTGGTTGGAAACATGAACTCTGAGATGCATGTGAACATTCTGGACAATGCTCTCCCAACTCTATGGCAATATTTCAGGGAGGGTCCATTTCTCTTCCAGCAGGATAACTCCTCCATTCATACGTCGAGACTTACGCAGGTATGGTTTGACGAAATGGGTGTTTGAAAACTGAACTGGCCTTCTCAGATCCCCCGATCTAAATCCCATTGAAAACCTTTGGGACGAATTAGAACGTAACCAGCCAAATTGACCATCCTCACTGCCAATACTCACTTCAGCTGTGATGGATGCCTGGAAATCAAATCCTATGGACACCTATCAAAAACTGGTGGAAAGTCTCCCCAGACTAGGGATGCGACATCGATGTCGATGTTTTCAAAACATCGATGTTTTGACAAAAACATCGATGTTTTAAACATCGATTTATTGAAGTCGATGTTTTTTTAACATCGATGTTTTGTGCTCGATGTTTTACGTTGTCTCGATGTTTTTTTTTTAATGAAAAAGTACCGTAATTAAAAAAATTTACCACGTAGCATAATTTTCACACTCAGTAAATGTAAGTCTGAATTCTGAAAAGGACGAATACAAAAGGGGGAATGATTCCTTAGCAAATAGACAAATGGCAATTAACAACCAATGAACCAATCAGAGCGCTTGGAATGTTACTGACACTCCAGAACTTTCAATGGGGTTTTATTTTACAAATAGTATATACACGAGTGCATCCATTTAAGTTTTTGTTTTGTGCTGGTTTTATATAAGTTGACGTTAATATTATTAGTAAGATGCCTCCCAAAAGTACCGTTTGGGAATATTTTTACAAAACCTCTGACAAATTGGCGAAATGCAATATTTGCCTCAAGTCCCTCAAAACTTCTGGCAATACCACGAATTTATCTGGACATTTGAAGGCAAAACATGGCGGTATTTACAACGAGAATTTTGAGTCATCAATGTAGCCCAAAGCAATCAAGTTTTTGTCATTTGTGTCTGCCCAATCAGAGAGTAAACTTAAATCACCCCCTCCCCCCACGACTAACGGAAGTAACATTAATGTTAGAGATTACTAAACCAATTTTAAAACATCGATGTTCTAAAACATCGATGTTTAAAAATATCGATGGTTTTTGGGCGATGTTTTATTAGCATCGATGTTTTAATATTGAATATCGATGTTTCAAAACATCGATGTTTTGTTATCGATGTCGCATCACTACCCCAGACGTGTGCAGGCTGTCATCAGTGCAAAAGGAGGACCAACATCATATTAATATATGCCTCAGGACTCTCAGAGTCCATACCAATGGGCATTCGGATACTTTTGGCCAGATAGTATATTCCTTCATTTTAAGGTCCTGTGCTGTTTTCTTTAATGCCTTTTTAATTTTCTGCTTTTGAAAATAAATTAAAGTTGCTACTTTTATATATATGTTATGAAAAACTCTAGTGCATTTTTCTTTACCAGTTTATTATTCTCATTCCATTTTTATACATTAAGAGATTTTGCTTGAATAATTTTCATGGTCCTAACATTGAACTCTTCTCTATTTTTAGTGGTGTTTATCATATTTATGTTGATACTGATCAAGAAAAAAATAAATTAGTTGGAAAATATGACAATGCTGGTAGCTTTGGAGAACTTGCTCTTATGTATAATATGCCACGTGCTGCTACAATTGAAGCAGCAACTGATGGATCATTATGGGCCATGGTAAGACATTATGTTTTAGGAAATTGTTTTTACATTTGTGAAGAAAAAGAACTATGTCAAATTTTACCTACCTAATTTTTATAAATAGATACATTTCATTGTAAAATTGAATTCTAACACTCCCTTTAAAGGCTGAAATTTTCAAAATCAGCCCCAAAGTTTTAGAAAGATTTTTTAACTCTTTGCATTCAAAATTTATGATATCTCTATTTAATGTATTTCAGTTAGAACTTGTTTAGGCACATTAGCTCAAGTTAGCTATTTTTTAACTCTGAGCACTTTTCATTCTTAAATGTTTTACGTGTGATATTTTGCAAACAGGTAACTTAAAAAAATGACTAAAGGTGGAGAAAAGCATGATTGAGGATGTGCTTAAGTAATGACAATGAGTTTTATAAGGATTATTTTGACTCAAAGGGAAAATAATTCAAGCCAATGGGGTATCCATGCTGAAATGTATTGCTGTGTCAGAGACTCACCTTTATAGTTTCATATGAAAAAAAATTAAGTAAAAATAAACTCTTGTAGTTTTTGGTACCAAGAACATTAGAATTCTTTAAAAAAATAAAAATTATTTCTGCTTTTAATTTTATTCTATAGATAGTCATTTAGATACCCTTTAAATTGATGATTTTTTATAGAAAAATCTTTATTCAAATTAGGGAAGATTACCATCTTAATAAGTCTCATAATTCTAGCTTAAAATAATAGCTTTTGCCCTTGAATTAATCACTGGACTAACTGATAAAATGACCATTTAAAGCATGGTTTTTATATCTCTCTTATCTTACTGTAGAAGAAAAATTTTACAATTCAGAAATTTAGAAATTATTTAGAACTAAGAAAAAGCACAATGACTGAAGTTAAATGTATTTTTTTATTATTATTTATACGAAATATATACTATGTACAATATAGTATTATTTATATCCTAATTTAAGAACTTTACAATTTGTAATGTAAAATATGATAGCAAATATAGAAATTATTGCTCAAAAATCCAATTTCATATGCCAAGCATTGGGTGAATGACTAGAGTGCTGGCATTTGTTACCTAAGTCTGTAGGTTAGAGTCCCACTTTTGGCATGGATGTATGTAGCTGTTTGGAATCAGCTTTAAGCAAGTGATAGGTCCTGATTTAATTAGACCTCGTGTTTAAAAAAAATGACCATAGCACTCACAACCAATCAGCCAATTTCATTACTAACTTACTCACAACAAAAGAGTAAACAGTGTGCTTATTTCTTCAGTGACAGCTTGATATGATATTTTGCATTTAAATGTATACATTTTTAATTTTCTTGTAAGATATATGTGTATGTAATTTGTGTAAATGTATGCATATATGAGTATATGAATGTATGTCTACATTTGTTTGTATACATTAAATAAGCATGTGTATATGTGAAAGTGCGTGTGTATGTATATGTCTGTGTATATAGATATATGCTCAATTCAACAAAACAAAACAAAAAATTTTAATCTGGATAGTAGGACTATGACTACAATTTTCAAGTCAGGCAAGAGACTCTCAGTACAGGAATAGACTACCCCCTCCACTCCCCCCCCCCTAAAGAAATAAAATAAATATATATAATATATATATATATATGGCACGACCTTTTCACATTTGACAACAAAAGTCTTGTGGCTCCCATATATGAAATATATTCAGAAAGGGTATTCCATTCAATTCTTTCCATGGGAGCAGTCCAAAATAATCATCACATATTGAAGTAAGAAATATGGAAGCTATGAATTATAGAGTAAAATAGTGAAATTTTGCTGAAAATATTGGTTTAGAAAATTTTAGTTCACTGTTGATAGGAGAAACATTAATTGAGAATAAGTATAATGATATTCCGAAGGAGATCATAATTAATAGTTAAATTGAAGGGAGCTTTAAATTTTGACATTATACTAGTATGTTATCAAGGTTGATAAATGCTTAGTGAAGTAATTGTAAGGTATTTGGTAGCTGTTAAATTTTATGATGGTTATATTTTTCTTATTTGAAATGAGGCTTTATTTTTATCATAAAGGTTTTATCAATATTCAAATGAAATGAGTTTTATTAAGCTGAAGTTTTGAATGGACTACTACAAAAAAATTGTATGAATTTTTAGCTAGTTTTCATTTTATACTTCCTCAGTAAAATGCATCATGAATTTCTGTATTTAATTTTTGCATGTTTATTTAAATCTTTTAAAATTGTAAATCATAGTCATTTTACTAAAAGTTTTTTTTTGTGTTTTGACATTTTGCATACTTTCCTGACTTAAGTTTTTTTTTTTTTTTTTTTTTAGAATCGTCAAACATTTAGAAGAATTGTTTTAAAGAGTGCATTCAAAAAAGGAAAGAATATGAAATGCTTTTAGAAGGCGTTCCTATGTTACAAACTTTAGAGGTAATTATATTTCATTATTTAGCTTCTTAAGTTATTTTAATATTAATTGATTTTCCTCTTTTTATATTATATATATATATACAGTGGAATCTCGATCGATCATTTTCGGAATCATCGTTTTCCCGCATGTGTCGTTTGTTTCACTCAGTCCCGATGATCATATTGCTTTGTTATGTTCCCGGATCCATCATTTTCCCACATTTACCGTTCAGCTCAGTCGATCCCTTGAAAAACGATAGATCGAGATTCCACTGTATATATATATGTATATGTGTGTGTGTGTACCAGTGATTATGAAAGTGGTCTTAAGTCATATATTTTTCGCTTCAAGATATTAGAAGGTTTGACTTTAACATGAACTGAATTCTGTTAAATGATGCAACAACCAACTCCATCTAATGATTAAGTTTTTACAATTGCAAAGATTGCTTCAAATTATGGTAATATAAAAGAATACAATTTGAAATAACTGATAAACTTCCTTTTTTTTTTAGATTCTTGACTTAGGCCACTTTTAAAAATCACCTGCACATATGTTTTACATCTATGAAACTGTAGTTTTTCATCTTAATAGAAATGATTAGTTTTAAAACCAGAAATGTTTATATCATATTGTTCCACAAAATTTATCATTTGAAACATTTTGCATTTGTTTAAAAATTATTTCATTTCTTTTTTTTTTAATTAAATAAATCATTTTTGGGCATTAACTTGGAAACTTTAGTTCTATAAATTTTTAATTGTTCTCCAGACAACAAATTATAATTTCTAGAATGTATTTTTCAAAATTGTAAAAAAATTTTGTTTGTTTGTTTGTTTGTAAATGGCAAAAGAAACTTGCTTGTTATCAGGAAAAATTTTATGTTTTCTTGCCTTGGTCTGATATTAGCTGTAGGTTATCTGTTACCAGCAATCAAAGCTTGAGGCATTTTATGTTTAATTGGATTTTTTCATAATACTCATCTCTCCATGCGCATAGCTAATCTTTTGATATGCTAGACCAGTGATTCTCACCCTTTTTATCTAAGCCCCCACCTTTAGATAAACTTCACATCCTAGCATGCCTCTTAGGTTGAGAACTACTGTGCTAGATAGTTTTCTCTACTTAAAATCTAAATAAATGCTCATATTGCTTTGAAAAGCTCTCTATCTGAAGTCACTTAATGCTAATTAGATAGTGAAGACATTGTAAAATGATGTTTATATATGAGTGAAGATATGTTACTTATATTTAAGTTAATAGAATTCTTTTTTTGAGCGCTTTTTTTTTCTCAAGTGTTGTATCTCCAAACATTTGCTACCTCAAAATTCCATTTTTAAGTCCCAATTCATTTTTTGTAACTTTAGTCAATGATTTTTTGTTTACATTATCAGTTACAGCTCTCTCAATTTTATACATATCTTTTTGTACAATGGTTCAGCTTAAGAAATCAGCAATTGCATGAAAACACCAGATTTACTAGTCTAAGAAAATTTTCTTAAGAGCAGTCCATGTGTATATGTACTTACAGATTTTAAAAGTATTGGAAAAGAATTATAAAATAATAATACAGAGGCTGTTCGCACATTTTTTAGACGATTTTGGTAAGCGGTAATAAAAAATCGTTTGCTGCAAAAGAAATAATTGCAATTGTACTATGTTTTTAAAAGTCACAATTATCGTGTGCTGCTTGAAACTTTTGTTTTTATTCAAAATGGCGTTTTTAACAAAGCAGTGGTTCAAAGGCTACATTTATGCTCTTTCCGAAGAGAAATATGCATACTCCGTTATCCAAAAACGATGTGAGAGTCATGGTTTTCTGATATCTAAAACGTCGATAGGTAATATCGTCAACAAGAAAGGAAAAAAACTTCAAATTGGAGCCTCAAGTGGGTCAAAAATTCCAAACAAGTATCCAAGGAAGAAACGGACATCTTCGACTATTGCAAAGGTACGTTGTTTAATGTTAAAAGAAAATCCCCCTAGTCAAAGGACAGTTGCAAAATCATTAAAATGCTCGGTGTCCACTGTAAACAAAATGATAAACGTTGATTTAAATCTTAAGAAAGCGAAAAAACGCAATGTGCATAGTCTTCTTCCAAATCATATCGCTGAACGCAGGACACGCTGCAGAATTCTATATGAGAAACACTTATCCAAAGAAAAATGGAAAACAATTGTCACAATAGATGAATCATGGGAGTATTTAAATGATTGCAACAAAAAAAAGAGCCATTTATTATCATAAAAGGGAAGAAAAAAATTTAAGTACATGGTTCAAAGAATCGAAAGAAAGTTTTTCTAAGGGATTCATGATTTTTTGCTGGTTTTTCTTATAGTGGCAAGTTAAAAATAAAGAGAGTGGGAAAAAATGTCAAGATTAACTCCAAATACTATCAGGAACATATTTTATCGCCAATTTTTCTGAATGAAATACCATCGCTTTAACCACAGTGCCATCAATCTGTGAGACTCCATCAGGACAAAGCTAGCAGTCACACATCAAAATCCACTGTAAATTTTCTAAAAGAAATGGAACAAAAAGCTGGTATCAAGGCCATACCCTTCACTGATATCCCTACTAAATCTCCCGATGTATCACCTATGGATTTTTGTGCTTTCGGACTTAAAATCTGCATTATCCAAACGTCGTCCCAAAACCCTTACAGGACTTTGGAAAGCTGTTCAGGAGGAATGGGATAGAATACCTCTTCTGACACTTCAAAAGGCATTATTATCCTGGAAATTGCGGTGTTGAAAGATAGTTCAGACTAAGGGATGTCAAATAGAACATTTAAAACACAAGAATTTTATGTAATTTAGTTTTGTGAATACAATATACATCGTCTAAAAAATGTGTGAACAGCCTCTGTAGACTTGCTTTGAATACATAAAAAATGTCCCTTCAGTTAGTGAAATTTTTTGTGATTAGATATTATCTGTTTTATAGAGAGATTCAAATCTTTATAAGCATTTTAGACAGAAGAGTTTGGTAACAAATTAATTAGTGTAAAAAAAAAAAAAAATTCTCTTTATTGCAGGAGATAAATATTTTAGGGGAAGCAGAATTTTCAAACATGATTTGAGTTATCTATAACTAGTGAATATTGTGTCTGGACACAGTCAGTTTTGTTTATGGTGTCAACTATTAATGTATATGGATTTGGCTTGTGCCTTCTGTTGTATACTGTACAGAGTTACAATGATGCCTGGTAGAGATTTCTTTCAAGAAGAAAAGCTGCCATCATTGTCTTTGCAGTATTAATGAATTCTTTAGTTATTTTATTTAACTTTTATAGTGATATGAGCCAGACGATGGCCAAATTAATAGGGTGCTGGCTTCTAATACCATATCTGTACCGGAGCCTGTGGTTTCATGTCCCACTATCGGCATGGATGTTTGTAGCTATTTGGTATCAGCTTTAAGTTGTAGGTCCCAGGCTAATTAACCCTCATGTAGCAAAATATATTGCTCTCAACCAAACCAAACAAAACCATCAGGTCATATTGAAATGAAGTATATTGTCAGTTTATTATTAATTTGTTGTCACCCTTTTAACTTTTAATGTGGATATAAGAGGTTGTGGGTTCCTGTTGACAATTTTTTCATCTCAATCAAACTAAAGTTTATTGTCTACTTCTGATGCTCAGTGAAATCCAGTAACAAAGAATTTTTTTTAACGTTTTGAATATATTTCTAGGTACTTGATAAAGATAGTTTTATAGCTTAATTTTTACGTGTCTGTTATATCTTATTTTATTTTTCCCATGTCAGTTAAATTCTACAAAGTAAGTTATAAGGTCAGCACTCACAGCAATTGTGCATTATAGCTACTGTTCCAACACAATGACTGATGCAAAAAGTCTCACCAAGCACTGACTGTATTGCTGATCTGATCAAGCTTAAGAATACAAACATTAATTAAAGAATTATTTTCTTAACATTCTTTTAAATTTTTTTTGTCATTTTAAGAAACTTAAGTGTACTTTAATTTTACTTACAGAACTATGAAAGGATGAATTTATGTGATGCTTTGATGCCAAAAGCATATTCTGATGGAGAACGTATTATTAAACAGGTATTTTTCTTTTTTTGGGGGGGTATTTCTAGTAGTTGCATATACTATTATAATCAGTATGAGTGCATAATTTTGTGCATTTTCAGATCATTGACAAATTTTATCTTTTAGAATTTTCTTGTTCAAAAAAATTAATGAACTTATAATTCTTTTATGATCCCAAAATTTGAGTATTTCTCATATCTATTATTTCACTTCTTACTTAAAACATATACTTAGAATGCTGGGTAATTATTCCTGAATTAGCAATATTAAATGCATATTTTTTCATTTTCATTGGACTGCTGTACTTTCTATCAGCTTTGCCACTGTTTTCTTACATATTATAAACCTTTTAGTTAAACTTCAGGGAAATTAATGTTTATTAATACTAGAATTTACCTGTTCAATGTTATGCTAGGTTATTCAATAGTTGATGACACAATACCGCAAAATTCCAAGAATATAATCATGTTGATATATGATCACACATTTTTTTTAATATCCAGATACCTGATACTTTTACTGCTTCTTTTTCAGTATTAGTATGATGTAATATAGTAGTAAAGTTTATAAAATAACTATATTTTATGACTTTTCAGGGTGATGATGCAGATGGAATGTACTTCATAGAAGATGGGTCTGTCAAAATAACCATGATAAAAGAGGTATAATATTTCATTTTGTATATCAAGATTTTTCATTATTAAGCACTTCTAAGAAATATTTGTACACATCATAATTACTTCTAAAGATTTAATTCCACTGATTTATATTTGACTAATCACTTGGATGGTGCTTTTTAAATGCGTCAGAAGTTTTAACTTTTTATCTGAGGGAAAAGGAAGTACACTAAATATTAAACATTCAACATTGTGTATGTTATGAAAAGGGCAAATATCAGATTTTGTTACATGCTGTTATCTTGCATAGAACTTTATACTCATAAGCAAAGCAGTTTAGGCCAATAATTTTCTTGCTCACTAGAAGCTAGATCTTTTACTTTACACATCAGTGGGGGAAAAAACTAAAATTATATGCTCTTTTATATGATTATTTTAAATTTATTGTATGTATTTGTGTTTGGTATTAGTTCGGATGATGTTGTTGTTGAAGAGTTAATCCCTGAAAGGGACTATAATTCAATGCAAACTTTAAATTATAACTTTTTGAGCTTCAAGTAAAAAGAATTTGTTCTAATAATGATATAGATTCTCAAAGTCTTCCTCCCCTCCCATATGAGTAAATACCTAAACTGTAGTAGCTATATAAAATACCTCATGCTGATTATGGCTTTGTCAAAAGTGATTCTTATTTAATTATCCATTACTATGGTATTGTGTTATACATTATTTGAAATTTCTAAACTAAAGTGTATACTCAATTGTGGCTTTAAGTAGATAAGTCATAAACTATACAGCGAAGATTTGGTATGATTTTCAGGGTTTTAAAATCTAAGGTTTGCGTTCTTAAAACTAATGTGCATAGAGTTTAAAAAAATTTAGGATTACTCCAAGTACTACTTGAATTCAAGCCATACCTTTTACATTTTTCTAATAGTTTCATGTTTACTTTGTAGGCTGTCCACAAGTCACTCTTTTACCATTATAATTTTTTTTCATTTTTTAAATTATAAATGTTAAATCTGCAGCACTCAAAACTAATTTTCTGTTCAACTAAAAAAAAACAAAATATACCTGTGTCTCTTGATAGCAGAGAATCCTTTCAAGCTATATGTTGAAGTTTTAAGATGTCTTCTTTTGTTCAATCACATTATTTTAATTTTGTTGAATTTACATAGTGAATTTGTAAAGCAAAATATTTTATTAAGTGTGCTTTTGAAAAGTTTTGCTCTCTGTTCAAAACATTTTAGACATTTTTTCAGTTATATCATTAAAACATTTAATATTAATTTTTCTCATTTCCTTCAGACTGAAGATAATAAAGAAGTAGAAATGGAAGTTACTACTCTTACAAAAGGACTGTATTTTGGAGGTATATTTTGTATATTTTTTATTGCTTTTTTGTCATATCTATTTATTGTATGATGACTGTGTGTTTAGTCTTTCTTCTAAAAGTAAAAATTATATTAGCATCTTTGCATTGTGTTTTAAATGTATATTAAATACTTTATTTATGCTCTCTTTTTATTGCTTAAAACATGTTTAGTTAGTTTAATTTTTTGTTTATAGAATTAGCCTTGGTCACACAAAAATCACGTGCAGCTTCAGCATATGCCGTGGGGAATGTCAAACTTGCTTGTAAGTCCATTTCTTACATATTTTTAATAGCTAAAAGCTGGGATTTTGTTGAAATTATTTTGATACAGAGAAATAAAAAAAATTCTTAACCAGTGGTTGAAATATTATTATAAAAATCTGTTGAAAATATCTTTTGTTATAGCAAAAGAAATTCAAATATTGTGAAAACATCTAATTATATTGTATCTGACTAGTAAAAAGAAATCAGTTTTAAACTTTTTGTTTAAAATTAAGACATAAACCTATTTAAGTCTAGCAGGTCTTGCATGTTTAGGTAGTTTATTAGACACGATACTACTAACACAACATCTAAGATACAACTACTGGGGAAAGAGTGTTGTCAAATATATAAAACTGAAGGATGTGAAATAGATTTCAACACTCCCCCTGATTTCACAGTTCAAAAAATTCCCATATTGTTCATACACCAATTGTGCTTTTCTCGTGGCACAGGTTTTGTCAAATAGTCAGCAACCTTTCTCTCTGTTGAAGTTTTCTCAACAGCAATTTGCTTTATCTTGACAGCATTCCTTGTGACATGAGGTGCCTCATCAATATGCTTAGTATATGCATGGAACATGCTGTTTTTGCTGAGGTCGATGGCTCCCTTGTTGTCACAATATAATTTCAAGGAGTGATCCATGGATGGCAATTTCAGTTCATATGGAATTTTCTTAGGTGTAAAGCCTCTTTAGTCACAGATGATAAAGCCATATATCCGGCTTCAACAGTTGAAGTGGCAACTGTTGGTTGCCTTTTGCTTTGCCAAGTAATGGCAGCTCCTGCTACTTTGAAAACAAATCCTGAAGTCTATTTGCAATCATCAGGACAACCAGTAAAATCTGCATCATAATTTCTGTGTCACCTAAGTGAGAATACTGCAATTTTAATTTTGTAGTTTTGTGGAGGTGCTGCATAACATGTTTGGCAGCAGCCCAATGTTTCTTGGAGGGGTATAATGTTGACAAAGCAATCCAACAACATAGGCAATATCAGGTTACGTTCCCTTTGCTGCATATAACAAACATCCAATTGTGGATTGGTAAAGAATAGAGAACTGGGTATTCTGATATTCGGTTGACTTGAATAATTTATGTTTGACATCAAATGGGATAGATACATGGTTCGAGTCCTGCATGTTAAATCTTTCAAGAACATTTTCAGTGTAAGTGCACTGATTCATAGTGGTGGTACCTTTTACACAATCTCTTTGTATTTTGATGCCAAGACAATATTTCAGTTATCCTAATTCTTTCATTTCAAATCTTTTTGACAATTCCTCTATAATCCAACACTGAAGTTTAGAAGAACTTGAGTAGTCATCAATGTATACTGCAACAAGTAAAATATCTGCACCTTTGTCCAAAAAATGACACAGCAATCAAAATCTGCACATGTTAGTCCTAAATTTCTAAGGCTGTTGCCTAGCTTCATATATCAAGCACATCCTGATTGCTTCAATCCGTATATTCCTTTCTGGAGTCGACAAACAAACCTTTCTTCTCCACTTTGGAGAACTCCAGGCCTTCTTGTAATTCCAAATATATTTCCTCTTCACACAATCTGGAGATCAAAAAGGATAGTATTCCCTTGATTTGTAAACTTGGATCCTTATGATTGGCTGGCCCCATTATATAGGGCAAGAGTCAGTCCATTGATTTAAGTTAATTCCAGCTGCAATGTGAATGTGTTTATAGAACAAAGGGAGAAGAAACTGGGAAATTGCAATACTTGTTGATAAGGTTGATTATTTAATTTAGAAAATAAGTATTATCTGACAGCATATAGTTGAAATTTGGTAGTTTAAAAATGGTACACTAGTATATCTCTGCAAAATAGTTCCTCTATTGTGTATTAATATCATGTAACAATAGATTTGAGGGTTTTTTTTATAATTGCTTGTCTTCGGCCAGAGGTAGCTTAGTGGTAGCAAACTTGGGTTCCTTGGTTTGAATCTGAACAACACCATAAATTACATATGTGTTTAGGCCAGATCTGTAGATCAGTGAGGGAGGGAGATGGTACAGGCTCACTAAATGGACCCTTTGGGATGCTCAGTCTAAAATGTGATGGCAGGGAAGGCCGCACTTGCTATGGCTGGTGTATTGGAATGTTGCTTTCTCTTTTTCAAAGAAAATGAAAATAAATACAGTGATAGCCTAAAAATTACTAAAAATGTTTCATATTTGTCCATTAAAGGTACTTAGTTTTCAGGGAAAAAAATGAGTAAAACTCTTGGGTAAATCCAATAATGGGGGGGAAAGGGCTAAGTACATAGACTGTCTTTGCTGTGTTAAAGTAAGTTTCCCAAGCATACCACAATTTAGTAAGAAGGCATATGCTTCTGATAAACACAGCTCATTTCCAGACTGTATATTATCTATTCTGAAAGCTTTCGTTTTGCTTATCTGTAACTGAGCTACTGTTATCTAAAATTTTGAAAGTGTTCTTAATCTGGATAAAAGTTTCAACTCATGAATTCTAATAATGTATACCATGTATAATGAATACACTGCTCTTCATGTATAAATGTTCACTTCAGAAACTTCTATCTAATTTTAAACAAATCATTAACGTACAGTTTTTTCCCCTTTTTAATGATCTTATTATATTTTTAAAGTAAAATTATAAAGACTATGATGAATTTTAATCTACTTAAATGTGTTTATAAAATGCTACTTTGAGAAATTGAGTTGTTTTTGTGATTTTCTTTATTTCTAGTTCTTGATGTTGCAGCTTTTGAGCGTCTACTAGGACCATGTATGGCAATTATGAGTCGTAATGTTGACCACTATCGGAAGCAAGTTATTGAATTATTTGGTTCAGAAGCAAATATCAGTGACTTGCGATGATCTAGTTTTTCATCTTTGTTTCTCCTTTTCTGCCTGTTTTATTTTATCATTTTTTTTTCAGCATTCAGTTGAACATATTACTGTACTCCAAATCATATCTGAGGTCAATTCATATACCTCACACAGTATATTATATTTATGTTAATCTAGTCTGATTTTTCTGCAACTCTTCAGTAGAGTAATATTGTATGTTAGAGAGTTTTTGTAGTTTATTGTATTTTGTAGATATGTCATAGACTGTTTACTTTATAATCAAGATTTAGTTATGGTTCAGATTTAGTAGTTTGTCATACACACATTTTTAAAACACGTAGGGCAACATTATTCCATTGTTTTTAAAATAATAAAAAAAAGCATTTTAATTCACTAGTAACCCAGATATGAATTTCTGTAAGTTGATTTACAGTTTATGTATTGAGTGCAATATCAGCAACTGGCTGAGTAAAATATTTATTTATCTTCATTAAGATAACACTTTTTGTATACAAAGAATTCAAACCAGTTTTATAAACTGGATGCTGTGTATGAAATATTTTTAGATTCAAGGTTTAAGTATTATCTATATATATGTGTATCTGGTAAATATCTACTGCTTGTGTTCAAAGTCATTTGTGATACATTATAAGTTGCTGATTGACTGAATTCTTCAATGGAAGTGTTGCTGTTCCAACATGTTTCAATGTTCGCATAAACTATGATGTTAAAAATGTATGCAAGCTGATGAAGAAAACTCTTCTTAGCAGTCACTTTAAATTATGCAAATGTATTAATGTTTTTGTGTGTCTGTGTAAGTTTTTTGCTGTAAAAGTCCTCCAGCTTCAAGATTATATTTTTTAAATATTGAATATTATCCATTCATGAGAGGTATACTAAAGTGAGGTGAAAATTTGTTAGTGTTCAAAGACACATATTTGAAGTAATAACTTTTAGTATGTAATGTGTCATCTAGCAAAGGGTAATAACCGTAATATCATTTTTAGCATTTAAAAGAAATTCAGTATTACCTTCAAAGTATGAAAAAAAATACTAGTTGCTGTTATATCAAAGTGAATAACTAACAATGATTGATTATTTTATTTGTGGATTTCAAAAAATATTTCCAAAAATAAAGACAAAGGTGTTTTGTGAATTGTAACAACACTGCCAAATGACTGATATGCTGTTGAAGAATAAAAAATAAAAAAAATAAATTAACTTTAATGTGTTATATGTGGATTAATACACTGATATAAGATATGTATATTTTATGTAAGTTGTCATGTATGAATTAAGGCTATAAATTAATATATTTTCCCCCTTTTTTATCTTTGGATATGAATTTCTTCATTTTCTACAGTCATTAACTTTTTTATTAATTTTACGTGAATTTTAAGATTATGCTATTTTTTAGTTGTCTTGAATATTATTTTGTTTTGGGGACCAATATTTAGACACACATTTCTCAGAGATGTATTTCTGTTTTTGAAGTGTAGGTATCGTGAAAAGTCAGTCTCTCTACTATGACAATTATATATGTTAATGTTTGAAGTTGTTGGGATGGTTGACAATTTTATGGCTGTTTCTTATAAACTCCTTGAATCTGTTAATTGCAAATAAGATCAGTGCCAGATATACTTTGTATTTTACTTGCATGTTCATTCAAGTTTAAAATTATTAGGACTTTCCTTGTGCATGTCTTGAATTCTTTTATTAATAGTTTATGGTTTCTATTTATGAAATGGAGCTACTTTTGTGCATAAAATTTTGAAAGATTAGTAATGTATGATAGATTAAATTTGTGTTTTTGTTTGTATTCAGTAGGTTAGGTTATGTTATGTATGAATATATTTGTGTGCTTGTGTGTATGTGTTTGCAGTAAATGTTGATCATGTTTTTAAACAAGATACATAAAACTGAGATGTATATTATTTATATCTACATTTGAATCTGTAAAATTAATACCTGAATTTGAAACCTCTGACTTGTTATGTTTATTGTTATGTTTTATAAAATGTACATAAAAGCATTAACTTTCTTTATTTCAATTAGTTTACATATGTAGTTGACTTGTATTCGTATAGTTTATGTTGAGATGTCAGTTATGTTTATTTACATGAAACTTGTATTGTTATTACATATCATCCTGAATTACTTTTTCTAACTATGCAGTTTAATTTGAAGTATTTCAATTTCTACTTAAACATAAAGTTTATTTTCACTTGTTTCTCTGCAATGATTTAATATTTTGTCAACTCTTGTTATGTAATATGTAATCAAAGGTAATAAATGTTATGACTATATAAACATAGATATATATACATACATATTTACATACGTATATGAATATATGTATTATTTTTCATCTATTAGTACACTATTTTCCCCAAGCTATGTGTTTATATTTATATGTTCAGTTCAGTCAAAACTATACTAGTTGAGTTTTATATAGTTTTACATAATGCATTTAAATCAATTTTATCGATACACATTTCATGAAATGTTTTTTATGCAGCTGCTATTATTAGTAAAATTAATTTGTTAGGAAATTTTCTGTATCATTTTCGAGCTATGAAAGTACATTAATTTGCAATTAGATATGATTATACAGCCTGTTATCATGTTGGCAAAATGTGGAAATAATAGTGTATGTTTGTTTGATAATATACTAGAACGAAAATGGTATAGGCAAATTTTATAATATTGTATATGTATGTATATGTTTATAAAATAAATATATAATATATATATAATTTTTTTTAATCAATGGAAAGTATGTTTATGTAGATATTAATTAGATATACATTAAGACTGTGTACACTGTTATGGCTCACTAAAAGACATAATCAGTAGACAAATTGATAACTGATATATTATTGATTAAAATCAAATAAAAAGTATCTCAATGTGCGACGAAAATTTAAAAATTTATAATTATAAGCTCTTCAGATAGTTTTGTGGGATTCAATGAAACAGGAGCTTAAAAATAAGCATTTAGTAATTCAAATATTTATTTAAAATAATCCTGTATTTCAATGAGCTTTTTTCTAATAAATAATACAAATAGTTTCTTGTTTTGAAGTTCCAAATATTTAGTAACATACAAAAAGATCTCCAAGTGGGAAGCTATTCAATATTAACTGTTACTATACACATACATTCTTATCAGAGTTAAAATATGAAAAAAAAATTTTGGTTTAAAGAATTGATAAAGCAATAAGAGATGCTCTTATTGTTCTATCGATTTTTTTTATTACTATTACTTATACTATGTTAGGGTATTTTATGAAGTTCCTGTCATTCCAACACAATTAAAAGAAATTGGAAAATTGTCTCCAATGATGGGTGTCTGTAATTTAAAAGAGGGGAGAAAAAATGTAATGCTAGTGAGTTGCAAGCTGCGTAGAAATTAGTTCTACTATTGGTTTAAAAATAAACTATATTCTGATAATCATAGAGATCAGTGCTTCCCATCTGAAATGATTAACAGCTAAATTCTGAAGTTTTGTTGTATAATTATCTGACAATCTGGAATCGGACTCTGTACACCATATAGTTTTACCCCAAAACTTTTAAATATATCCTCCTGCTCTCAATCTGTTTCATAGTTCGTGCCAAAGTTGTTTACTCTAAAATAGTCACTCCTCCATCCATATGATCTGAAATTTGTTTTAATCTTAGAACTCAAAAATATTTTTCATATCTTTTTTATACATCAGAACTTTAAAGGGAGGCACATTAAAACAATAAATTTTTTTGTTGTATATGTGTTTGCCTCTGTATATTGTTTGTATTTCTTTGTCTGTCATGTTGGTAAGAAATTAAGTTGCTGTGCAAGATCAACTTGAAAAATTTTTGTCTACATGTGAACATTTCTTATGACATTAACTACTCATGCTTCAGATGCAATTTAGTTTTCCATTCAAATATTGTTTTTATTGGTTATTGAGTAAGAGATTATTCTAGCCAATACCAAATTTCAAGACTTGAATGTGCAATTTCACATGATGGCAACAGAAACTTGCTTACTATGTATTATTTTCTTTTTATGCCATAATACTTACTTCATTGTGTAACTTTTTCACCGTATTCAATGAATGGTTTAGATTTTATTAATCTGTATGCCATTTAGTTTTCATATTAAAGGACTACATGGTGAAATGGGGATGTTCAGTTGAACATCTTTTAAAAATATTTAGGTTGAAGAGTAGTATTTTTTCCTCACTTGTAAATAGTGTGCAATTCACTATATACTACTACTGTTATACAAAATTAATAAATTTCCTAAAAAGTCAACAATCTCTTCTCTTCTCATGATGAGACCATGTCAAACATTTGAATCCATTCAAATGAAAAATTTTATAACATGTATATAAAAGGTATCTATATTTATTGGGCAACAATGAGTAATTAGTGAACTTTTACAAATTATGATTAATTTATTTAGATTTTTTTTCCACACTTTTTAAAATTCACATTTTCATATTCTGTATGACATGACAGTTTTGGTGTTCTAGTATATTTTGTATGGGTTATTTTTCAGTTTCATGTAAATTAATCTTCCTTTCTTTGAATTTATATTTCTTGACTTTTTTAATTTCATGTATAATTAGCTCTCTTCAACCAGCACTTTTAATATTCTCTTGCTGGAACATGTATTGAGGTAGCATGAACTTGAATCATATAATATTAGTAGGTATAAGAAAAATCTAGTTTCTTATACATTTGTTTCATTTTTGCTTTATTTATATAAAAATTAGGACAAATGTTGTTATGATTCAAGTAGTATGCTGGTAGCATAACTTTAATAACAAATACAGTAATAAAATATATTTACAACTTCCTAATAAATTATTTTGTATTTGTTCAGTTATCATGCAAAGTAGGTTGATATTAAGGACATTTTAGGGCATCTATTTTAAGAAATTAGGTGAAATGATTTCACTTTGTGATTTATATTCAATAAACTTTGAAGTTATTCCTTATTATCAGTTGCATTTCATTTGTTTATAATTTTGCATACTGATTTCAGTTGTTTTTTCTTCCCATCATAAAAGCTGATCAGATCATTACTGGGTAACTTGAACTGACATCATCCATACTACATATTTAAAAAGCATTCAGTTTCAACTTAATCACTCTCTTCAATGTATTGGAGCATTAGTAAGGGATAGTTTATATAAATTGGAGATCTGGATCTTTAATATTATCTTCTATATATCAAACTAAAGTAGATTTCAGTTTACTAATAAAAAATTGCATTGTGTCAAGTACTAAACACATTGCATGGATCTGACTGCTATATTTTTTAAAAACATATGTTAGATATGATTTTAAAAGTGATATATATATAATTTTCCTAGTACTTTATTCCTTAAAATTATCTTGTATTTTAAATAAAATTAGTTTATTATTCTGCTTGTTTTAAAATGAGATTTGTTGGAGGGTTTTACTTGAACACTCCACCTTTTAATCTAAGTTATGAACTCGTGTATTTTGAATTTAAGTTCTGTATACTGATTTCTATCCTTGTTGTGATTCAATTAGCATCTTAATTTTAGATTAATCGCATTAGTTTCTTTTATTTGTTTTGTAATAGAAGCATAAATTCTGGTACTATTTTAATCTAATTTAGAATTTTTTTTCTAAGTTCAACCTTTTGAAACAGTGCAAAACAATTGTGAAAATTTTAAATATAATTTTGTCAAAAACTTTTAAAAATTATTTTTAGAAAATTAAAGACCAGCCACAAACTAATAGGAATTTTATTTGATACCAATGAGGTAAATGAACTTGTGGTCCCAAGTAAAATTGTATTACTTTTATTGAGTGCAGTGAAAACTCAGCAATTTTTAATTGTTCAGTTACTTTTAGTGGGCATTTAATATTTATGAATTTACTGTGTATGAAACATTTTGGTTATATAACCGTATATATCTTTAAATTATAAACATCAGACTTCATCTAGAAGTAAAACTATTGGGATTCAAATACACTCTAAATACTGTTGGAAAAAACCCTCTATGATGAAATACTTGTAATATTATATTTTTAATATGCAGGGTTTTGTAGTTGTACTGGTTCATTTACAATTAGACCAGTGTACATATTTGATATTAACATCTGCAATGGGAATGAAATTAATCAACACAATTGCTGTATTTACATTATGTGGACATAAAAGTTTAATAATAAATAAATGATAATTTAAACATTTGATGGCTGCAAAGCAATACTAAATGCTGACATTTTTTTTGCTATAAACTAGAATTTTTTTTCTACCTGCTTCAGATCAGATTGAAGTGGCTTTGATCTCTAGGTGATATTAAGCCCAGCATTATGTTTGTATATTTTTAATAGTGATTCATATTGGAATATACATAGAAAGTTTAGAATGTTTTCTTAACACTAGACCATTCTTTTTACCATCACTTTGAAACACTGGACATTAACTCTCATTATTGCACAAGTTCTAGAATTGAACACTGAACCTAAATTGGTGGACAGTTCAATACAATAACCACTAAAAATGCATTAAAATTTAAAAAATCAAACATGGATTTAAAAAAAATTATTTTTATACGTAGTGAGAAGAAAAATATAGATACAACATTATGAATGAATTAAATCACCAGGCTTTCATACCTTCATAAAGGGCTATTATTTATATACTTTCTGTATTTCAGTTTTGATCATGCAAGTCTTTATTGTACTCTGTTGGGCTATACAAATCATAGATATATTTAGAATATAATTTTCTTTTTAATTCTAATTTGTGGGTAGTGATGATCATATGGGTGCACTGTGAAAATTGTTTTATGTAAAAATTCTGCCATATTATTTACAGTATAGTGTTAACAGTTTATATTGGTTCTGTTTAACAGCTCAATATGTGTTTAAATGTTATTGTATGTTGGGATGAATTGTTCAGAAAATTGGTATGTTAATAAAATAAAAATTAAAGCATACAAGAAATAAATATTCTGGTGTCTTAATTTTCTGTACTTTTATAATATTCTTGGTGATATAAATTGACCAAATTCACACCACTTTAGAGGGTCTTAATTTTCTGGTAGAAATTTTTAGTTCCAAGTTTACTGCCCATTTTATATATATATATATAATTGTGTGCATGCTGTGCCAGAACATATTCCTCGTCCCCTAATGTTATAAAACTCAATCCCTAACTCATTTGACCAGTTTAATTTTCTCATTTTACTAACCCCTGTTAATTTTCCGTAATTTTTTAACTTACCCTCATGTGCTTCACCTTGAAAAACAAGGAAGCTTGAAGTCTAGACTACAGAACAATGCCCTTATATGGTCTTAGAGAGAAACAAAATTTGATGAATAATCACAATCCTGACCACAAGGAATGTTCCATTTTGGGATGGTACATGACACAATTGTCTTTTCACATTTACACTCCCAGGATAAACTTTGGGATTACTGGTGTAGGGAGCAGCTAAAATCTCTCCCAGAATGTCTTAATAAAGGTGTTTTTTTTTTATAAGAAACGGGATTACTATGAGTTTTAAACACATATATCACCTAGACTATTTTTTTTGGATAAATTAATTAAATATATCATTCTCCAATTGGTTAAAATAATTAATATTTCTAAATTCTAAAATAAATTCAACAAATACTATTTATTTAGGAAATCTTTTTTTTAAATTAATTTTTTTTTACCTTTTAATGTGTTGAAATTTTCTTGTTATATAAAACTTTCCCATTGTTTCTAAATACTTTTGAAGTCCACACACTAAAAATGTTGAACACTTTTTTTTTCTACTATAGGAGTTTCACTCCTGTGTTGCTTCAGATCTACGACGATGAATTTCGGGATAAATGTAATGTTTCCTATTTTTTACCTGGGGTTCTAATTTACTTACAAGAATCACATGTACAATTTGTACATCTGATAACATTTATACTTAAAGTATTATTATGGATTAATAATAAGCATACCAAAATGCATTCCACTAAATGCTATTAAATTCAGTCCATAAAATTTAAATTATGATTGAGTGGATGGAGTAGTCCAGTTTAAAGTGATTCAATTTAAATCAAAGAAAGCTAGAAACAAACTTACTTAGTGTAATAGCTTGTACATATGAACTTCTCTTCCCTAAAACAGAGAAAAAAGGAGTTTTGAAATATCATCTTTATGTTTAAAGAGTAATTTTTAAACCAGGAATCTTTCCATCAAAATAAGCATGAAATTTACGATACTACAGTGAAATTTCATGTATAGCCTGTTTTCAAGCTGAATTTTCATTTCCATAAAATCATGGATAAAGGAGTTTTAAAAATATTTGCTTGCTATAGTTATATGTTAAGGAAATTTGTTATAACATGTTCACTTTAGTAAGTGGTGAGGACATTCTTTTTTTTGCTGACCTCTTCAGAAAGAGTCTAGTTTTTAAACTTCAAATGAATGTTATGCTTGGTGACAAAGTAAATAAATTCAGATTAGGCAAATCTCAAAGTTGCATGGAAATTTTAAGTCATAATACGGAAATAAGCTACATCATTTTTTATCATGTTAAAAAAATCAAATTAACCATGATAAAGGAGAAGCAAGAGATCCCATATTAGATCTTCAACCAGCTTAGCATAATGTTTTTTTTTTCTTTGTTAGTTATAAACTGTTCACAATATGGGAATATTCTTGTTTGGAAACGTAAAATTTTATAATTGTTAGATATTACTCGAATATTACATATACAGTAACCACCGCTTATAGTGATCAGTGGTTATAAGAATCAACCGTTTATAAGAATCAATATCGCGAAAACAAAAACAAATGTATTATTTCCATGTTAAATTTTCGCTTCAAAGAATCAATCCACCAGTTTTAAGAATCAGTTTACACTCTTCGCTTTCCTTTCATTTTTCCGAAAAAGCCAATTAAACCCTCAAAAGGCACGAAGTTCTTTCTTTGTTTTTTTTAAAAGAATATTGATAAGATGGATGGAATATAGTCGTAAAATTCACCCTTTCTTTGTTAGACATAACATAATAGTTCCCCTTAAACGCTTTACCACATCACTGTCCTATTAGCTTGACCCGGGGGCATCTTTACCCGTCCGAGTCCGTTTTCACTTTTCTCCGCTGACAAACAAAAATAGGGACTCTTTTTTTCCCACCCTCCCACATCCTGGTTGCGGCTTCCTAGACCCTAAAACACAAATCTTCGGTGAAGTGTCTACTATCATTCAGGCAAACGTGACATTAGTAGATTCAGCACGTTATCAAACCGAGAAACGTAAGCTAGAAGATGAATCTTCGTCTGAGACTATTAGTATTGAAAGAGGTGTAAACAGCCTCCTGAAAACTTCATCACGTCAAACTTCAATAGAAAACTTTTCTTGCACCCTTCCTGTAGTTGAAATGTTAAACTGTTAAGCAGGTATGTTGTAACAAATAATGGATTTTTTTCCTTCTCTTACTATAATCATGTGTATCTACTTATAGGTCTAGAAATTAAGTTGTATTTTTAAAATTATAAAATAATTTTAATAAAAGATAATGTAAATTAAAGTGTATTTTAAGGTAAATTATCTAATATATGTATATATAGGTGTGTGTGTGTGCCTGTCCAAAAACCTAAATTTCGGCTATAGAATCAACCGCTTATAAGAATCAAAAACAGTAATAACAAACGTGATTCTTATAAGCGGAAATCACTGTACTTTTAAATATGATTTTCCAATGTATTTTTTTAAGCACCTTTTATAGCAATAGTCTATTAAACTTGAAATAATTAATTATACATTTATCACAACATGATTACAATTATCACAACATGAATTAAAGTTACCGAGTTGCAAGTCTCTTAAGAAATATCATTCCCAGTAGTATTGTGTGTTTTAAGGATGTCTTTTGCCCCAATTACATCTTCAAAAAAGAAAATTTTATGAATTGCCAAAAATAGGCAATTATTCACTAACAGACCATTTAGTGATACTTTCATGTTATAAAAGTAGAAAATCTATAAAAAAATATATTTATTAACAGTTAAAATGAAATAATATTCACTTAATAAGAATTTATGTAAAATTATGAGAAACAATTTCATTCTCTTTTTAAAAAACAAGATTAATATCACAAAAACAAATAAAGTGCTATTAATTTAGAAAATATTACATTAAAATATTTCTATTAATAACTAGGCTGTAACTACTTTTTATAGGTTCTGTGGTGCAATACATGACAATGTCTCTCAATATATTATATCATTCTGATAAGTAAAATAATGGTGAATAAATGTAATAACTTTTTCTCTAGAATAAGTACTCTCACATTTTTGCTGTATTTCCAGATAAATTGCTATGATTTTGTCACTCAAAAAAACATGAAAAGATACTAACTGAATATAGAGTAGAAGCATACATCAAAAATTAAATAATCATGCATGACATGATATTTGTGAATAACAATAAATGATAAAATTCTGGGCAAGTGGAATGAGATGATATAAAGCATGAACCTTTGCAGCATAAAATAGTACTATCTACAGAATATGTAACAATACATCACAAGGATATAAACAGAACTAGGAATTTGTGAGAAGAGTGGAAAAAAAGAACTTTATTATTACAATAAACAGGTACTTTGAAATTCATAGTGAATAAGTATAGGCTCTCTCTCTCTCTCTCTCCTCTCTCTCTCTCTCTCTCTATAATATATATATATATATATATATATATATTATATATATATATATATATATCTATATATATATATATAGACAGATAGAATTTATCTTATCAAATCAAATGTAGATAATAAAATCTATACAGGAAAAAGTTAAAAATTAAAGTTGCTGAGTTTCAAGTAGATTCTAAAGTTTGTTTCGAAATTTAGAATCTACTCGAAACTCAGCAATTAGATAATGAGATTAACATAATCAAAAAGACAGGGCAGAGATGAAACAAGACAAAAACATGTATTTTAAAATGGTCAAATGTTTACATAAGATATTGTCCTGAATATTACAAAAAGAAACTTAACAGTTTTCAATTTGTTCAATAATAAACATTAGAGATGCCTGCACCCCTTCATTTTCTCACAATTACTGCCATTTGAATCATTTAGAAAAGTCTTAAAGAATTTAAATTAGCAATTATATAACATATATATATATATACTTAGAACATTAAAGTTCATGTCATTGTTTGCTTTAATAGATAAATAATAAATGATTAATAGATAAATGATTGATCACTTAATGAATATTATTAAAATTTTGCAGAAATAAATTATATATCAATCCTATTCAGAATGATTAAAAATAATGTCAATGACATGTAAACAAAATTTTTTAAATTATATAATCTGTTAACAGACAATTAAAAATACAGCCCAAATTACACATGGATTTATGCATGGTTTGAATGTGAGTGTGTGTGTACATACATATAGATGTATGTATGTATGTATGTATGTATGTATATATAACCACAAAGAAACTCATACAACATAAACTTAACAAATTAAGTTAACTTGTTATTAGCTTTCAAATTTTAAAAAGTCTTAGGCAGAACCTGACTAAGGCAGGGCATACGGGGCAGTTGCCCCGGGCCCCCACATCAGAGGGGGGCCCCCAAATCGAATAGAAAGTTTAGTATTAAGTATTAATTTTTCATTACTGAAGTAGCGAAGCAGAAGGGGCCCCAAAGAACTTTTTGCCCCGGGCCCCAATTAGGCTAAGTCGGGCCCTGGTCTTAGGCAGAACAGAAAAAACAGAGAATATATTTTCACAATGGCAGTGGATAGGAACTTTCTTCACAGACAAGAGATTCAAAATATTTTCATCAAGTAACAACAGAAATGGATCAATATCATACAAAGTATGAAGGTTTTAAGGTCAAGTTTACAAAAGATTATGTACAAGAAATAATAACAATAAATTACTATGTGATGCTAGAAATAATACGTATGTTCCAGACATAAAGCTAATGATGTGACCATTAGATTTATCAAAATTCTGAAAGAATAGAAACAGAGAGTAATGAATTAAGACATTTAATTACAGTAAACACATATTTTTAAGCATATTCATAACTTTTCACACATTTATAAGAAATGGAAGCAACAATTTAAAAACAACTAAGCATAAAAATTCTTTTGAAAGCAAATACACATATCAATTGATTTTTATGAAAATATAGAAATCAATAAAAAGAAGTGTCTCATAAACATTGATTTGATTCACAATACCTTATTTACAAATATAAATGTATATATCAATTTTATTTGGTTTTATAGAAAAAAAGATGGAAGTTTCTTAAAATTCTGTCCACAAGATGACTTTTTATTTTGTCACAACTTATAATAGTTACCACACCAACTCCAAGCACATGCAACAACAGTAGCACTGAAAAATAAAAAAAACTATTTTAATTTAGTATCCTTGTATGCTTTATCAAATAATAATAAAGTAATGTAAAAAGAAAAAAATATTAATACTTAAAATCTTAATTGCTCTTTATGATTTGTTATTATTATATAAATATATGAACATCATTAAAAATAATAATTGCTTCAATAATTGAGATAATAAGCAATTTTTTCCAGGTAAGATTGCAATTAAAATTTATGTCATTTTACCAAGGCAAGTGAGATGTTATTTAGCAGTGTGTCTATCAAAAACACTGCAGATCATTCAAGACACGGTTTGGTATGCAGCAAATTTTTGGAAGAAGAAAGTTAACCTTTTTCACCGATGATAACACAGAGGTATACCAAATATATAACAGGGTACATTGAAGTTGAAAGAAAGTAGTTATATCTAATACATTAATCTTAAATCAATATATTTTTGTAATATGTAATGCATTAATCTTTTAATATATTACAACCCAACAGTTATGTGCAAAAGAGAGTGAAAGTGCTGGAAACTTTGTACAAGCAACATTCAGAAAGAATCCCATTTCACAGCTTTACATAGTCATATAGCTGCTCATAAAACCTTTCATAATTGCCCCTCTGAACACAGCTCATTGAATGGCATGATGAAATGGACATTTTCCCTGAGCATTAGAGGAATGGAAATGGATCCTTGGGATTGAAAGATCCAGATAAATTATTCATCATTCTGTTGGCCTTATTGAACAGTGTTTTGCTTGTTGTTGTTTTTATGGGCAAGATTATTGGTTGTGGAGGACAACAGCGTTACCAGGAAGACATGACATCCTTAAGAACTATAATTATGTCCTACCATGTGACAATACAACAGAGATGTGTCTTGATGGTATCAGCAAGATCTACCAACATGGTAAGATTAATAATGCAATGATTGCAACTAATGATGCATTGTGTTTTAAGCCTGGGCAGAGTTCTAATCTCATTCCTTAGTCACTATGCGATGAATTAAAGCACAGAACAGAAAAATGATTGATTGATTGATCTGGAGCATACATGTGAATGAAACATACGTGTTAAGGATAAATTTTGAGCACAAGATAAAGCAACTGCTAATGACAGTATTACTGCCAGAATGGAGATGAATTCCAGTCACTGTTATCTAGAAACTTATTGTAAGTATTTTGAGAGGGCTTAGTGAATGCTTTAGGACCACAACACTGTGCAATACCATACTAGCATATCATACTAAATGTCCTCTTTTTTAACTCTTGATGACCAGTGGCTTTTGTCAGGATATTATATACTCAACTCTTAATATATATGTACCATTAGCAAAATATCTACAAGTAAAATTACATAACAATTTTACAAGTATACAAAAAGAATAGTTAAAATAAATTAATTTCACAAAATCAAACTTTATTTGAAATTAGTTGGGCAAATTGTTGTTACTGACAAAACATCTTTAAAAAATGTTGTTTACCTTATCAGGTCATTTTGAAACAATTATGATGCTATCTTAGGAGCAAATTAAAATAGAAACTTTTCAGTAAAACATACTGTCTTTAGCTATAATGGATAGAAGAAAAAGGTGGGTCCAAATTTTAAAAGCATTTAAAATAAAAGTAGCAGATTTACTGGATTTCTTACTCAAACTGCAAGTATCAATCCATCCGATTACATGGGTTTCTTGGCTATACAAAAAGTGAAATTCCTTGATTAGAACAGAATATTTTCTTAATGTATTTTCAATTCTGGATTATGGGAAAATTCTTCCCTAAATACCTAAAGCATTACTATCCCAGACTTATTTTCTGAGGAAAGACTATAGAATTCAGATTATACAGACGAGAGTTTGATTTTTTTTCAAATACACAAAAATAAAAAACTTCACTCACTCACTCACTCACTCACTCACTCACTCTCTCTCTCTCTCTCTCCTCTCTCTCTCTCTCACTCACTCACTCACACACACTCACACTCACACACACACACTCACTCTTGTAGTTGATAAATCAATGCTGAAAATGAAAAACAAAATTAAAACCTTGCTAAGTTAGAATTTCAGATGCATTCATATCTTAACATAAAACATCAGATAATCTTAATTTTCAAGAGCCCAAATGGCAATAAAAATTTCAAAGGTAAGCACAATAAGCACTTAAGATACATTAACAAAAATGTCTACTATTGATTCTGAATAACTTACTAATTGTTCTCTTAGAACTTTTTCTATGTTACCAAATGAGATTTTCCAAATATAAATTGATCCATCTTGAGATCCACAAACACAAAACTGACCATCAGGACTAAATTTTGCTCGAGTCCAATCACATCCAATTAAAAATCCATCAGCACTGTTGACATAAGAATCATATGAATTTAAAGTTCTATAAAATAATGTTTTATATTAATTGGCTGCAAGCATTTCTATTTTAATCCAATCACAGAGACAGCAAAAGCATATTGAAAAAGACCTATATTATTAGTTTGAACTGAAATGTGTGGCAGGAAAATAAAAGTTAGATACTTTAGTGTTTTGTTGATTCCACCCCTCCTTTTGGCCCTGATAACAGCACACATTTATCATAGCACTGTTTGGATGACTTTATATATGTTCCCTCAGATTTTCATCAAATCCTTGTAACAATTTTGTACTAATGACAGAAGAGTGAAATTACTGTATGATTTGAGGGAAAGTAAAAATATTAATATCTCACTATGGTAAAGAATAAAAATGACTCAATTTAAATTTCAAAAACTAATTCAGCTACATTGAAATATTAAGGTTTTGAAGTTTCCTGATTGATTCCATCGATTGTATTACTTAATCTTATAATGAAAAATTTATTCTGTAAAACTAAACTCCTAGAGACTGAATAAGGTTTAACCAATGATTCTGTGGTAGTTAATTCATGATGATGCTTCATATTCCTAGAACTACTCTTTCCTAATTTAATCTCATAAATACTAGCACTATCATCCCAATCTACAGCCATGCAGTCAGGAAAAAAAAAATTCATTGAGTAGATAACTACGCACTCAGC
Source organism: Dolomedes plantarius (assembly GCA_907164885.2). Lineage (NCBI taxonomy): Eukaryota > Metazoa > Arthropoda > Arachnida > Araneae > Dolomedidae > Dolomedes > Dolomedes plantarius. Next base: position 26,355,490 of record OU015494.1, read on the forward strand.
TTCACCATTTAATTCCTTAATAGTGGGGCTGAACCTAGATCAGGCCAACAGATGTAATTTCAGATCATAACTGCCTCTGGCAGCATAACAAGAGGTCCATAACATTTTGCAGTTCTCCTCTATCCACAAGTGCAACACTCAGAAATAGAGTAGATCTAAATCACTGCAACTATTAAAACTTTTTTCGTTGCTCAAAAATCCAATCTTTGTGTTCCTTAAATGGACAAAAATGAATTTTTTTTTCAATTAGTCTCACAAACAAATGGTTTCATGGTAAAAAAACCGGTCTTTTCTTCCAATCATGTCACATAGCATGAGGGGAAAAAAGCATACTTCCATTATTAACTAAATTCAAAAATCCTACTATTATTGTTTACAACTGACTTACATGTTTAGCCATAGTCTGTACACAGATTATGCAAGATTCTTTATAGACCATATTTACTCCATACAGGTAATGCTTCACCTCTATCTTTACAGACAATAGACTTAATGTTGCTTAACCAAATACTAGCAATTTCAGAAGCTGTTTTAAATGTTCTCTTACCCAGATAAAATCTAATAAATTAGTTCTGAAACTCAGCAACATGATTCCAATTACGTAAAATGCCTTCAGGCACAGTTGTTTAAGAAATTAAAAGGCACATGCTCTATAAGTAACAATTAACAATTGCACTATCAGCTAAAAATATACAAATCATTGCAATACTAACCCAATTACTAACTATTCAGTCAGGGCATATTTAACAATTTAAGAAATACTTTCTTGTGGTCAAGCAGTGCATAAAAAGATAAAATTTAAGCCTCTTTATTTAATAAAGACAACATCTTTACAAGTAGAGTATATCCAACAAGTATAGTATATTCAATAGTCATTTTTCATTTTAGAATTTCATTTTAATATTACTCATTGTAGTATTATTAGTACACTAGAAATGACACAGTACCATACAGAACTGTAATGCTGATATCAGTAATTATTCAATAAAGATAATTTACAATTAAATGACCTAAAAAAACAAATTACCAACAGTTTGACAATTCAGTCAGAACTAAAATCTGATTACACATTTTATGAATTAAAAGGAGAGGAACAACAGAAAATTCTAATTAACCAAAAGTTAAGTTCCCAAAGTTCTCAGAAAATCAGTTAATTATTGAATGGAATTCAGTTAATTTATTACAATTTCATGTGATTATCAAACAATATATTATCACTTCAGAAAAGTAATTTTAAAAAATGTATAATACCTACTTAAATGTTCTAACAACTTTATTCATTCGAAAGTCAATGAGTTTAAGGTATCATCTCTAACTGAACTCAACAGAGAAAATCCATCTAAAATATAGTATATGTGTAAATATTCATATAAGCATATTAACATACATTTTGAGAAAAATACAGCTTATTCATAGTTTGTTTTAAGAAGCATTCAACAAAACTGCTGAATATAAACACTTATCTTTGTACCCATTAAACCATGTATTAAAATTTGAATGTAAAAGTAAATAACATCAGATAGTTTTAACCAGCTATAATTAGGAAATAAGTGTACCACTCTGATGCATGCATTAAAAAATTATATGAGTAATTATTATGGAGATATTTAAGAATCTTGAATAAATATCAACTGATATGAAATCAAAGAAGACTAAACAAATTTAAGAAAATATTTTTAAAAATAAGATTAATATACAAAAAGTCTGGCAAGACAAATTATGAAATTTGTTAAATTACCATCTATGACTACTGATGTAGTAAATTAAGATTTTTGATAAATTCTTCAATTTCTGATTTATCTCTCAGATTTCAGCTTCTTGTGATTTTTATCTTTATCTCTGCAATAAATTACCAATATAGTGGAATCTCGATCGATCGTTTTCCGAATCATCGTTTTACCATATGTGTCGTTCATTTAACTCAGTCCAGACGATCATATTTCTTTGTTATGTCCCCACATCAATTGTTTCCCCGCATTTATCGTTCAGTTCAGTCAGTCCCTTGGAAAACGATAGATCGAGATTCCACTGTACCTACAATAATACCAATATTTTGATTAAGAATGTATTAATGGTTAGAAATGGTTTTTTTATGCCCATAAATATTTAGATGAATAAAACAATCTTATAATTAGTTTAAGGGGCATTCTGACATGCCAGTGTTTTTGGAAAAAAAAACTCTGGATAGTAAACGTTTTATTTAGCAGTTTCAGTATGAAATTAGTACAATACATGTGACATATTTAGATTACTTTCTCAATGCTTGAGTCATATACTCACATTTATGAATCTTTCAATCATTTACCATAAATTCACATGATAGAGCATTAATCATCATGAAATAATTATTTAAATGCAGGTCCTTCATCCATTATGAACATTGTCTTGCATAAAATTAACTGAATAAAGGAAGGTCATATAACAATGTTAGATAAGAGATTACTTACATAGATGACAAAGCCAAATATTTTGATTAAATTAATAGAGTTGCAATCCAGAAAAATAAATTGTGCAAAGTTTATAAAATATTTGTAGTTTCATAAAAAAAATTACCACAGATAATCTAATGATGTTATTCTCCCTTGAAGCAAAATTTCATTTGTACTAGATTCTGATCTGATATCCCAAAAACGTATTTTTCTGTCAAAGTGGCCACTGACTAAACAGTTACCAGATGCAACAACATCATTCACAGCAGACACAGCTAAAATAGTCCGCATACCTAAAAATAATTAAACAAATAATTACATTATATTAAATTTTAACAAAGAAATGAATCTTTTGACAAATAACTGATAATTACAAGGGGCTTTCATAAGCTACATTAACTGGTAATCAAATCTCATAGATCAAGTCACATTTAAAAAAATAAATAAATCGGGTATTTAATACCCAAGAATAAAAAACAAGTTTTATGAAGAAATGTTAAGTTGAATTACAGTCAACTATTATTCCTTCTTTGTTTTATAGGAGGAAGTTTTGATTACCTGTTTATGTGAAACTTTGTTACATATACATTATATTCAAGGCTGACTACCAGTACCCTTCACCCTTTCGCTGTAAAAGGCAAATATGTGTTCAATCACCGTTTCTCCCGTTCTCCAGTTAGCTGTACCTCTGTAACAGTCTGTATGGCTTACATTAATGACAGCAGATAAAAACTTTATTGGCAGCATTCCAAAGAGTGGTATATAAAGTTGTGCCTGACATGTGCATAAAATTTGGAGCCAATTGCCTCTTACCTCTTTTGAAAAATAGAATTTTAATGATTCACTTAACATTTTTGTATGTAAATAAATCGCATAGACATCATCTATGACTGCCAGAATTCATGTTTGATCTTTCAAGTCCGCTTTTATTGCCATAAAACACTGGGCATTCAGATTTAGTTGTTTTTTGTTTTAAGAAAGAATCAGTCAAACCTTAAAGAGCAAATTTGTTCTTAAAAATTTACAATGTCAAAACAGTGCATAAACTTTTTTTACAATTTGTCAATGTGAATGTGTGTGTGTGTGTGCGTTCATTGTGCATGGGAAGAGAGAAAAGTGATGTAATTATCCTCTTCCCCCCAAAAAAGAGATATCAAACTAAGAAAGGTAAGCTTAAAAATTTTGCTACATTTATGCTTTTACAGCAGTTAGGAACAAAGTTAAAAAGGAAAAAATAATTACACAAATGTAATACCATCATTTTAAATTCAGGAAAATGGTCTCATTTGTAACTATTAATAAAAAATATATATAGTTACCAAGCACTTTAATATAGTTACCAAGCACTTTTTAAAAATTCTAAATATGGAACTCTAAAAAATTTACAAACATATTTAAATTTAATGCAAAGAAAATATTGATGTTTTCAAGAAAAAACATTTTACGGCTGGTTTTTAATTGGATGATTTCAGGATTTTTTAAACTGATAGACACTTCAAGAAAACAAAGTCATTCATTTACATTCAATAACTAAGTGTAAATAATTCTGACCTAGGAGGCTTAGAAACAAGAACAAGATTAAATACTGATCTTGCATTCAATGTTTCATACAACTCCTGCAGTAGAGTCTGTAACTGAGTGTAAGGAAGCTAGAGAAGGCCCTGCATACAGCAGAGGCCAACAGGTAACAAAATCAAATTTTTTAACTCATAAGCTCCTGTTTATTTAATCTAAACTATGATATACTAAACAAAATATTACATAGAATCTATTAGATTATAATGGATAACTTATGGCAAAATTGATATCTCAAGAGACTATTTTCCTGGAGTATCTTCATCTCTTAAAAAAAATAAATAAATAAATAATAACATTCATACCCTCTAATAAAAGTAAAAGTATAAGAAGAATATCTAGTGTGATGGTTTGGTTTGGTTTGGTTTGGTTTGGAGTGCTATGGTCAACTTTTTACTACACAAGGGATTAGACTGAGACTTAAAGTTTAAAGCCATTCTGGATAGCTATAAACATCCATGCCAACAGTGGGACTCAAACCCACAGGATCTGAACTGAATATTTAGTATGAAACATTAAAGCAAAACTTCACACGCAAAGACACAGGAAGACAACAGACAGAATTTTAAATATTTGATAAGAAGTTTTGATGTTAAATAAACAATAAAAATACTGCCTAAATATTTTAAGATTATGCAAAAATGTATAGCTAAATAGCCTAATATTAGCATTAAAAATGGGAAAATTTTTGTCATTTCCTTAAAATATCTTTAGCCAATTAGTAATGGTCATTGAAAAAAAATTAGATTTTCGGCTCAAATGTGCTTTAACCCACTGCTTGGCAACCTTTATTGGATGGGCAATAAAACATGCCAAATATGGCAATGTTGATATTTTGAAGCATGAAATGATTATGCATTTTGCAGATGCGTTAATACAATTTTGTAATCCAGCAATTTTATTGGCTAGTTGAAGTCACTCTGGCAGTTGATTTGAAATTAACTGTTAATTTAAATGGTTAAGGTAGTTGTGGTTAGATTTTTCAAATGAAGGTGTTGTGTTTATGCGTTAGATTTTTGGATAATGTGGTGGTTGTTTTTGATATATTTCATTTGATAAACAGTGGCTAGGGATTTATCAGTGATGTTGCAAGAGATGAGTGAATGTACATACACATTTATTAAATTATTGGAAGTACAAGGGAACGTGCAGTGATTGAATGGTGTATTGCCGTTTACCGCCTATGAGTTTCATACAGCCAGCGGTAGTGGTGTTTTACTGACTGCTATAGCCAGCATATTCATGGGGAAGCTGGTGGCTGGGGATTTCAATGATGTTTTTGGACTGGTATGCAGTGGAGCCAAGGGTATCTGAGCCAAGCGAAGAACCTGTGTGCACCTACAATTTTCATACACCCAGTGGTAAAGTTTGTTTTACCAACTTATTTATTCTTCCTAGGTCACCATTTTGTTTGCATTTGTGCGAAGAGTCTCTGGGAGGTTGCAATCCCAGATGCTCTGTAGAAACATGCCAATTTGGTGATTTTGAAAACAATGCCAAGCAGTGGGTTAAGCACATTTTCACCAGATTTTCTTGCAAGAAATACTGATATTTGTTTACTGGCATTGCTACATTAGGTAAAAAATCAAGTAGTACTAAAAAAATAAATAACTAGTTCGAAATTTTGCCTATGGCAGATTAGAGATATGGCATATTCAGAATAAAACATAGGATAGTTTAAATAAAAAATGATGAAATTTTCATCCTCCTTTAATTTCATTTCAAAAGATTAATAAAATTGTCTAATGTGTAGAAACATACTGCAGCAAATGAAAAACAATTCTCAACTGGATTTTAAAAAAATTTCATCTTAAAACAAAAGTTCCCTTTAACCCTTTGGCGACGGCAGTTCCGATCATGCGCTTTCCTCTGAGGCCAGTGTTGACTGGTGGATCTTGTAAGTAGAATTTATCAGGCATACAAAACTTGGATACTTTAACTTTATTTTAAAACTTTAAACAAAATAATAAAGATACTGTCCAGCAGTATATCCAAACAAAATAATCACATCTATCTTGATGCTGACTGCAGCTTGCTTGCTGCTCACTGACCAAACTTGGCCTTTTAAATCATCATATGTCAAACAAATCTGCATATCCTGAAAACTATGTGCATGTGATGCCATTTGATTAAAAAGAAATTAAAACCAGGGTTGAGGTGTACCTGACTTCAAAATACTCAATCACTATTGATGACCTCATACCTGGGAACCAATGAGTAATTAACAAGCTATCAAATGACATCACATGCCTATCATACTACAACTTCAACTTCCTCCAAATGAAAACATTTGCTGAGGTAAGTGAACAGCTCTTAGTATACAGCAGAAATAAAGGGTAATTATCAATTACAATTAATATTACAATTAAAACATATTTAATTTAAACAAATGTTATTTTATTTATACATTTATACCTTTTTGGACTGGATGTCAAGCCTGGGGAAAACCTATTAGGGATAAAATATACTTTATCTTTAACCCTTGGTGCTAACAGCCGGAAGTTTTTCTCGTGAGCGTACCCTCCAGGCCGGCGGACTTTTAAGCGCTAAGCCTAAATTTACGAAAAATTCCAAAATAGTAACATTTACAAACAAATCTATTTATTTAAGCTATATATGGGTTACTTACACATCCTTTTATTATTTTTCCACTAAAAAATTTTGTTATACAGTTTAAAATATTTTTCGCTGGGACATAATGTCGAAATCCTACTCTCCCTTTCCACAGTAAGAGACTTTCATCAACTGATATATTCCTATCAGGAATATATCCAGAATATGTCAATAATATATCAAGAACTCTGAAAAGTTTTGAATGATTCAAAAAATTAAACCTTTTTTAGATTTAATCTTTTTGACATTAGAAGTGAAATGCAAGTATTGAAGAATTTCGATGCATTGGTCCCGACTCATAACCTTACTGAAAAAAGGTGTTGCAATCATGGGATTCGTTGAGTAGTACATCTTAATTTTCAGTTTTTTCACGATACCCATTAAAATTGTCAAAGCAAATTAAACAAACATTTCTTCTTTAGTTACAGGCAAAAATACTTCGAGGATGAACTCTGTTCACTTTCCGGATTTATGTACCTCTCATACACATTAATTTGGTTAGTATAATATAATACGCATTAATTTAGTTATAAATCTATTACAGTTTCATAAAAAAAAACATCTGAAATAATCCAATTCATTTGATACAGCATCATCGACTATTATTCCGCTTGCCGCTGTGAATGTTAGTAGAGTTAAATCCCTTACGGGTGAAGACCACAAAGAAGTACCGTCCCGCGATATACTCAGAATAGAAATGTCTGATATATCTTCATCATCACTCTGATCTCTGTGTTCCAAATAAACAGATTCACCCGACGAGATTTTTGTATCACTGTCACTACTTTCATAATCCCTTTCAGTTTGACACATTTCTCATCAATTCAGAAATTTCATCTTCTGTTAAATATTTTCTCCTTATTAAATCATCAAAGGAAAGAAATCTCACTGCAACAGAATCTGATTCTGACTCAAAACCCATATACCCAATGCTACAATCCCACCACAAAAGAAAAATAAACAAAGATATCTCGTAAACAAAGACCACGTTGCAAAGTTTAAATGCCCTACCCGCTGACAGCCAAACGCAATACATCCATTCCTCCGTTTGTTTACATAAAACGATAGACCACATGTGATTCATACTAGTCTTGTTTTCGAATAGAAGGTCCCAACTATGTGTACTCCAAATTTCATAGACATGCAGTGCCATCTTGTGCCCCAAAAATTAACTAATAAAACGTTCCGAACTACTGACACGTATAGGTGACGTTCGGCCAGAAACGCAGATAGCTGCTGTCGCGTATACGTGACATTCGGCCAGAAATGCGGATAGCTGCTGTCACGTATACGTGACGTTCGCCACGAAAGGGTTAATGTTGATTCACATACATCAGGGTTTGACAGTGAAAAGCTACAAAAACACAGTTCAAATGTGAAACTAAAACTACAAATGCAATAATGGGAAAAGCGAGAGTTCACTTGCTAATCAATAATATGAATATAAGTTTTCATAAACTGTACAACTTTCTTGTCCAAAGCAAATCATGATCTCATCTTTAGCTAAAATGTGGTTTAAGACAAAATCTAAACTATGGAAACCACTAAGAAAATACAAGATAATATAGCTATTTCTCTAACGTCTAATTAGAATAACAGCCAGAAGAATCTACTTAGAAGAAAAGGAAACAATAAACAGATCATAATAGTTAAAACAGTTCCTGTGTATCTATATAACATTATTCAAATATTCATAATAAATCTAAATTTACTGACAAAAATTGTGTGGAAATTTGCATTAAAATAACTTATGGCTCAGAGTTATACTGATACTTATTTAGGTCACTTTTGATGCTTCAGAAACATCTTAAAACTTTGTAGTATAACTTTGTGCAATAATGTATTAATACTCAAAAGTGATCGCAAAATAACATTTAAAATACATTGTCTAAATTTGTACTCAGAAGCTCTCCGTCGAAGATCCCAAAGTTTCAAAGTTCGATCATGGCTACTGAAACTACTTGACTAGACTCTCCCAAGAATTTTGCAGACATCACTTTACCACTATGTCCGGTAAGAGTATGCTTTAAAATTTAACAAATTAAATACTTTTTCTCAAATTTAAAGAAATTTTACAGTTGTTACATAAAATCAGTAATGATATATTATTAAGGAATCAAGTTATAAATTACTTAGTATATTCATATTTCAATACTGGGGGAAAGGAAGATGAATACAACATTATATCTTAATCATGATTTCTAGGCCTTTTTTTCCTTTACTGATAACTGGATGATTTAAATTTCAATATTAACACAACAGTAATATGCATATACACATTGAGGTATGTTTGAACTGAGGAACAATGCCTTCATACACTCTCACACGATTTATTTATCACAACACAAGACAACATATAAAAAAATGAGGTTTCTTGGCTCCTACTCAAGCAAAGCGATCTCTCCTCTGTGAGAGCATATGTCCAACTGTCATTTTTCATCTTCAAACAGGAAGTGCTGGGAGGGCCCTCTATCGGCTGAAAATAACTCGCTCCCACATACATGTTCTTTTGTGATTAACAAACTTTGCATAAAATGACTCCACATATCGATGTCAATTATCTATAGTTAATTGGCGTTACTCCTTTTTCTTTTTTAGAAACCCAAAAAATAATAATTATTAGTTAAGAGCAAATATTTCCCTAAGCATGTCAAATATGAAATTTATTAATAAAGGGGTTTATAATTAATTTCTTTAAAAAGTAAATGTTTTACTACTGATATCAGAAATGCTTTTGGTTTGTAGGTGGTAAGAACTAAATACCTTAAACTAGAACAATGACATTTCAGATATACCTAGAACTATGGAGAGGGGTCAGAGTTTGACCTCTCACAAGAAAGGCTTTTATAACTTTATATTTCAAATATTACATATCAATATAACAAAGTAAGCTTGTTATTCTAAATGTGCACCCTTTAAAATATTTTTTTTAAGAAAATAGCATGCAAGACATAAATTTTGAAACACTTAAATTTTCAAAATAATTTTTTGAATGCACTTTGAATTTATTGAGATTTTTTATGCATATACATATAGGAAAGTATTTTTTTAATTAAAGAGATGTTAAAATAAAGTAAAATACCATAGAAAATTAATTAATCAATCAAAAATATTTTAAAAGTAAAGATGCATAAAAATAAAGTATGACATCATAGAAAGTTATTTATAAATTATATTAGTACTTGCAGATTCAATCCTTCTTACAGTAATACACACAGTAATTAACCCTTTCGCGACGGCAGTTCTGATCATGCGCTTTCCTCTGAGACTGGAAGTGTTTCTCGTAAACGTTCCCTCCAGGCCGGCAGACTTTTAAGTGCTAAGCCTAAATTTACGAAAAATTCCAAAATAGTAATATTTTCAAACAAATCTATTTATTTAAGCTATATATAGGTAACTTACAAATTCTTTTATTATTTCTCCACTAAAAGCTTTTTGTTATACAGTTTAAAATATTTTTCACTGGGACATACTGTCAAAATCCTAGTCCTCCCTTTCCACAATAAGATACTTTCATCAACTGATATATTCGTATCAGGAATATATCAAGAATATATCAAGAACTCTGAAAGCTTTGAATAATTAAATTTAAAAAAGGTTTCATTTTTTCAATCTTTTTGGCATCAGAAGAAGTAAAATGCAAGTATCGAAGAATTTCGATGCACTGGTCCCGATTCATAACCTTCCTGAAAAAAGGTGTTGCAATCATGGGATTCGTTGAGTAGTACATCTTAATTTTTGGTTTTTTGACGATACCCATTAAATTGTCAAAGCAAATTAAACATTTCTTCTTTAGTTACAGGCAAAAAATACTTTGAGGATGAACTCTGTTCACTTTCCGGGTTTATGTACCTCTCATACGCATTAATTTGGTTAGTATAATATAATACACATTAATTTAGTTATTAAATCCATTACAGTTTCATAAAAAAAAATCTTAAAAACTCCATTTCATTTGATACAAACAACATCATGGACTTTTATTCCACATGCCGCTGTGAATGTTAGTCGAGTTAAATACCATACCTGAGAACACCACAAAGAAGTACCGTCCCGCGATATACTCAGAATAGAAATGTCTGATATATCTTCATCATCACTCTGATCTCGGTGTTACAAATAAACAGATTTATCCAACAAGATTTCTGTATCACTGTCACTTTCATAATCACTTTCAGTTTCAGACACATTTCTCATCAATTCAGAAATTTCGTCTTCTGTTAAATATTTTCTCCTTTTCGCCATATTAAATCCTCAAAGGAAAGAAATCTCACTGCAACAGGATCTGATTCCGACTCAAAACTAAACGGTGAACCCATATACCCAATGCTACAATCCCACCGCAAAAGAAAAACAAAATTGCTTGTAAACAAAGACCATGTGCAAAGTTTAAATACCCTACCCGCTGACAGCCAGATGCATACATCCCTTCCTCCATTTTTTTTACATAAAACGATAGACAGCATGTGATTCATACTAGTCTTGTTTTCGAAATAGAAGGTCCCAACTATGTGTACTCCAAATTTCATAGACATACGGTGCAATCTTGTGCCCCAAAAATTAACTAATAAATCGTTCCGAACTACTGGCACGTATACGTGACATTCGGCCAGAAATGCGAATAACTGCTGGCACATATACGTGACAGTCGGCCAGAAACGCGGATAGCTGCTGGCACATCGCCGCGAAAGGGTTAAGGCTCTCCGTTTTTACAGTACAATATCCACAAACAGCTAAGTTACATTTGAAACACTTCACAGAAGTTTTATTTCCTTTACATAGTTTGATTTGCCATTTTTTTGCATTTAAAAGATGGTTGAGAGTCAGCAATCATTCTTGGTGTTCGTAATACAGACAATTTGACTTTCTTCAAAATGTAATTTTTTCTTAGCAAGTAACAAAAAAGTCTTGACAACTAACTGTTTTTACCATTACTTCCTTACTACCTACCCATGTATTTATAACTGGTAAGTCTAGAATATTAAAAAATACATAACTGGCCAGCAGAGTGAAGGTGATTTTACCAAATACTTTTGGACCATTTGATCCATGACATCTACACCATATTTAGCTTAGTTATAAAATTCAATCACTTCTGGTGTGTTTTACATATTTTGTGATATTTATTTGAATTATGTTGGGTGCTTAGAGGAAGCATATTTTTGCTCTTTTTGTGTTGTATGATGTAAGTACACCATTGTGTTTCTTTTCTGTAATTGAATACAATGGAAATCATGTCTTCTTCAAAGATGTAGGAACTTCCTTTTAGCTCTGTTTATAGTCCCAACTAAACTCAGACTGTCATCTTAAAGTTTCTTGGCAAGTTTCATTGACATACAAAAACTATCCTTTGTTACATTTCTTCCAGAGTTCTGATGGCTGAACTAGATTGATAACAGCATTTTCTCCAATGGTTAATTCTTCAGGCCTTTTAGCCTCTTTGCCTAAGTAAGGTATTCCATTTATCAGGTATTTAGACTTAAACATCACAGCCAGTCGGAATTTTATTCCAATTTTGTCTGGTTTATTAGGCATGTACTGTATAAACTTGCATCTTGGTTAGAAAAAAGTTGCTCATCTATTGTTGCATTCTCAGACGGTTCGTAGCAAAAAATAACAAGTTCTCAATAAAAAATATCCCAGACTTCAGATGTGAGAGTAAATCTGCCATTTTGTAAATACTGGGATCTTGAGGATTTCATATCAAATCGAATGTATTTCATGATTTTCTACAAATCTATTTCAACTTATAATTTCTTGAAAAAAGAAAATGTGGCCCCAAGATTTTGACCACAAACTTGAAAAGGGTAGATTTTGGTGGCAAAATCGCCTCTGACATATAATAGAGAAATGAATGCTTCTAGCTCTACAAGAGAAATACACCACTCAACATTTTGAAGCTGTCATCTAGCCTCTGCTTTGGTACATTTCTTTATGATGCTCAAAGTTTCTTCATTTATAAATAACCACCATAAACTGAGTGGGTTCTCAATGAAGATTTTTCTTTTAGCATATGGTGTAGGACAAGGAGAATAATAGCCAACAATATTGAAATACCCAGATGTTTATCCCCCCTCCCAATTTTGCAATTTTTCAAGAATTTGTGATTGCCAAAGTAGAACACCCTGCTGCTAAACATTCACAATGCAATCCCTCCCCATACTCTCCTGCCAAATTTCAGTAAACAAAATGCAGGTGCTATTCTAAACAAGACTGCATTATCTATAGAATAATAAACATGTGAAATGGAAATGAAGCTGAGCTCTGGGATTTTCTAGTGTTAGGGATCAAACTGAACCCTAGCTGTAGTTCTAGGTATAAGCAGTTACTGTAAATAAACTAATAGATGAAACTCAAAAAACTTTTCCAAGCATAATTATAACACTTCAGAAAAAGTCGTAAAATTGCAACTTTGCAACGAAGAAAGTAAAACAAACAAAAACTTCCTTTAGGGATCAAAATGACCCCTACCATAGTTCTAGTTTTAAACAGACTGAAGACACAACTACTTGTCATAGAATGATTCAAGAGCCAGAGTATAATTTAAATTTATTAGGAATTAAATTGAAGGCAAGGAAATTATCAGAAAAGTGTTAAAGTTTAATTAAGTATAACAGTGTTGGTCTATTTTTTCTTTTTTTTTTTTGGCTAATGTCCCTGGGGCTGATGACTGGTTAGTCTTTAATTTGGACTATTACCATTCAACTGTTATTTATAAAAAGTCAGAATTTTATCCAATATGTCAAGACATTTAAAAATATCTCATTTTTTAATCAGGCATTGTTAATACACACCTAAAATCTTATAGCATCTCTAAAACGCAATAAAAGAAATTGAATAAATTTGATTTTTTCTATGTTTGTATAAATGTTTAAGGAAATTAAATACCTCAAAATATATATTTTTAAAATTAAAACAGCAAAAGATTATTTATTTATAATATATATATATATATATATACTGGGTGGTCATAAAGAAAGTTAGCCGAAATATGAACCTCTAGTGGCCGTTCAATTCAATCTATCGAGATGAGATTTCGGATATAGTTCTTCAGATGTATGAGCTCGGGATTCTGAGAATGGCAACACAGTGATGCTCATGTTTATGGTTATAGGTATAGAAACTCAAAATTTTCAAATGGTAATGCCCACTTTTTCCCGTCGCAAAATGCTCAGCGCATGCGAAAACCCTAAAAAGTGTTAGAATGGTACATGGATCACAAAAAATGGACACATTACACACACACAAAAAAAAACAGCTCTGCGAACAGCCAACAAAGACACAATCAGGGCGCAAGGAGGAAATTTGTATATGACAGAGGCTAGAAACCAACCACAGAATGCTGTTTGCCAGATATTCAGCGTAGAAAACCGATAAAAATCTCTGATTGTATTTTTGTTAGCCATACATCTGAATAACTATATCTGAAATCTCATCTCGATAGGTTGAACGGAACAACCACTAGAGGTCCATATATTGTTTTTGTAGGCCTTTCGCAGAGCTGTTTTTTGTGCATGCATAATGCGTCCATTTTTTATGATACAAGTACTGTTCCAACGCTCTCTAGGGTTTTTGCACGCGCTGAGAATTTTACGATGGGAAAAAATGGGTGTTGCCATTTGAAAATTTCAAGTTTCTGCACCTATAACCGTAACCGCCACTTGGTTGCCGTTCACAGCATCCTGAGCTCATACCTCTGAATAACTATATGTGAAATCTCATCTTGATCGGTTGAACAGAACAGCCACTAGAAGTCTACATATCAGCAAAGTTTCTATATGACCACCCAGTATATATAACAAATATATTTAATGTACCTTATTTTAATTCAAAGCGCACAAAATCAGTCAGGATTAATTCATTTTATATGAAACTAGGAAGTAATTTTATTTACCTTTATTTTCATATCACTTAAACTCCATACACGACAAGCAAAGTCACATGATGCTGCCAATAACAGAGTCTCCTAATTAATAATACATGTTTATTAGTTCATTATTCATTATTTTACTGATACTGCTTAATAGCTTTACTTACCTGGAACAGGGTGGGATATGTCCCTTAATCAAGGTGGTTTAATATTATAAATTATTAACATACATAAGATTTGCTTCAGAAAAAGAACGGAAACAGACTTAGTTATTTATAAAATTTAACTAATATTTGCAAATTCAAATGCTTCAGTTTTTCTGTAGAGCAATAATTTAACATGAATAAAAAATTATTTTATACAAGTTCATATATTAAGTAATTAGAACTCTGATTCATGTATTTATTGTAATTAAAGAGTGGAATGAAGGAAAATCTGAACAAATACTATTAGTGCAAATAATGTTCAGATTGTTCTCAGCAGCAATTACTTAACCCTTTCGTAACGGGGCACCACTGCCTAAGACGCTCGCTGGGGACGGAGCAGAGGTGAAAGGAATCGTCCCACAGGATGGGGGGGGTCTACATCACTAAGCCAAACTTTAAGAAAAAAAATCACAAAAAAAGTCCTAACGTCATAATTTTTGGTACCATTTTAGATTATTAGTTACGCTGTCATATACGCTAAAATTAGCATCTAATAATCTTTTTCCTTGCATTGAAAATATTTTTAAAATTTGCTTACCTTAAGAAATAATTTTCGAAAGCGTTATTCAAATTATTCCAAAGCTTTAATGGACAAAATACATTAATAACTTTAAAATTAATAAAAAATACAACACAGACTATTTACAAGAAGTAACAATATTAAAATGAAGCCTGAGGATGGTAAATCTCAAAGCACGAAGAAACGCAGAGTCCTACATTGCATGATCTACTAGCATAAAATATTTGTTGCTTTTTCCTTTGTTTTAGCATGATTTGTGAACAAACTATGCACCTTCAGTATTATCGTTGCAAAAAAACACTTTTATATCCGCAATACTTAAATTTGAATATTTGGCCGACTTAGAAGTTGATGGAGCACTTCTTTGAGCATTTTGACTAAAACCGTTTCTTCAACAATCAAATTTAGTATATCATCATCAAAGAAAATAGTAAAGAAATCAATTTCTTTTTCAGCATTGTTCCTGATGTTCCAATAAATGTATGGGGATGCAATTCCTCCAGCACTCGTGTCCAAGATAAAGTATCTTGAGCCGAACTTCAACGGGAAGTGGAAGGCAGGCACTCAGTGAACTCAGTCTTTGACAAAATGTCCGTATCAGAATCACTAGAAATATCACTTTCTAACTCTTTAGACAATGAATCATCACTCTCATCTATGTCACTATTTGGCTCATTTATCATGCGAATATATTCTTCCTCTGATAAATAACGTTTTCCTCGCCATAACTGGAGTCAAGGCTTTCCGAAATATGAAGGGAAGTACGTGAAATATAACTGAAAGCAATGCAAAATGTAACAGAACTGACGATAACAACCTATAAGACCCCATATAGTAGCAAAAAAAAAATATATAAAAAAAAGTATTTGAAGAGATGGCAGAAGCGCGAATGTTTATATCACATGGAAAGTTAAAGAACCAAGGTCTGTCTGGTTTACATTATGCTTTCCCTCCTCCTCTGCAACAGCTGATGTGCAAAATACTAAATTAAGGCAGACTGTGAACAAACTGAAGGTCAAAATACTAAAACTATGTTCAGTTCCAAAGTATGGACACCGGGTGCCATCTAGGGGTCTTTAAAATTGCATTAGTAAAATAGACGCCTTAGTCACTCAACCGAAAAATCTTTTTTTGCATCAGCTTCTCGAACCACAAGGCATAGTGGATGCGAGACTGTGACGTAGTTTCATCTGTAGGTTCGGAATAGAAGTTTCACAACATTTGCTGGAAGGGGGTGTCTTCGGCATACTTCGTATGCAATACACAGCCATGATGTTTGTAGGCCAAACCAATCAGCAAGCACCTATTAGAAGAAGAGGAATGCAGATCTTTGCCGAGAGAGGTATAAGAGGTACAGATCAGAGCGAAGCTCTAGGTTGTTTCATTTGTTCAGTTCAGCAGTTGAGCTCAATTAAGGGCGGGTAGTCTGGCTTTTGTGCCGTGCGTGCACGCCGAGCCGATAGTTAAGTATTCGTCTCTTCCTCATCCGTTTAGTTTTTTTAGGATGATAGTAGTATCGCTTGTAGTTAGGCAACATGGCATAATGAATTAATAGGAATGTGAAACTTTTTATGATTTATAAGTTTTAAATGAATTTTGCATCTAATTTATTTTAAGCATTTATGGCTTTGTGCTGAATACTGTATTTTCATTTACCTTTACCAGATATGCCTTTTTAATAAATTAATTTGTTTTAAATGAACTTGTCATCATTGCTTAACAATTGTCTTCAAACTCTACATATGCTACATGCTCTGCTATGCCTTTACTCTGCTAACTTTACAGTATCAGAACGTACTAGACCGCTCAGGCAAACAAATTGTTCCAAATACACATATGCATCACCCATCCACAGGGTTTATTCTTCAGTGATACATGGGTGGGATGCCGCCTGTGAGAGACATTCGTAGGGAATGCATATATGAGATGCCCGTCCAGAAAGGGTTAAGTCCCAGAACACTTTTAAAAATATCAATAAAAAAAGTTAGTCCTCTATTACAAAAGAGAAACGTAAAATACAACTTTATTTGAAAGTAATCGTAAAAAATATACATATGTACAGGGATCACAAGTAAAATTTCCTGATGTCATTAAGAAAGCAAGAATTTTTTACAGAAAAAGGGGAAAAGCTGAAATTTCTTGCAAATAGATGCAAAACAGGCCAAACTTATTCTGAATAATCAGAAAAGGTGTAGAACAATTTTAAAGTTTTTACAAAAGGGAGAACAGTTTTGAATTTCATTTAAAAGGAAGTTTTATTCATAAAAGTGGAATTATGCATTGAGATGAGGATAAAATTTTATTAGATAAATAAAAACTTAAATATTTTAAAACCAGCAAATGTGCTGGGCAATTTAAATTTTTATTGCAAAAATTTTTCAAAGTCACATATACCTAATAAGCCACCCATATACCATATATGTTGTTAAAGACAAAACATATTCTGAAAAATAAAGGAAATGCAGATTGAAGTTTTGAAAAATTGGAAAGTATTGACCTTAAATATAAAAAAAATTTATGAATGCATAATTACAGGCACATTAATAGGTATAAGAAAGAATTACCTCTGGATCAAAATCAACAGAATACACAGAAGAATACTCTCTGGAGCAACACCTTTTAAACATGGTGTACCTAATGTTTTAAAAGAGATAAACAATAAGAAATCTCTAAAAATTTCAGAAAGCAAATTATTTTTATATGAATAACTACAAAAATATAATACATGAAATAAAAAAAAATAAAAATCAGCAAAAAAAAGAGATGCTTTTCTTACAAACCCACATGACTAAGAGGGAAAAAAGCTTCGTGTGAAAAGTGGAAGATCAACTAAAGTCAAGAGGCATAAAAATTTACTTGCTGCAATATATATTAAGAAGTTATAAATGTAATTATATAAATATTGAATATGGAAAGCACTTTAAATGAAACTAGCACATTCCAAGCTGAGTTGAGCTCTCAGGTGATATTTAAATTCTAATTTGTCTTTGACATTTGGGGGGGGGGGGGGGGCTAATTGACATCTACAGTTACTGAGTATCATTATTCATTCCTAAGCTTCAGCATTGTTATTTTAATCGTTTGAAATTGTTGAACCTAATCTCTTTAACAAGCATTAGGAATAATTTCTTCTAAATTAATGAAATCTATACAGAGAAAAATTAAATCAATTACTAATATTAACAAAGGAATAATATTCTTACAACTAAACAAAGCTACCTGACATGAAAATGCATTGATTTTTAAATTTTAAAAATTTGATTTTAAAGAAACTTTACTAAAATATTAATCCCATTTCTAAAACATTATAAGCCTTACCAACATCCTACATTTTTATAAGTTAGAAAGCTTAAGAAATATATAATTGGGATAATCAATTTTCATGCAAACAATCTATTTAACTGATTGCTTATGAATTTTCTGTACAATTTTCCGAGGAAGTGACAAAAAAAAGGCATATCTTTTGCTAGCATATATAACATTCATAATTTGACACATAAAATTTACAGTTTAAAATTTAAAAAAAAAAATAAAATCAGTATACTCTGAGGATATCATAAATGATTAAATTCATTGAATACAATTTAGTGACTTGAAAGGAGTAATAACATATACCTAAAGTAAGATCCCAGATTTTTACTCTGCGATCACCCCCAGCAGTTGCAAATTTGACATCAGTATGTGTCCATGCCACAGCATTAACTTCCCCATCATGAGCATCCTGTTACACAACAAGAATAAACTAAAATTCCTTTAGTGTGACATTAAATTTTGTAAAATCAACAGAAAATCCTACAAAATCATTTTAATTTATGAAAACTAAATATTAATTTAATAAGTTTACTTTTTTAAACATGGAAAGTTACAAATTAGGAAAGTAAAAGAATTATAGCAATTAAATATGCTGAGTAAATTAATATTAAGTAACAATTTCTTAATTTCAAAACAAATTACTATCATTTATCTCTAGTACCTGATGCACAATAATCTAAATCAATAAAAACAAAAAATTTTAAACTCTGCATAAAAATCACTTTAATATAATTTACTTGTGGGTTACAAAATGGAATATTCCAGAGAAAAAAGAAATGAACTATTTGTAGGCACTCAGAAACTACAATAGTTTTATTTACAAATATTATACATACACAGCTGTACACAACTTTAAAAAGGTTTGGGCAAAAAGACTCACAAATTTATGCAGGACTTTGCGAGGTAAAATAGCATCCAAACAAACTGTTTTCCCCCTATATAAGACAAAAGGAGATGAAAGTTAGGAAATTTCTTTCAAAATTTGAAAGAAACGATTATTAGACAATCAAAGACATTATTAAAATTGTTTAAAACAAAAACTGATTAGTGATGTATGCATTTAACAAATAACCAAACCAGTTCTTTGAATAAAACAAATACTACATAGAATGTATCAAATGTAATCATTGAGAATACTAAAAAGTAATTATATAAATATCTCACCTAATTGCATACAGTGACTGTTATTAGAAATAATTGGTTACAATAGGGACTTGCAACTAAAGTCCTTGTAAAACTATAATAAAACTATAAACTATATATATAAACTATTAATGATATAAGCATGTATATCTGAAATTTTTTGACACAATTAATAAAATTGATATGCGGTGATTAAATCAAAGCCTTATTCATCTTTCCCCTATCCATACAGAAAAAGCTCCTCAGACAATTTCTTAAGTGCCCCCAATATTTATAAACTATAAATGATATACACATATCTAAAATTCTTTGAGACATTTGAGATATACAAGCTCTAGGATTATCCTTTTACAACAAGACATTTATTTTACAGCAATATACATACATACATATACACACACATATATTGTATATGAGCATATCTATTAACAAACATTTATATATATAAATATATATAAGTAATAACATAGAAGAACAAAAAGTACTTGCACAATTACGGCATTCAGTTGCTTACACAAATTACTGGTATTTAGTATGAATTATGTGGTTATCAATAATAGCTTGGAGTATTTTTTCATTGAATAAACTAGAATTTAAGTTGTTCCATTAATTATTTAGGACCTATTCACTTTCAATTACTGATTTTAGCTTAACTGTGCTTTCGAACTTTTAAATCTAACAAATAAATTGAAAATTGACTATGTGCAAATACTTTTTGCATCTACTATGTATATATGTATGTAAGTATATATTATGTATATAAAATTATACATATAAAAATATAGTGAACAGATGAGGGAATGCATGACAAATGAACACAAACCCATTAGAAAAATAAAGATAGTAATCTGCCTTGTGGAATATTCTAGTTAATTATTACACATATTTTTACTAACATTCATATATTTTAAAAATAATTTTTCATCATAACAATGTTGGTTGAATGACAAAATTAGCCAATGAAATAAAACTGATATGTGGTGATTAAAATTAAACAACCCTTATAATTAGCTCTCCCTTTCCATCCAGAAAAAGCTCCTCTGCAAGATACAATTCACTCAGCTGAGGGAGACAGCATATCTAATCTGTATTAATGTACTATGGAAAACTAAATGTGTACTAGTATATTACATATAGAGTTCAATAAACTTCCTGTTACTAGCAATGTGTACTTGTACATCATAAATCCTCAAGGAACATTAAAAAAATGTTATAAATATCTATAATACCATTTTACTAAACATTATAACATATTAATACAACAGTATCTAAAAATTTAACTTAATATTATGTGTTACATAAACCAAAATACAAAAATAACAATTACTATTTAAATTTAATAATTAACAGGGAAAACAGAGTAATCAAAATAACAATGTTAGAACCCTATTTGAGTTGAAAAACTTTTTACAGGATAGTTTTAAAATGAACTACAACTACTTGTCTCTTTCAAGAACAAAAAACTATAACTGTAATAGAAAACTAAAAAGTTTATGAAAATTGAGTTTACAAAAAGCCTGAAAAAGAATCATAACCTGACTGCATCAAGTGTTACAGGTTCTCTGGCAGCTTCTTCAAGCTCTTTTTGTAATTTGGCTTGCTTTTTTCTGAGAGTAAAAAGGAAAAAAGAATGTTAACTACCGAAACACATGTACATACGATTACAAAAAGTTAAAAAGTGAGCATAAAAGCATACTCAATAAATCATAATTGGTCTAAAATACAAATTCATCAAGTGTCACTTATGAAATAAAAGAAGGCTATGTAAACATACTAGAATAAAACACTGTAATATTTTTCCAAATAAAATATAGATGAAAAAAGCCCTCAAAAGAAATGACAGAAAATTTATTTATTCAGAACTTAAATGATCATTTTATTAAATAAATTATCTCAAATTATATTATTAAAAGAATCTATAGGAAGTTTGAAAGTTATTTCATAGCACAGGCCTAAACTAAATAAATAGGAGATGAAAATTATACAACATATAATGCACTGACTAGATCCAAATATTAACAGGATATGTCCATCTGAAACATATGGCATGAAACATATTTTACTTCTTAACTCAAAGTTATTTGTGGTCCTCATAATTTGAATTCCCTCTCATAACTAAAAAACAATTGTATTTTTAGATTTCTACAACATCTCTGAGCAATAAATTTCAGTTTTCAACTACTCTCAGCAACCAAAGGAATTTTTTTTTTTCAAAGTGTATTCTCAAAACATAGGAACAAAGAAGGGGGAAATATTCTAAAATTGTAACAAAAATTCATAATGGCAATTCATCAAATAAAATGTTTTATCGAGAATTGATGACTATCCTTCGTTACTTTGTTACTATATCTAATTGTTATATCATATTAATGATAACATATATTGTTCATAAAAGGCCCTTTTTATATATTAGTAAAGTACAAGATTTCATTATTAATACTACATAAAGCAACAGAATACCAATCAAATAACAAATTGGAAATGGATTCATAATACAACCAATTAAATTTTAATCACTTTATCACTGCTATATAAGAAGAATTTGAAATATTTTTATCTTCAACAGTTGTAAATTCATTATCAATTAAAAGAAAAATACGTACATGACAATAATAAAAATAAGACAAAAAATTCAGGAATGTGCACTTTTTATTGCGACTTGTAATGCAATATTGAACCCATTAAGGCAACTGATCTAGTTACCTTAATTTCTTATTTTCTCTTTTAGAACTCTAAACAAACAAATGATTAGTTAAAATGCAAACTTTAAAAGTAAGTTATACATAATGTATATTTTCAGAAGCTCTGTTTGACTTAGACAATTAATGTAAGATAACTACCCTAAATACCCTTCCATATATCATAATTCGAATGAGCAACAAAAAATTTATAAAGATATTGAAAAATATCTTTTGCTCAATAGGTAGACTTCTTGGTTACTGTACAATATAGCAAATACTACAAGCTTCACACAACCATCCTTAGCACTTCATTTGTTAATAAAAATTATGAATAGTTATAATATCTAAACATTTTGAACATGCATTTATCTTTAAAATTCAACTTTCTTTAGACTATTAATAGTTTATTACACTTCATAAACATATATCAATATATAAACTACAGTCAAAAGGTGTCCAACATCTACAGTTGATGTTTCTTACAGCTACTATGGTGTTGTGAATAGGAGTTTGATCAGCTTCTGCAGTTATTACGGAAATTATCTTTTCATGTAAGTTTTAAATTAATATGTGATAAACAACTGCTAGAATTGTTAGCGTTATATAGTCATCTATACCATGGCAAACTGCAATGAGATGTAGCTGAAGGACTGTGCATGTCATCACATAAATGAGGCTCAAATTTATTCCAAACATTTTAATTTGATCGAGGTCAGGACTCTGAGAGAGTTTAAGCATTCTCTGTTATGTTTTCAGTAAGAAAGCTAAGGGGACCTTCTCTTTAAACAGGTGCACAGACATTTAGAAACAAGAATGATCTATACTTACAGATGCAGCAAAGTAGGGGAGCATGGCAGGATATCAGAATTTTCCCATCCAGGCAATAAATAAATCCAGAGATAAGAGTTCAAGCCAAGATCTACAGCTCACAGCTGATGCCTTCTTACTAATTTCAATAACAGCACAGGACACTGGTAACTACTGCTTACATGACACAGACATGAGTCAAGTTGTCCAGGTCAATACTGGGTTTATCACTTCATAGAACCCATCTGTCACAAACACAGAATTGTTTGCCCATTATGAACAATGCTGACTATTTGCAAGAGTGATCAAAGATTTTTCAGCAGCAATACAACCATGAAAAACTAAAGTGCAAGCACTTCCTGATAGATATCAGGAGGTGCATGCACCTTATGACAGGCATGTCCTCCTAAAATTGAGTCATTTGCAGTCATGCTGTGGATGACTTGATTTCTGTTGACAGCATGCTTTAGAGTTTTCCACTCTCAGTCTACCAGTTTCTTTGACTAACAGATTGACCAACTGGTTTAGAGATCTCAAAACTTATTACGTCTTGAAAATATCACAAATGCAGACTCAGGCAAATTCAAATGTAAATAAATTTTCTCCAGTAGAATGACCAAATTTTTAGGCTCTATCATGCAACACTTGAACATACAAACTGCTTTTTATATTTGATAACAATTAACATCCATTATGGATACATATGAACTTTGCTTCTATAGAAACTATTCATAAGCATCTATACATATAGGTAAGACAAGCAGCTAAGTGTTCTGACAGTTGGGTTGTATCGTATGTACAAATTTTGATATTAAATATTAAACTTAGGATTTCCTACATATTTTTCTAATGTGAGGTAAATTTTATACATCAATGCTATTATCTTGTTATGTTAAAGCATCAGTTTATTATCAAGTTTAAATGATACAACTATGAAAAATTGGAAATATAAAGAAAGACTCAGATTAAATAAAAAAAAATTTAAAAATACAAAAGCAGTTACTAAAATAAAAGACCTCACAAATTTATCTAATATTTTTTTATTTAATGATTACAGCAGTAAAAGGGGAAAATATTAGAAGGCAAAAGTGTTTTTAAAAAGCAAAACTTAGGTATAGAGAATTATACAAATTAAAAAATTTCCATATAGAACCAAAAAAAGAACTTTATCACAACTGTTGAAAATAATAAAAATCATTTCAGAAGTTCTTAAAATATTTCAATAATTGTACAAACCCAAATGTTTGGGCTACTATATCAAGTTATTGACACTCCTCCTAACCTTTGTATCATTTCAGTTTCAGCATTTAAACGATCTGCATCTTCAGCTTTTAGCTCTATAAACGTGATATCAGATCTCTATTTTCTTTTTCAAGTTCTGTCTTTTGTCTTCATGCTGGCATAATTAATTCGCAAGGCATCCTGCTCATCCTTTATGAATCTGTTAAAGATAAAAAATATATACATATATTTAAGAACTTTATGTATTACCAAAATTTTGTCAAAGAATACACATTCCACATGGATTTGTATTAGTATTTCTTGTACGTAAGATTTCTTTCCATTCAGACACATTCTCAGAATAACTTTTATTTACTTCACCGCATGAAGAAAAATATAATAGATAAAAATTAGTTTCACTTCATGAAAAATCACATTTAATTATAACATTCATTTGCATAATGGGGAAATTTCCAGAGTGAAAGTTATCATCTTAAGTTGTACAGTTCTTTGAACATGCTTGTTTTTCATAACCATCAAACTTAGCTATGAAATTTAAATAAAAAGGAAACTATTTATTTTACCATTAACATTTAACAAATTTATACCAAAATGAAATCAGAAATAAATGCTGGTAGTTTGCTTTATTATGAAAAACCATGCTACCACAATATGCTTAAATGAGATATAAAGAAAGATATACAAAGACGAGCAGAATATTTTTAAACAGATTTTAGCTTTAGAATCTAAACACACTCAAGATATTAACAATATCAAAACTAGATTCAGGCATGGCCTAACAGCCAACACTGAAAACATAAATAGAAGAGAGATACTATAAGTAAGCTTACAACTTTAACAAGGTGCTGAATAGAAGTTCAAATTGAAAAAATAAAATGATCATAATGCAAAGGTGAAAATCCTTTAAGATGTGGACTAAATGAAAATTCTTATGCAAGGACTAATAAGATTTTAGTCATTAAAAAAAAGTTTCTGAGTTTGTAATTTTACATTGTTATTGTGAAATTGCCATAATACACATAATTTTCTGCCACTACTTTTATTTTACTTGAATGAAACATGTACACAAAGAGAAATCACAGCTTCTTAAAATCCATGATAAAAATTAAGAATGGCTGCAAGTTTTGAAATAATACATGCAATTCAACATATGGGGAGCATTAACGGTGATTATACATACAACTATGGACATATTCACAAACGCAACTGCAAATTTGTTCCATTAGTCAATCACACCTAAACACTCCCAACCCTGATGAACTACATTTATTAGTTCAAACTTGGTGTCATTCTAAATGCTTATTGTGGACTTTAAGAGCTACATGCTCACTAATTATATTCCCATTCATGTAGAGGGGGATATATCATAATTTGGGGGT
Organism: Dolomedes plantarius; assembly: GCA_907164885.2. Classification (NCBI taxonomy): domain Eukaryota; kingdom Metazoa; phylum Arthropoda; class Arachnida; order Araneae; family Dolomedidae; genus Dolomedes; species Dolomedes plantarius. The sequence goes on from OU015494.1 coordinate 26,381,267, forward strand.
GCCATAATTTTTAATTGGAAATACTGACATTGCTTCCCTTAATGCTATACAAAACTAAAGCTTACCAACACCACTCAGTAGCCACCTCCTACCAACTACAAAGATTCTAACCAGTGATGACTGCACTTCTATCAAGACAAAGCAGATTCATACTTAAGTTTCAACTTAAAGATGTTTTGTGGTACTAATCATGTTATAATAATCTACTTACAATTTCTCAGTTCCTATCTCTCAAGAAACTTTGGAGTAATAGTAATGAATGGACAATTCTTAAGTATAAGAAACCTGAAGGAACAGATTAAACAAATCTTGTTTGAAATATAACTAAACATCTGCAGAATGCGGTAAACAGTATGCCCTATAGAATTTCCATTATTCTGAAAACTGGTTCAATTATATAAATGTAAGTTGAGTGCTTAGTTAATGTGCCTCTGTTTTTGGTTTATGATTTTAAAATTGTTTTATGTGAAAAAATCGGTAAACAGTACCGGTTCAGTACACAGTTCGGTAAACAGATCACATTTATTCTGAAAACTGGTTCAATTATATAAATGTAAGCTGAATGCTTAGTTAATGTGCCTCTGTTTTTGGTTTATGATTTAAAATTGTTTTATGGTGAAAAAATTTGATGTCTCTATACTTTTAATATTAACACATGTATCACTACCACATTGACCATAGTGTGAACACTACATCAGAAACATCATAGCTAGCAATATACATTTATAATGCTTTGTGATCTCTATTTCATATCTTGATCATATGGAGGCCATACATTATTTGTGTATGTGTATATATATATATACAGTGTAACTCCGTTATAATGAACTTCAAGGGACAAAGATTTGTTCGCTTTATCCAAACTGTTAAGAAAAATGCCAGAGTTCACAAAATGTATAACTCATTAGTGCAATGTGTATTCAATAACGATGTATTAAAAAATGATACAATCTAGTAAAATGATCATTAATGAATTTAATCAACTAAAATTTATTACAATAAACTGACACAATACTAATTAAATTACGTACAATAGGAAAACGGCGGACCTAAATTTTCGTTCGCTATAATGGGGTTCGACTGTATACACATACAAACACAAAAGAAAGGGAATTTATAATAACCATAAATACCAAAAGAGTTCATGCTATAAATACCAGGACTGTCAAGGGAGGACAAAAATTATATATCAATACAAATAAAACATTGTAAATGATGCAATTACAGTGTTCATATATGCATTAATCTAATGCTCACATTTTTCAGGCAGATTATGGTAATACACTAGTCAACAGTGAAAATGTAACAAGAACAAGGTAAGTTGTTCTGTACAAAATCGACCACGCTGATCATGAAAACGACCATGAAAATCCTCGATTAGCTCTAGTTTTCGATATATGAGGGGGGGGGCATATCAGTTAATGATAAGCATTTCCTTTGTGCCTTCCCAATATTGCCTTCGAAATTCCACGGATGGTAAAAAACATGACGTTATCAACTTTCAAAAACATGCTGGGTGTATTGTTGAGTGTAGTCTATTATAGCCTAAGTGGGCAGGGAATGGAGTGGTGATGCGTGTGGTGGCAGATGACCTTCATGCGTCGAGGCGCAGTTTCAGTCCAGTTTCCGTTCGTACCGGTTGCGTTCTTTGCATGTAAAAACATGATACAACAGTGCCATAATTGTGATTCATTTCAGTTTAAATCCGTGTGTGTGATTCAAAATGTCTCACAAATGTGCAAACTCTGCTGATAATTTTTGCTATATTTGTGGACAGGTGACGTTAAAATCACAAAAGCGAACAATAACGCCAATGATTAAGAAGGCCTACAGCCTGTACTTTGGTTGTGGAATCGGAGACCAGGACAAGCCCTGGGCACCGCATATATGTTGCATTTCTTGTGTCGCTAGTCTTAGTTCCTTCTTGAAGCATAAAGATCATCAATGGGCTTTGCTATCCCCATGATCTGGAGAGAGCCATCAAACCACGTAAATGACTGTTATTTTTGTATGACAACTCCAGTCACACGTGGTATTTCAAAGAAGAAAGGATATCCTTGATATATCCTAACATAACGTCGGCTATGCGACCAGTGCCTCACGGAGTCGGACTGCCTGTTCCAATCCCACCTGAGTCTTATACAGTAAGTGACGACAGCGATAGTGATTCTGGTGCTATTTCCACACCTTCAAAACAGAGTACACCGAAAGATCCTGATTTCTGGAGCAACAGGAGTCAACACAGCAACATAAAATCACACAATGTGAGTTGAATGATCTAATAAGAGATCTACAATTACCTAAAGTTAAAGCCGAACTGTTGGCGTCTAGACTGCAGCAGTGAAATTGTCTTGAGCAGACGGTAAATGTGACTGCGTTCCGTGACCGTCATACTCCCTTGCTTCAGTTTTTCAATAGTGAAAATAATTTGGTATTTTGTAGTAACATAGACGGTCTCATGGCAGCTATGGAAATTGACTACAAAATTGATGAATGGAGACTTTTTATCGATTAATCAAGTTAAGTCTAAAAGCTGTCCTTCTGCATAATGCAAATTTGTTTCATCTGTTCCGATTAGTTACGCAGCTTACATGAAAGAAACGTACGAGAACATGAAGCAGCTGTTATGCACAGTAAACTATGACAAGTTTAAGTGGCAAATTTTCGGTGATCTGAAAGTCATTGCCATATTACTTGGTCTGCAACAAAGTTATACCAAATTCTGTTGCTTTTTGAGTTTATGGGACAGCCGTGCAAGTGCACATCACTACAGACAGAAGGATTGGCCTGTGCGTCAATCAGTTAAACCTGGAACACACACATGTTTTATATGAACCACTCGTCGAATCAAGCAAAATTATACTCCCTGCTTTTCATGTAAAACTGGGCTTTATGAAAAACTTCGTAAAAGCGATGGATAAGACTGGGGAAGCATTTTTGTATTTGTCTACAAAATTTCCACGTCTCAGTGAAGCCAAAATTAAAGAGGGGTTTTTCGTTGGTCCCCAGATACGCAAACTGTTTAAGGATGAACATTTCAATAATATTCTCAAAGGTGATGAGAAGTTTGCCTGTGATTCCTTTGTTCAAGTGTGCAAAAACTTCCTTGGAGAGCATAAGCAGAAAACTATAAGGATCTTGTAGAAATCTTCTGCAGTGCTACCATAGACTGGGGTGTAACATGTCATTAAAGTTACACTTCTTACATTCACACTTGGACTTTTTCCCCGAAAACTGTGGTGCTGTAGCGACGAACATGGCGAACGCTTCCACCAAAAAATTTCGTGCATGGAAGAAAGGTACCAGGGAAAGTGGAGTCAATCAATGTAGCAGATTACTGCTGGACGCTCATCACGGAATCACCAGCAACATAATTCAAACGGCAGACAAAGCGATTGGACCATCAGTGACCTTCCTCCGAGGGAGAATTACAAGGTAAATACATGCATAGGCTTTTAAGGGCAATTCTGAAAAGCTTCAATAACTAAAAAACGAGAGCTAAACTTGCATTTTCATTATCATTTCCGTGTTCAGCACCCTTGAAAAACATAAAGATGAACTGTTTTCATCAATGTTACAGAAAAAAAGTTAAATTTTGTTGACTAGTGTAATCAAAATGAATTTTAGAAAGGTGGATGGATGATACATTGAATGAAGCAATATCAACAAATAGCTAACTTTAGAGGAGGGGTACGTGAGAAGAGCTTTAAATTTAAATAAATACAGCATATAAAAGTTGCTGCTAGCACTGTATGGTGGTTAGCATCATTATTTTCCAGGGAGTCAGCTCAGATTTGAATACCAACTATGTTATGATAATTCTTGTATTGTTCCCTCATTGGCTTCCCCTATAAGATGGTTTACCTACATGGCGTTCCATAATAAAGAAGCCAACAAATTTAATGCATGAAATGGGCTAATGAGGAAAAGTTACATTCCTGATGTATTTTTGGGGAAACGTTTAAAACAGACATATATACATTAATGCACATATTAAATAAAAAACAAACCGAAGAACATCATAAAAACTTTAGCAGAACATTCAAGGTGCACAATATAATTTTATATGGTGGCACAATCCATATACAATGCAAATGTATATCACAAATTCATTTGAATTTTTAGAATAAAATTAAGACAATGATCACTAACAAAATATTATTGGAAAGTTACTTAGAAGTAATAAAAATTAATTTGATGATCATTATTTATAGCTCATTTTCCTTTTTTTTTTTTTTTTTTTGCTATAAACTCTCTCTCAAGTTTGTTTTGGAAAGGACAATGTAATTGTTAATTCTTTTAGCAAAATAAATGTAAGCTCACTGCTTGCAATATATATATATATATATATATTTATATATAAATATTCATAAAAAAATTCTCAAGCCTAAGGCATTGTTTTTGCAGACAAACCAATAGAGTATACATAGAGCAAAAGGAAAAAATATAGAATATAATCACTGTCACTTTATTTAATCAGGAATATTTATTACAAAGGGAAAATAATCTTACTTGCAAATTGTGCTCTGTTTCTGATAACCTTTGTTGAAGACGTCTATAAAGTAACTCTGAATTTGTTAAAGATGATTCTAACTCTTCTATTCTAAGATAAATAAAAAGTTGCAATCATTAGTCTCATAAAAATTTATCACTTTTTCTCCCTTAGAAAGTCTCTAATGAGAATTCTTTAAAAAAAAAAAAAAAATCTCACACAAGCAAAGAACCTTTTCTCCTGGTTTTAACTAAACTTGTACATTTTAGAGGTGAGACAGACAACCTGAAAATTTGGGAGGGGGGTAAAAAATAAGTCTCAATTATATATTTTAGAATTAAACTTTGAGGCTGGACTGTGTCACACCAAACTAAACAGAAAAGCTTAGAAAACAGGATAGACTTAAAATTCAAAATAATTCATGTATAAATCTTTTTGTTGTAAAGAAAGAAAGTTAATTTCACACGGACTTAAAAACACTGTTTTGCATTTGAAATACACAAACTACAATTGGTTGAAACATATAATCCCCTTTGATTAGGATGTTAAAATAATCAGTTTCCTGTACAATAGACATGAATATTAAATCATGGTAATAAATAAAATTATAAACAAAAGAGTAGAAAAAAATGCAATTGTTTTCTACCAATGAAGTGCTATGAAAAATAGAAAGGATTCAACATGTATATCAATTAAGAAGTTTTAAACAATAACAGAAATAAAACATTAATATTTTTCTCAATTAATAAGTACTCCACATTCAGCTACACTTCAGAGTACTCAAAGGCATACCAATTCTTTTAATAAAAAAAACACAAAAATCTACAGTTAGATAAATTGAAAGATATTCAGTCCAAAAAGTTATACTATTTTCTTTCTTTCAATGTATCTTATATAACACAGAACTGAAGCTACATACAAGATTTTCAATTTTATTCTACTCTACATTTTATTTGATTGTTAACACAGATAAGCGACTACTTAAATCTGAGGTCTAATAAAATGTTTTATTAAGATCAATTAATACATTTGTACCACTTTGTGTTGAACTAATTTTTACAGACTGTAAAATACTTATTTGAATAAGTAGTTGCTTTAAATTTCAACAAAATAATGACCATCAAGGAGCTCATAATACTCTATTAATAATTCAGCAAAGACACAAAAGTAAAACTTACTGGGCATTTTTGTTAGCTATTTCTTTCTCCTTTTCATCCAAGGTATTTCGTAAATTAATAACTTGCAATGCAAACTATTAAACATTATTTTAAAATTAGCATCAAATATTAGTTTCTGTTAAGATATACAGTACAAACAGCAAAAAGAAAACTAAACATTAGTGATACCACATATCATACAATTTAAAAAATAAATTACTTCATTTACTTAAATTATTTGAGTTTAAATAAATTTATCAACTAATCAGGCTAAGTTTCAAACAGCTATAGGATTATTTAAGTAAGAAGCTTTATTAACAACACACACACAATATAATTTATACTCACTTTTCCAAGTTCAATTAGTAAGAAATAATATAAAAATTTTAAATGTATAATCATGAGTTATCAGAGCATAATAATGCACCACACACTGTTTTTTTAATGAACTTATGAAAGTATATGCCATATAAAAAAGGCATTAACTGTTCTTCTAGCACAAGATTGCAAATCATTATCTTTCTGAACATTCTTGTATGCCAATATGTACCATCTCACAATTCAATATGGTAAAGCATTAACCACTTAATGTACAAGTCACATACACCGGCAACATTTATTTGTAGAATTATGCAACTTCGCGAACGTCACAGGCAACACACTTTTATGTTCTTTCAAATATTTCAGCTCCGTTTGTGTTATGTTTAATATTAAATTGCTTTATCCAAATATTTTAAGTCCATTTATGTCACATTCAATGTTAGATTGCTTTTATTCTAGGAATTTACATCTGTATATGCCAGGGGAATCCTTATTTTATTTGTTTACTAGCCGGGCTTCGCTTAGCTACGCTCAAGCCATCCATCCACCAGATGAAGTTTCAATAAAGTGTGAAAAATTTTCATATTGGAACACAAAATTGCATGTATTATTTTTGCATTTTAAAATTTTCTCTTAGATTTTAGGTCAATTTGAAGATAACTGTCATATGTATCATGTGTGAGAGGGAAATTAAAATATCATGTGTGAGGGCTTTAAGATTTTGTGCAGAGTGATAGGTGTTTTAGGTAAATTTCATTAAAAATTACTTCAAATTGACCAATTTATAAAAAAGTATGCTATTTACAGGTAAGTTTTTGTCTCTTTTTTTAATTTTTAAGTGCTATTTTCCCATAAAAGGTGAAAAAAAACCTTTAAATTTTTTTTTTAAAAATTGACTCCGAACGTAGACAGTCACCTTAATTCCTACTTGAGAATGATAATGAAAAATGAGGAAAGAATAATTTTCTCTTAGATTGTAGGTAATTTAGAAGATAACTGTCATAAGTATCATGTGTGAGAGGGAAATTAAAATATCATGTGTGAGGGCTTTAAGATTTTGTGCAGAGAGATAGGTGTTTTTTTTTTTTTAAATTGACTCTGAACGTAGACAGTTACCTTAATTCCTACTTGAGAATGATAATAAAAAATGATGAAAGAATAAACTGTACCCCCAGACCCATTGAAATATTTAAAGTAATAAATTCTGTTTGAACAATTAATTTGTGAACAACTGTTTTTATAAGGAAAGGAATGACGAATCGGGGAAAATGTTCATATTGAAACATAATTCTGTTTTAACAATAAATTTCTGACCAATTAAAAAATTAAGTAAATGGAAAAGTTAAGAACATAATTATATTTCACTGGCTTTCAAAAATATCCAATAATAACACAATTTCCTTAGTAAATACAAAATAAACAAAAAGTGAACAATAATTGGTGTATAATAAATAGTTTTTTATTTAGGGCTGTTTTTATAAGGAAAGGAATCACGAATTGGAGAAAATTTTCATACAGAAATATAAAATTGCATGCATTATTTTTGCATTTTAAAATTTTCTCTTAGATTGTAGGTAATTTAGAAGATAACTGTCATATGTATCATGTGTGAGAGGGAAATTAAAATATCATGTGTGAGGGCTTTAAGATTTTGTGCAGAGAGATAGGTGTTTTAGGTAAATTTCATCAAAAATTACTTCAAATTGACCAATTTATAAAAAAGTATGCTATTTACAGGTAAGCTTTTGTCTCTTTTTTCAGTTTTTAAGTGTTATTTTACCATAAAAGATGAAAAAAAAAACCTTTAAATTTTTTTTTTCTTTTTAAATTGACTCCGAACGTAGACAGTCACCTTAATTCCTACTTGAGAATGATAATAAAAAATGATGAAAGAATAAACTGTAACACCCCCCTATTGAAATATTTAAAGTAATAAATTCTGTTTGAAAAATTCATTTCTGAACAATGGGAAAATTAAATAAACGCAAAATAGAAAAGTAAATAAAACATAATTATATTTCACTGGCCTTCAAACGTATCCAATAACACAATTTGCTTAGCAAATACAAAATAAACAAAAAAGAACAAAAATTGGTGTATAATAAATAGTTTTTTATTTGCGGCTGTTTTTATAAGGAAAAGAATGACGAATCGTGGAAAATTTTAATATTAGAACATAAAATTGTGTGTATTATTTTAGCATTTTAAATTTTCTCTTAGATTGTAGGCCATTTTGAAGATAACTGTGATAGGTATCATGTGTGAGAAGGAAATTAAAATATTAGCATTAGGATTTTGTGGAGAGTGATAGGCGTTTTAGCAAAATTTCAGATTAATATTCTACGTTCAAGTCAATATTTCAAAAAAAAAAATTTTTAAAGATTTTTTTTGTCTTTTACGGTAAAATAGCACTACTTTATTTGAATATTCTTTCTTTTTATGCTTCTGTCTACAACTCTTTGCAATATTTCTGAGATATAACTGTAGTTTTTTTTATTTTGGGCTTTTTTATAAGGAAAGGAATGACGAATCGGGGAATATTTTCATTAGAACATAAAATTGCATGTATTATTTTTGCATTTTAAAATTTTTCTCGTAGATTGTAGGCCATTTTCAAGATAACTGTCATATGTATCATGTGTGAGAAGGAAATTAAAATATTAGCATTAGGATATTATGGAGAGTAATAAGCGTTTCAGCTAAATTTCAGATTAATATTTTACGTTCGGAGTCAATTAAAAAAAAAAAAAAAATTTAAGATTTTTTTGGTCTTTTAAGGTAAAATAGCACTTAAAAATGAAAAGAAAAAAATAACTTACCTGTAAATAGCATACTTTTTTTATAAATTGGTTGATTTGAAGTAATTTTTATTGAAATTTAGCTAAAATGCTTATACCTCTGCACAAAATTATATTGCTATTTTAATTTCCTTTTAACACATGATACACATGACAGTTATCTTTGACAGTGGCTTCTCCACTTATTATAGTTGCTTCTATAAAGTTCTTCATCAATGTCTTTATACATAATCTTGAAGGTGGATCCAAATTCCTGAGAAGCATAATACGTACACCAATCTTTAATTCCAATATATGCGGTGGTACTCCAGATGGCCACAGAGTTCAAAAATGTGTGTTTCTCAGAATATGTTTTTTAACACAAATCTCTACGGTTATCATATCTCACATAATGTATATAATTTGATAAAATTTTCAGGAAATGTTTTAGATGCTATTATTAATGAAATGACGCACAATAATTGGTGTATAATAAATAGTTTTTTATTTTTGGGGCTGTTTTAATAAAGAAAGGAATGACGAATCGGGGAAAATTTTCATATTGGAACATAAAATTGTGTGTATTATTTTTGCATTTTAAAATTTTCTCTTAAGATTGTAGGTCATTTTGAATATAACTGTCATATGTATCATGTGTGAGAAGGAAATTAAAATATTAGCATTAAGATTTTTATGGAGAGTTATAGGCATTTTAGCTAAATTTCAATAAAAATTACTTGAAATTGGTCATTTATAAAAAAAGTATGCTATTTACAGGTAAGTTTTTGTTCCTTTTTTTAAATTTTTAAGTGCTATTTTACCATAAAACACCAAAAAAAACCTTTAAACAATTATTGTTAATTAGTAGTTGTTTGGTGTGATTTAAAGCTAATTTTCTTATATTACTCCTTTTGTTTTCTTTTCGTTAATCCTTTTTTACTTGGTTAATTTTCAGTATACGGATTACGATTGAAACTCTTTATCGTTGAAACCCCTCTCCGAACGTAGAATATTAATCTGAAATTTAGCTAAGACGCCCATCACTGTGCCCAAAAATCCTAATGCTAATATTTTAATTTCCTTCTCACACATGATACATATGACAGTTATCTTTGCCTGTGGCTTGACCACTTATTATAGTCGCTGCTATAAAGTTCTTCATCAATCTCTTTACACATAATCTTGTCCCATTACACAGTGAAGGTGTATCCAAATTCCTGAGAAGCATAATAGGTGCAACAATCTTTAATTCCAATATATGAGGCAATATTCCAGATGGCCACAGAGAGTTCAAAAATGAGTGTTTCTCAGAATTATGTTTTTTAGCACAAATCTCTATGGTTATCATGATATCTCACATAATAATGTATAAAATTGATAAAATTTTCAGGAAATGTTTTAGATGCTATTGTTAATGAAATGAGGCTCAATAATTGGTGTATAATAAATAGTTTTTTATTTGGGGCTGTTTTTATAAGGAAATGAATGATGAATCTGGGAAAATTTTCATATTGGAACATAAAATTGCGTGTATTATTTTTGCATTTTTTAAAATAACTGTCATATGTATCATGTGTGAGAAGGAAATTAAAATAGTAGCATTAAGATTTTTAATGCAGAGTTATAGGCATTTTAGCTAAATTTCAATAAAAATTACTTTGTAAAATACCTAATAACGAAATTTCAGAAAGTAAATAATCTCAAGTTAGCAAGTCACATAGGGGTTTCAACGTCCGTATACTGAAAATTAACCAAGTATAAAAGGATTAACGAAATGAAAACAAAAGGAGTAATATAAGAAAATTTACTTTAAATAACACCAAACAACTACTAATTACCTTGTAAACAACAGTTTATTTACCTGCGCATGCGCAGTTCTTATGAATGATGGATTCCAACGCCTTGAGATGAAATATTATTTAAAAACTGTATTTATATATAAGCATTTTAAAGCTTCCTAACTTATATTAGAATTATCTCCAGGCTTCAAAACATAAGTACACGAACTTTCAACCAGATTTGTCAAGAAATGTTGAAACGAAAAAAATACTAAATGTAATCATTTCATACAAAAATCAGTAAATCCACCAAAAATCAGTATATATCTATTTATTTAGTTTCAATAAAGTATTTTTTATTATTATTAAACAATTTGAATATTTAGTTTTTCAGATAAAAAGACACGGTGACACATTTCATTTCAGTGATTCATTTTTTAGTGAGAATCACGCAGTGAATGATTCACCTTTTGTTTTCATCGTCAAAGAGCGATGACGCTTCATTAGAATCCAAATATCTCTAAAACTATTGAATTAACTGTTAGGAGTAAGCGCCATTTATCGGCATAGTTTACTTATAAAGATCGCTATCCCTAACTTTGATTATATCCCGGCAACTATGCGCAAATAAAGGCACCTAAACATATAAAAACACCTATTATTTCCTTTTAATTTATGTGTCCTCTCATGTTCGCTTTGCCGCGGAGTGCGGGAGTTTCGAACTTTTATTCGTAAACAACGCCATGTTGGAAAATGACGTCATCGTCATTTTCCGGCGAAAGATAAACTCTCATTGCATTTTGATTCGCTAAATGCAAATTTTTTGTCAGTATTCAAATTTTTTCATTGTTTTGTGATTGGCTGCCAGAAATGTAACTGCAGCTTGTTAAACCTTGTTTAAGCACTATATATAACGAGTCTGACTGTAGTTTAGCGGTGGTGTATCGCTGTTGCATTAAATTATTTTTGTGATACTTGACATATTAGTCTTGTATCGTATTTTATTACTTGTTTCTTTTTTACCGGACATGTAACCGGTTGATGTATTTCTTTTTTAAGTTTTTAATTTAAATAAACTACTTTAATTTTTTATCTTAAATTTTCTTTGGCTCAACTTTAATTGTTTTGATGTTAAAAAGATAAGTTCAATTTCTGAGCCATTACCGTGCTCAGCACCACAGCGCAATTAATTCTGCTTGATTGGGTTTTTCGATCATCTATATCGAGGCTCTATTATTAACAGAATAAGTGTACGCAGAAAAAATTATCAGTTTTCGAAGCTCTTTCCAAATATGTAACATTTATGTACTTTCATGAGAAAAAAAAATAAACCAAAATGGTCGCCAAATACCATCGGCCATGTTTTCTCAGGATGAGTCGACCCGGTCAGCATGACGTGACAAAGTTTTTCTGCTTTATTTATATAGATAACTTAATAATAAAAGATTATTATAGTGTGATGTAAAAACACAGCAGCAATGTGCCGATTGTTTATTTACACTGCAATAATATTAATTTAAATAAGATTTTTTTTCTTTTTAACATTTTCTAAATAAACATGTTATAATTATCTGAAAGAATTTTTTTTTTATATATAACCCAAATTAATACAAAAATTATCATTAAGGGGTTAACACCACATACTTCTTCAGTGCTCTTTTTACAGTATATGGCTGATGTCCTGTGGGCAACCAGTATATTTACAAAAGATATATGTTCCATACACATAAACTCTATACAGTCACTTTATCACACATAAACTCTATACAGTCACTTTATCCGGTGGTTGGCTATATCCAAACCATTAAGAAAAGTGCTAGAATTCACAAAATGTATAACTCATTAGCTGTAATGTGTATTCAATAATGATGTATTAAAAAATTTATAAAATCTATTAAAAATTATCATTAATGAGTTAAATCGACTATAATTGATTACATTAAAGTGACACAATACTAATTAAATTACGTACAATAGGAAAATTGTTCGTTATAGCCGTGAGTTCGTTATATACCGGGTTCACTATAATGGGGTTTGACTGTATTAAGGTAATTCCAGTGACTCTTATCAGGCAACGTACATCAACTTTGTTAAAGAGTGCAAATATGGGATTTTCAGGCTTACGATGACATTTCATCAGCATAGATCATATAAGAAATCAAAAACACACACTTAGGTGAGGATTATTTAAATACTGATTAAATTTTAAAGACAAAAATCAAATAACAATACTAACATCGCCTTTCTGTTTATGCAAATCAGCAAGCTCTTCTTGCAAAAGCAGCAACTTTTTGTCAATAGATGCTCTATCACAAGGTTTGGTTGATCTGGAAAAATAAATAAAATATTAATGAAGTAATTAAAATGTATCAGAACATGATAGCAAAATTACAGAGGCTGTTCGCACATTTTTTAGACGATTTTGGTAAGCGGTAATAAAAAATCGTTTGCTGCAAAAGAAATAATTGCAATTGTACTATGTTTTAAAAAGTCAAAATTATCGTCTGTGGCTTGAAAGTTCTGCTTTTATTCAAAATGGCGTTTTTAAAAAAGCAGAGATTTGAAGGCTACATTTATGCTCTTTCCGAAGAGAAATATGCATACTCCGTTATCCAAAAATGATGCAAGAGTCATGGTTTTGTGATATCTAAAGCGTCGATAGGTAATATCGTCAACAAGAAAGGAAAAAAAACGTCAAATTAGAGCCTCAAGTGGGACAAAAATTCCAAACAAGTATCCAAGGAAAAAACGGATATCTACGACTATTGCAAAGGTACGTTGTTTAATGTTAAAAGAAAATCCCCCTAGTCAAAGGACAGTTGCAAAATCATTAAAAGGCTCGGTGTCCACTGTAAACAAAATGATAAACGTTCATTTAAATCTTATGGCAAGTTAAGCGAAAAAATGCAATGTGCATCGTCTTCTTCCAAATCATATCGCTGAACGCAGGACATGCTGCAGAAATCTATATGAGAAATACTTATCCAAAGAAAAATGGAAAACAATTGTCACAATAGATGAATCATGGGTGTATTTAAATGATTGCAACAAAAAAAGAGCCATTTATTATCATAAAAGGGGAGAAAAAAATTTAAGTACATGGTTCATAGAATCGAAAGAAAGTTTTTCTAAGGGATTCATGATTGTTGCTGGTTTTTCTTATAATGGCAAGTTAAAAATAAAGAGATTGGAAAAAAATGTCAAGATTAACTCCAAATACTATCAGGAACATATTTTATCGCCAATTTTTCTGAATGAAACACCATCGCTTTACCCACAGTGCCATCAATCTGTGAGACTCCATCAGGACAAACCTAGCAGTCACACATCAAAACACACTGTAAATTTCCTAAAAGAAATGGAACAAAAAACTGGTATCAATGCCATACCCTTCACTGATATCCCTACTAAATCTCCCGATGTATCACCTATGGATTTTTGTGCTTTCGGACTTTTAAAATCTGCATTATCCAAACGTCGTCCCAAAACCCTTACAGGACTCTGGAAAGCTGTTCAGGAGGAATGGGATAGAATACCTCTTCTAACACTTCAAAAGGCATTATTATCCTGGAAATTGCAGTGTCGAAATATAGTTCAGAATAAGGGATGTCAAATAGAACATTTAAAACACAAGAATTTTATGTAATTTAGTTTTGTGAATACAATATACATCGTCTAAAAAATGTGTGAACAGCCTCTGTATAAATAAAAAATATCATTGAAATTTTCTCTATACTCACAGAAAAAATAGTCATGGAAAATTTAAGTGCCATCTTTAAATTTCAAAATATTTTCACTTCTTTTTTTTATTCTACATGTTATAGTTTCAAAACTACATAATGCATTTACCCAATTATTCAGAAACACTTTTGTTTAACTTATACCTCAACCAAGAATTTTTTGTTTTTCAGAACATACTTCATCTCCTAACATTTAATGTCAAAAATCATGTTTATAAGACCTTATTAAATGGGGAAAAATTTGAGGATTTATGAATTTAGTTCTCTCAAACTTCAATTTTCATATCTACCTTACTTTCCTAACTTTCAGTAAAGAACAGTTAAACAAGACAAAAGAAGATACTCCTTTCAAAGAAACAGCTTGTTTATTTAAATGATACAGCACATTCTCCTTATGAAAAAGTTACATTAACACATCTATGTTTCCTTATTATGTAAAGCATTCTTAGGTATTTTTAAAACATATTTTAGACGTATACAAAGTTTGTATACGTCTGGAAAATTGAGAATAGCTAAAAAGAACATAATTAGTAAAAGTAAACCTAATTTTCTGAAGAAACCTGGAATCAACAAGAATTTCTCCCTGAACTATCCCATACATATATATATATATATATATATATATATATATGAAAGATATAAAATTTAAGTTGATCCCCTGTAAGTTTTCTTCCCTTCCCATGCTTAAGATGGCATTACCAAATTCTGTTTTCAAGAACCTAGGAATATTTTTCATAGCGTCAGCAATCCCTGGGCAAGCCACGAAACCGTCCGACCCCTTTTCTATGCCCAAATAAGGCGATCGTCCTGCACAACTGATGCAGCTTGCAAGAAACATCTTTGCTCAGCAAATTCTTTAACCACAGATACCTCTATACGCAAACCCCGTGAATCACTCGGGTGTTGGCTTTCCATTAGATAAGATGTCTGTTTAGCCACTCGGAAATAAATTTCTTATTCTAATATTTCTGTAATCTGATCTTATTTCATTATAGAATTTATAGCCGGCAGGATGTTCTGCAGTGAGGATACCAGTTTTAAATTTTTAATTTCAATAGGTAAAAGGAGTTTTAATTAATTTTACCAGCACCCGTCGTGAAAGTTCAAAGTATCTTTCAACCCTTCCGTGCGTCGAAAATAGCAGTGAGTAGTAGAAGAGCGTTATAACTGACCTTGGTGGATTTACGCTGTTCGGTGACCTAGTTTTGAAGAAGCAATGCAGAAAGGGGAAAAACCCAATTTGAATCAAACCATGGACTTAACGGGTGAAAATAATGAGCCATCTCACGTCCAATTTTCAGATGTAAATGTGTTTATAAAGCCCTATTCAAATGAAGTGCCAATCGAAAATTACATAGCAGAATATGAGCAGGTTTGTGAACTGTTGACATTAAATCCTATACAAAAAATTATATTTTTTTGCAAGCTGTGTACCGGAAATGTGGAACTATTTCTTCAATCCAAACCCCTCTTTAAGAACTTCGAAGAATTAAAAACAGAACTGCTTAAAGAGTTTAAGACGGAGATAAGTAAACCCGAAATACATCAGCAATTGTTAAGACGGAAAAAAGGAAGGGAAGAAACTTACGAAGCGTATTACTACACTATCCAGCAAATAGCTTCGAAAGTAGCGATGACCTCAGAAGAGCAGAAATATTACATCATAAAAGGAATAAACGCACGCCCAGAAGTAGATCTCCAACTTCGTCCGACAAAAGATTGTGATGAACTAAAAGACATGTTAAAACTCTTGGATAAGCAAAATTCAGAAGAAAGGACTTTTTATACCCCCAAGATACCAGTTTTCCATAGACTCCCAGCCTGGAGTCCACGCTTCCAACAACACCCAGGAAATTACCGACAGTTTCGGCCAAATTTTGATCTTCAACACCAGGAGTGGAGACCGAGGAATAATTTTTATCCGCCCCATTTCCAGCAACGTCCCCAACCAGGGTTCAACACCAGTGCACCTTCCTTTCAGCCATGAATGACAATGCAGAATCATAATAAAAACTTTAATGTGAGAACCAACGACAGTGACTGAGTGCCAGTAGTAGAGAGCCTGTTGTGTGGACAGAAAGTCCAGATTTTATTCGATTCAGGCTCAACTCTAAATATTTTACCAGGACCCACATTAAATAAAAATCACCAACTACATTTCAAAAATTGCAACATTAACATTACAGCTGTGGGACGAAACGTCCAGGTAAGTCAGTATATTTTGCTTCCGTTAAAACTGGGTGAAAAAATTGAAACATTAAAATTTGATTACTTACCTAATGTACAATTACCTTATGTTATATTATCTAGTCATGCTATTGGACTCTTTAATGTCACTATTAATTTTAAAACTAGAGAAATTTTTCAAGATAATAAATTACTTAAGCATTTTAATTGTACCAGCTGTCATAATAATAATCCTAATAAGAAAAGTGATCAGGGAAATAATGAAAAAGTATCTGCATTTTTAAGAAATAATAATGATTTATGTAATGTGATTTCTTGTAATAATGATAAGTGTGATATTGACAATTTAATACAAAAATTTGATCATGTTTTTGCTAAGAATAAGTTTGAAGTGGGAGAAATTAAATTAGAATCGCCAAAAGTAGTCTTAACCTCAGAACTTCCTATAAGTCTAAGACCATATAGAACGTCGCCTAGAGATGACGCAGAGATAAAAAAAACAATTAGTTGCCTTGTTAAAAGCTAAAATTATTAAACCTAGTTATAGCCAATATAGTTCACCTATTACTCTCGCGTTTAAGAAAGAAGATAATGCTAGGACTCGAGTATGTATTGACTATAGGAAAATTAACCAAATTACCAAAACCGATTGTGAACCCATTCCCAGAATAGACAGTGTTCTAGACAAATTGACCAATGCTAAAGTATTTTCTACGTAAGATCTATGTAATGGATATTGGCACCTGAAATTAGAGGATGAGGAAGCTGAAAAGCTTGCTTTCACTTCTAACTATGGCTTGTACCAATTTACCAGACTTCCGTTTGGATTTAAGAATGCTCCCGCAATATTCCAAAGAACAATTAGGCGTATACTTCATAAATATCAAGTTAATTTTGCTCTAAATTATTTTGACGATATAATTATTTTCTCAGCGTCATTAGAAGAACATATTCCACACTTAAAGACAATTTTTGAAATTTGTGAAAAGGAAAATATTAAACTTAAAAAATCGAAATGTCATTTTGCTAAAGATACTATTGATTTTCTTGGCTATTAAGTTAAGCATGGATCATACACCCCAAATAATACTAATGTAGAAACAATAAAAAAATTATTGGCCCCAAGGAACGTTAAAGATTTACAAAGATTTCTAGGCACCATCAACGTATATCATAAATTTATTCCTGATTACGCTAAAATTATAATTCCCTTAAATAACCTTTTAAAGAAAGACCAGAAATGGGCATGGACATCGGAATGTCAACAAGCTTTTCAAACACTTAAAGATAGTTTAATCTGAAAACCCATTTTGGCCCTTTCTAATTCAAATTATCCTTGCCATGTCTATGTTGATGAGTCAAAAGAAGCCATAGCCTCCATAGTAAAACAAGAACATCCTGATGGAAATGAACATCTAATTGCATATCACTCCCGACGACTTAGACCATATGAAATTAATTATACGATAACGGAATTAGAATGTTTGTCCCTAATTGATAGTCTTCATAAATTCCATTGCTACCTTCATGGGTCACATTTTACTGTACATACAGATCATCACAGTTTAGTTTGGCTTAAAACTTTTAAAAATCCAACAGGTAGACTTTACAGATGGTCTCTAAAAATTTCTATGTATGATTTTGACATAAAATATAAGAAAGGTACAACTAATGTTGAAGCTGACATGTTAACAAGAAACCCAATTGCTTTTAATATAACTACCACCCCTCCAGAACCCTTGTTAGATATAAAGGAAATCATCCATTTTCAAATGTTAGAAAATATAACAGCACCCAGATGTTTTAATAAGCATAATGTTGTAGTAGTGAAAAGACAAGGTTTAATCAAAATTGTAGTACCAAAAGCTTTAAAAATTAAATTAATAGAGAAAGTACATGAAAAATTTGGTCATCCAGGAATAACCTCAATGTTAAGAATTATTTCACCTCAATATTATTGGACTAAGATAATTAATGATGTTGGAAATTATGTTAAACATTGTGAAACTTGTCAAGTAAACAAGAAGTCTCATCAGAAAAAATATGGTTTTATAAAATCTCCTCCTCTGGGTGACAAACCTTTTGAACTATTATCAATTGATACTGTAGGTGGTTAAGTTATTATAATTCTACTAAGAAATATTTACACATTGTAGTTGACCATGCCACTAGGTACATCTGGACATTTCCCTCTAAAAGTGCCACCACAGAAACCTACATAAATTGTTTGAATTCTATTTTTCAAAATCATATACCCGAGAAAATTTTATGTGATAGGAATGAAGCCTTTACTTCATCAAAGTTTAAACATTTTCTCAGACGTAATAACGTTACACAGCTGTTGACACCTGCTCATAGACCGCAGACGAACGGAAAGGTCGAGAGAGTTAACCAAACCATAGTAATTAGATTAAAATGTAAAGTTAGTAATAGCCCTAGTAATGTGCCATGGACAAAAATCTTAGACTCTGTCACCCAAGAATATAATAATACCTCTCATTCGGTAACTGGATTTCCCCCAATTTATTTAATGTATGGCGAATTGCCTTATAAAATTTCTTTCCAAGATAATGAGATATACCCTCCTATAGAAGAAGCTAGAAAAATTGCACAAGAAAGAACTAGACAATATTATCAGTCGAATAAAATAAGATATGACAGAAGATTTCAACAAATTTAAAGTCGGAGATTTAGTTTTAGATGAAGAATTTCAATATCCAAATACCCGAAAACTTGCCCCACCGTATTCAGGCCCTTATACTATTCTAAAAAAATGTTCAGATGTTCTTTTTGAAATTGATAAACCCAATGCTCTTTATAAAACTCCCACTGAGATTGTACATTCTACTCGCCTTCGATTTTTCCGTCCTTCTGAGAATTTTCAGTTAAATGATATTAAAAACCCAAGCGAACAGAAACCAGAGGATACTGATGGACTCCCATCATAGGACTGCCAATATTGTGAGTCTTCGAATCTACAACTGCTTTTTAAGGACAACTAAAAATGGTATAGACTGATCATGTGAAGTTTATTTTGAATTTTGCAATTATTAAGGTGAAATTTGAATGTTATAATATTTAATTTAATGTCATGATGCATTCTTTTCCTCAGTTGAGTTGATCTTGTTTTGTTTTTATTTTTCTAATTTTTTTAAAAATTGCCGGGTTATGATGGCCACACAGCTCGAAACTTTTTTTTCATTCGGCAAAATTTTATTTTGGGTTTTGGGGTTTTCCTTTAAGAGCAACTACAGTTGAGAAACTGAATCCATTTACCTACATTTGTTCATCCACAAAAATTTTCTTTTGAAGTGGCGGGAGGAATTTGTTTTAACCTCCTTTCCAACTTCATAGTCAGCATTCCTCAGGAAACGTGAGGATACACGGTTGTTTGAGAGAGATGTGATTTGTATGTCAGAATAAAGGTATATTTAAAGTATTAAAAGTGTATTGCTATTGAAACGAATTTTGATGTAATGAAGTTGTTTTATTAATGTAACAGTGCTTTGAAGAAAAAGAAGAGATATTGATATGAAATGGAAAAAAAATTATGATATTGTAGTTTTGTACGAAAAGAGAATTGTTATGAATATAAGAGTACCCAAGGAAGCTAAATAATATAATAGAGTGAATTTTGATTGTGATATAAACCATGTCAGTATTAATAGAATATAAGGTGAGAACTAATAATACAATATGTGGACAATGATAAGAGGTAGTTTCCAGGTAGTGTAAATATTTATATTGTATTTTATTCATATCAAATATATCAAGATAATATGTCATGTAGTCATAGAATTTATGTTATTGTCTTATATTGTGAATATAAGTCTTATATTTTTAATTTATACTGTAATTATGGTTAAGTGCATACGAAGCAAATAAGATGAAGGATAGTAGGGAAACCGCATGGACCTGCTATCTGGAGGAATCATTGTGGAGTTTGCCAGATATTTTTGCAATCTTATATTATATTCTGTATAGCTGTAATATTTTGTATTTCATTTTTGTGTGTTATATACGAGAGCTTCCACCCGGGTAGACAACGTTTTAAAAATGGGGGATATGAAAGATATAAAATTTAAGTTGATCCCCTGTAAATTTTCTTCCCTTCCCATGCTTAAGATGGCATTACCAAATTCTGTTTTCAAGAACCCAGGAATATTTTTCATAGCGTCAGCAATCCCTGGGCAAGCCACGAAACCGTCCGACCCCTTTTCTATGCCCAAATAAGGCGATCGTCCTGCACAACTGATGCAGCTTGCAAGAAACATCTTTGCTCAGCAAATTCTTTAACCACAGATACCTCTATATGCAAACCCCGTGAATCACTCGGGTGTTGGCTTTCCATTAGATAAGATGTCTGTTTAGCCACTTGGAAATAAATTTCTTATTCTAATATTTCTGTAATCTGATCTTATTTCATTACATATATATATTAAAAAAAAAGACCAGATTAATTTTTAAATTCTAATTTCTAGCTAATAAGTCAGGTCTAATAATATCACCAATTATTTACTTCAGAAAATAAATCTCATGCATTATAACAAAAAAATGTGACAGCAAATGTTTTTTTCCAGTTTCACCCATTTCTATTCAAGCAAAGAAAAAGTTAAAAACTATCAAATCAAACTTCTACACTCTATAATTGTACCTGAAATAAACACTTTGCTATATAAGCTTGTCAAATTTATCTGCCATGCATAATGAGATGTTATACATGAACCATTCCAATCCAATTTGATAAATTGTATTAGGGCATTTAAAATCATTGTCAATAAAGTATACTTTAAACTAGGAGATTTTTTAAATATTTGAAGCAATAATAAGTTTGAATAATCAATCAGCATTTTATCACAAACTTTTTAATTCATTTTCTTATATTAAAAATGACACAAATAAAAAATCTGAGGTTTTGGCTTTTAATACAGTCAATGTTTAAAAAGATTTCTTCCCCCAGAACTAGTTTTGGTTTTCTACGGGTATAAAATGAAAAAGAACAGGATTTCATCCCTTCAAGCAAAAATCTGCTAGTTCACTGCTATGACGATTCTGGTATCTTGGTCTTGAAGGGTAACATGACAAATGAAAGCACCACAGCACATAATCGAAGGATTAGTCATATGAAAAACGCAAAGTACTAGAGTACTGCGATTCTATATTCATCTTTCAAGGGCAGTAAGAGATATTGGAGGCAATGGATTTTAACAAAACTTAAAAAAAAAACTCACACATTCCCATAGTTCTCAAAATTATCCAAAAGACTACAGAATTTTTGAAAAATTATTCCTGAAACTTTTGATAAAATGTTAGCAACTCAGTTCTTACATATAATTCTTTTTTGCACATTGGCACTTCCAAAAAATACATCATGAAAACAGCAATACCCAAACAGAACAATGGCCTACATAATCCCCAGGTCTGAATCCTATCGATAAAAATAAGCCCAAGATTTGTTACACTGATGACCAGAATTTATTTAGAAGTTATTAACTCCCTTAGTATTTAGAAGGGATCTCCCTTGTTTAGAAGTTATTAACTCTCTTAGTATTTAGAAGATCCCCTAGTTTTAAACTCCCTAGAAAATATAAGGTAGAATAAACGCTACATAAAAACTCTTGTACAGAGCACATAGAACAGGCAAGTCCAGCCTATAGGCAACCAACTTCTCGAAACTGAGCCCCCATGCCTAACAGATTTGCACTATGGTAATTTACTATAATACAACAAAAAACTGCAACACACAGCTAAAACGACTTGAGAGGCTGTACAGTTAACAGTCAAAATGCTTAAATTTCTTCAACATACCATATTTCCAATTTATAATATGCAAATTATATGTCAAACAAATGTGAATTTTTTATGCCGACTATAAGATACTCCATATTATATGCAGCTTTTTTCCTGAGGCAAAGAGATATAATTAAAATTAAAATGATCTTTTAAAACATTTTTTTTGATTGATAAAAGATGATAACTAAGGATGAGAAAATTCATATTTCACTCGAGAATGACCAAACTCAATACCAACATGACATACCCTGAGTATTACTAGCCAATTTCTTAGACAGGGACCTAAATCACATCTGATAATTTTAGCAGCCACTTGTAAGGAAGGTACATAAATCAAGAACCCACTGAGAGCTTAGATTTACCCACCAGTCAACTATGTGCACTTGCATATCATTTGATGGTTTGATTAAATAATTTTAAATATGACAAATCTATGCAGGAAAAGGTAAGTTAATCAGTAAAAATGTCTTTGTGCTTGTTCATAAATAGCTGAAGTTATTAAGATTTAATTACAACTTTTTTTTAAAAAAATTCTGGAAACATGACAATGGACATTCTCTGAAGAAATTTTTATATGCATGCATGTAGAAAACAAATTGAGTTTTCTTTAAAAGACCAAAGCTATAAACCACAGAAGTGAAATAGTCTAAAGCAAAACCAAAAACAAAGTCATTAACTACTTTAAGAAAAATTAAAAACTATAAAAACTGCCTTTCCCACAAATATTCATCTGTATTAGTCAGTCATCTTGAGTATTAAAAGTGATTAACTAAATAGCAGTAATTTCGTAATCATAAACTGATGAATTTGCATCTATAAGAACAAAATGAAAGCGATTAAGTTTATAAAAAAGTATCATATTAACTGTTAAAAATTAGCAATAAAATGAGAAAACAGTTCATACTATCTTTCAATATACTTAATTTGTTCAAAAGTCTTCATTCTTTTAAACAGTTAATAACTAATATTAACATAAATATATTTAGTGAATCTTATAACCATAGCTCCCTAAAAAGTAGCAAAATTACACACAGATATTTCTTTGTAGATAACAGTTCTAATAAAAAGCTGTCATATAAGTTTCAACCAACTGGCCATGAGTTTTCAAGCATGAAAATTTACCTTAAACATTTTAAAGTACTTAATAGATGAACCTAAATTAGGATGAAAGTCATCATGGTACTTCATATATGCAAGACCTGACAAATTTTTTGACGGTTTATAAATGTTAACTTTTCAAAGAGCTTCACTGTCCAACTGGACCTCACAGCTCTTAAGGTCAGTGATAGGTATTAATAATAAGCTGCTATTCATGGCATTTATATACCTAACAAATTTAATCTCAGTTCCCAAGGAAAAATTTAATGACATCCTACCAGGATGTAAGTTAGTTTGATTCACTTCATTCAACGGTTAGATAAACCTATATCACGTAATTATGCAGTGTTTAACTAAAAATAAGCCACAATTACTGTCAAAAGGTATTCAACTACAGTATTATCCCAAATAAATGTTTCTTTAGCAATAACCAACTAATGTAATAATAATTCAGTGTAAATAAGTATATCTCAGTTTTGCATGATATCTACCATCCATATAATGGTTTGGTTTAGAGCACTGCAGTAAAATTTTTTTTGCTACACAAGGGCATCTACTGCTTAAATCAAATTCCAAACAGCTATAAACATCCATGCCAAGAGTGGGACTCGAACCCACAAACTTAGGTACCAAAAACCAGTGCCCTAGCCATTTAGTCATCATACAGCTATTCATAAAATAGAGATGATGACAATTAAATACTCATGCATTGAAATGAGCATTCTAATGACATATTCTTGGCCTAAGGGTTAAAGAAATAAAATTTTTTATACTGCCCCATTCAATTTCAAAATAATTATCAGTTAAATACTAATGATGGTAAAGAATGGTTTTTGAATTATAGATTTCAATTTAAAGAACTAGAAAATTCCTTTTAAAACATTTGTAGTAAGTGAAAAACTAGTTTTAGTCTGTAACCAAATATTCAAGATTTTGCTACTACTTTTAAACAAAATTTCAGATTTTCAGTTTTTACCATTTGAAATATTTGTATGATCACATTATGTAAAGTCACTAATATGAATAGCTCTTTTCTTACAATTTTGACAATAATTTGAGAATTAGGCAGTTACTCTGTATTATAATTACGTGTGATATTTTGAAAACGATCAAATACAATAATCTTACACAGGATCTGAGTTCCTTTGAAGGTCAACAACATCTTGTTCAAGATTTGCTTTTCTAACTCTGAGTCTAAGGTTTTCTTTCTGGTGGAAATCAAGCTGCTCAAACAAGGAGTTACCTGTAAGTTTAATAAAATCGGATTAAAAATGATAAAATTAAGAATATTGGGTATCAACTTTATATATATCTTACATGAGTAAGAAAGTAAAACTAGAACGATATGGTTTAAAAGACTAAGCACTTTTAATGTAACTGTAAATACTCATGAGTCAGGAATGAGAAATTATACAACTAAAATCCACCAATTGTTGACAAACACAAGTCATCAGAATGTATGGCCGCATCTCACGCCGAGAACTTACTTAAATTAACAACGTCTTCAAATCTTTGTCTTTCATTTTCATTACGATAACGCAGTTTGGTAATTACTTCATATTTGAACCCTGAGTATTGCTCATGACATGCCATGACAGCACATGATGCATTATTTACAAAATTATATGATTCCGATACTCATATCGTATATTGTCGCAACTCCCTAGTTTCTTATAGCACGTTTTTAGAATAAGTTCACAATCAATTTTCCATAAAACCATTGTTAACCACTATCTCAAATGTTTTCACTGCTAAAAATCGTACTGACCGAACACGCACTGATTGCCGTAGCCATACGGTCACCAGTGATATTTTCTCTCGGAGCAAATTAAAAAAAGCAGTAGGCGTGCTCCTTTCCCACAATATAAGAGATGATCACCTATGGTTGGAACGTTTATGAATAAATAGCATTTTTTTTTAATTATAAAAAAGCCTCGAATCTGTTAGAAAGAAAAAAGAGAAGTTCTAAAATCAGCCAATCTAATTGATATTTAAAAAAAAAAAAGAAATGTAACTGTAAACTTGGAAGGCATTATATATTTAAATGTAAAATCTTATTTAAATAAATAACGGCTTTTTTTTTCCTATATATGTGTCTAAATGTGTGTCAGCTGCGAATATATGATTTTCATCAGGTATAATAATAAATTAAAGTATGTTTCATCTGCTTCGTAAACCTGTAAAAAAATTTGAGAAAGTTCATAGAAATCAATGCTAAATATCATTCTATGTATTTCATAGCAACTAACCTCAATAGTACAGGCACAAACAATTTTTTGGGATAAATATAGTAGATATTTCTACTAAATTAATGGGAGGAAAAGTATTTAGAAAGTATTTAAGCACTAGTACGAAAAAAAATTTTCATTAGCTTTTGTTTAACAATTTTAAGCTAAACAGTAGAATTCTATAATGTATTCAATGAATATCTGTTAGAATAGGCCATGCTAGCAAACCCGTTAATTCAACAATTTCTTACAGCCAGGCTGTTCAGCCCAATAACTCCCCTCGTCTCACTATAACGACTGAACAAACCACTAATATTGTTACTCCTGTTAATTCTACTACTGAAACTCCAACCTATAGAGTAACGCCAATGGGAAACCTTGACGGCACACTAAATAAACTTTTAAAAATTAGGGATGTTCTTAAAGAAATTAAACAACTCTATTACGAAATGAATATACCAGATTTTAATTACTTAATTGATAAACTTAACTCACCGTCTATAAATAACGTTCTTTCTGCTGCCTCACAAGAGGCAGCCACCTCTTCTGCCCCTTAATGCTCCCCTCTACTTCTTCTGCAATTTCTGTTCTGAGCTGGAATGCTGATGGCTTGCGTACACGTATTCATGAGCTTCGGCAGTTTGTTATTAAGAACCCCGTTGATCTTATTCTGGTACAGGAGGTGAAGTGTCCCACTCCCAGAACTCTTAAAATTCAAAACTACAGTCTGTACTTCACTCCCCGCCTTGACCCTAATACTAACTCTCCCCTAGGTTTCGGTGGCACGGCGATCTATGTCAAACGGAATATTAAACATAACTATCTCCCCAGTATTAACTTACATACCATTGAAAACACAATTGTTAAATTTTGGATAAACTCTAGTACTACTCTCATCCTTGTTTCCACTTACTTAAGAATTATCGATGGTAGATCCGTAACTAATGAACTTTCTCAACTTTTTAATCTTGACCATAAAGTTATACTTTTTGGTGACTTTAACGCTCACCATCCCCGTTGGAACTGCCAGAATGACCGTTCAGTAACCAGATATGGTACTGAAATTAATTCCTACTCAATTGATAACTCTATTGATATTGCTTTCCCACTTTATCCCACCAGGCTTGGTGTTTCAGGCTCCCAATCCATCATTGACTTTGCCCTTTTAAACAATATTCACTATCCGTATGAGATTAATACTATTAATGATTTATCCTCTGACCACTTACCTATCAAACTTGACATTAACTGCAACCCCGTGCTCCCTTCTATCATTTCTCCTTATCATACTAATTGGCAGTCCTTCACTAAATTTGTTAACTACTCCTCCCCACACTTTAATGATATTAAAAGTGCTGATGACATAGACGCTGCTGTTACCTCTAAGACCATCCAAAGAGAGCTGGAATCTGCTAAGGTCCACTCTCCCCAATATTTCTATCATAAACTACCCCATTATATTGTTGACCTAATTAAATATAGGAACCATTTCAGGAAAATTTGGCAGCAAACTCGGGACCCCAGAATGCTTAATAATTACAAAAATATTGACAATCAGGTAAAAATTGAAATCAAAAATTTCAAAAATAATAAATGGAAAGAATTTATTGAGTCACTAGCTCCCACTGATAACTCAGTTTGGCAATATCTTAAGAGAATTAGGAAACCTCATAAGCCCTTTCCAAACTTTAACTCCAGTTCTGGTATCTTAACTAGTGACTCTGACAAAATTGAGGCCTTAGCAGCTAATTATGAAACCCAATTCAATACCCACTCTAGTGTTTTTTGCCCAACTACAATTGATAAAGTCTATGATATCCTCCAGAATTTTCAGTCCAGTAATCACAATAGTGAGATCGAAAAAACCACTGTTAGCGAAGTCTTAAATACAATTAACTCCCTCCCTATTAGAAAAGCCCCTGGTCAAGACGGTATCACCAATAATGCCATTAAAAATCTCCCCCTTCATTATGCCAACCATTTAACTGATTTAATTAATAACATCTTTAAATTTAAATACTACCCGCATCCCTGGAAATCGGCCATTATTTTCCCAATTCATAAGCCTGGTGAGGATCCTTCTCTTCCGAAAAACTACAGGCCCATTAGTCTCTTATCTTCTCTTTCTAAAGTGGTTGAACACATTTTTTGTAGCCGTATTCATAATTTTATCGATAGCAATAATATTCTCTCTAATGCCCAATTTGGTTTCAGACCTAAACATTCTACCACACATCAGCTGCTTCGTGTTACTGAGTACATCCATGATGGACTACAGAACAGAATGCAGACTGGTGCGGTCTTCTTTGATATTCTTAAAGCTTTTGATACTGTCTGGCACAGTGGCCTTATCTATAAACTGATTACATTTAAAATGTCAGCTGCCCTAATTAAACTTATGCAATCCTATCTTTCGGACAGAACTTTTGCTGTAAGCTATTCTGGTACCACTTCAGACTTACGCCCTGTTAATGCGAGAGTTCCTCAAGGTTCGAAACTCGGACCGGTTTTATTTAACTTATTTATAAATGATATCCCCACCACCCCGAACACTTCGCTTGCCCTCTATGCTGATGACACAGCCATTCTCGCTAAAAACCATAATGTCAGATATATGCATACTTACCTCGAAAGTCACATTAACATTCTTGAGCACTGGTTTGATAAATGGCGTATTAAATTGAAACCCAGTAAAACAAAAGCTATCTTCTTTTCATACAATAGAAATTCCCCCACCCCCAGTTAACGTTTATGGTCAGCTCATCCACTTTGAAAGGGAAGTGGAATATTTGGGTATCTTCATGGATAGTAAGCTTACTTGGAAGAAAAATATTAATAATAATATCTGCAAATTTTTTAAAGCTAGAAAAGATATCGCCCACCTCCTGTTCCAGAAGGAGATGAGTACAGAAAATAAACTTCTGCTTTACAAAACAGTACTTTGACCTATACTTCTTTATGCAGTACCTGTATGGGGGTCAGCGGCTAACAGTCATGTCCAGAAATTGCAATGCACACAAAATAAAACCTTATGTCTAATCACTAAAGCCAATAGATATAAAACTAACTACTCCCTCCACAAAGATCTAAGTATTGAACCCATTCGCCTGACTATAATTAATCTCGCCACTGAATTTTATAATAGTCTTTACTCCACCCCTAATGAAGAAATTGCCAATCTTCCTGATTATGACAATAGAGAATTTAATCGTAGACCTAGAGCGACTCTAGTGCTTGACACTGGGATTACTCCCAACTCTTCTTTCCCATAATTTAAAATTTCTTTTTTCTTTCTTTATGTCATTCCGTTTTCCTTAAATTCTTTCAAGACCGCTTAATTTCCCCCCCCCCATTTTTCCTAATTATATGCAGTCACATCCTCTTACGCTTTTTTAAAAAAGGTAGTGTGTCGTCTCGTTGGTGTATTATGCCTCTGCGAATCCTCATGGTCAAATTGTGAGCCGTCCTCCCTGATAATATCTTCTTCTAAGCTCCTGGATCCTGCTTCGTCAACCAATCAGGTTGCGGGGCACATTTTGCTCTCGACCAGTAGTTAAGCTTGATCTTTTTTAACCTCTGTAATACAAATTCATCATCTTGCTTCTTTTTTCGGACTGTTTTCAAGCACGGGTTGCTTGATAGTTCTTTCCCATCTTGGGTTTGATCCCAGCGTTTAATATCTTTGCTGCTCGCGGTCCTCTGTGGCTCGTCTTCGACTTTTGAGAGTTTAATCTTTATATTTTGCTTTTCATTTTATCTTATATTGGGACTTTTTTTTTTGGACATGTCTTGCTGATATAATTTTGTGTTAACTTTAACTTACTAAATTACAACATTTTTATTTTCATTTTTGTGACTTCTTTAATTTATTTTGTAACTTTTTTTTAAACTTGATTCATTTCTTCTTGGACCATGCGTGAAAAGCTTCAGTGCTTCCCATATCCATACCGAGGGTAAAGGGTTTTCTTAGCCCTATTTGGAACCTCACGAAAACTTTTTGTCCATGTCCATGAATAGGCCATAACTGCTGTTAGGGCCCACAATAACGAAAGTTATAATGCTTGGCTGCAACTGAAATGTATTGTTGCATTCCTTTGCTCCGTCTTGATACTATATGGTTCAGGAATTTTATGTCAATAAACCGCATTTCCCAATGAAGTTCAAAATAATTTAACCATTCCCTATTCCAGGTTTGTATGGTCGTATCCATCGAAATTTAAAAATAAATAAGCACTTAAGTTACATGTAACCCCACGTACTATTCAGTTCTATCCGGAGTTTTTCTGAGATACCAGTTAAGTGCAATGGCATACATTCCTCTCCTATTGTAGCAGTGTTGAATAGATTTTATTCACTTTCAAATTTTTTAGGAGAAAAATCTGTGTCCACAAAACGTGAATCAAGTTTCGTGATATCAAAAAATTCAAACCTGGTTTCAGATGTTAGCATTATTGTCGCCCACCAAAACTTTTCTATAGAAAGATTGGCCCAAATTTTTGCTTCACTGATGTACAAGAATAATAAATTTCGGAATGAGAAATGTTTTATCTTTTTGTTTCTTTAAATTTCTATTCTGGAGAGAGAGAGACGAAAAAACAATTTCCTAACTTTCGGATGAAGATGCTCTTTTAGTTTGTATTATTCTTGCTTCCTCTGAGAAATGGTTGTCAATAATCTCTTTAAAATAGACGAATATGCAGACCATCGGGCCTAGTCTCAGCCCGTACGAAAAGAGTTCGCATCCGAGATTCTCCCCGTCCGAGATGCAGTTCACCTCGTACGCTGTTCTCGGATGCGAGCAAAATCGGTAGTCTCAGCCACCTTTTCCGTACGCAGTGAGAAAGCTCTTACCGTTCGAATTCTGGATAAGCACCGCCCACTAGCTACTACGTTTTTTCTGATAACGATTAACGATAAGCCAATAACATTGCTTTATTTTTCTGTAATTTCTATATCGTTACTATGGAAACAGTAAAGTGCTGTCTCGGAAAAGAATACAAGTGACTGCAGAAAAACAGCAATTTGAATTATTTTTTCTTTACACATTTGTTTAATTTGAGTTTTATACATAAGTGCGCATTTATACAGAAGAGGATGAAAAATTGATATTAAATTAAATCTGCCCAAAAGAAATTGAATAATCAGCAAATAAATTGTATTTAATAGGTAGATACAAAATTAATAAAAAGGTCTAAATAAACAAAATAAATTTGTATATAACAAATTTATCCATGTGTGTATACATAGATGAATACATTTTTCACATGTGTGTGTGTGTGAAAGTAAGTATTTGAAAGTGTATTTATATATATTCATACATAAATTAAATAAAAGTAGAACTATCATATTTTTAGTTTTAAGTACTCATAACAGTGATATTTCAAACTTAGTATCTCGAACACTAATGTTAAGATAAAACTTCTTCAGGATTACAAGCATAATTGAAAAATTCTTTTTTGTAATGGACTTTCTAAGGGGGTCCATAGTATTTAGGTTAAATGCTGGGGAAGCTAAATAAAAATAATAAATTTTTATTAAAACTTTAAAAATCTGTAATTCTTTTTTTAAAGAAAGATTCTGCTTGCAATTACTTTTATCCAGAGGTCATTTCTCCAGATGATCCATTTCAAGTGATACAGAAGAAAAGCTCTAATAATTTTCAATCAAATTAACTTCTATTATTCGACTAACTTCATGTTGAGAAAGCCAGCGGAATAAGCAGTATCTATCCCCTTTATTCAAACCTGTATATTTAACTAGATGTAATGAATTAAGATATAATAAAATATTAATTAATTAACTAACATTAATTTTTAATAATTTATTTATTCTCTTTAGATATTAAAAACAGAAAATATAGAAATCTGTGTTCATGTATGTTGAAATATATAAATTAAAGCTAAAAATGTGTAAAATTTTCATTGTTCTCTTTAAATAAGATCAAGAAAACTGATATTGCATACAAATGGGGGTAATGCTAGCTACCCATACGGTACCCCCTTAAATGAATGGCCAGCAGTATCAGCAGTATATAATTTGTATGGATTTAGTTTAAAAAAAAATTGCCATATATAACAACAACATACAATCTAAATATTATGTATTTCAAACTACTACAGCAACAGGGAAATGTAATCAATATATTAATTATTTGTAAGCTTTTACTAGATACAAAATTTTCAAGAGCAAAAAAAATGAAAGCTTGCCTTATTGAAAGAAAATTTACACAGGGATATTAATTCTCTTATAATCTGACATTGATTGGTTAAATAACAATAGAAAAGCAAAATAGAGGACATAATTTTTACTATAATTCCTGTTAAGCATGTTCATAGTTCAACACACAAGTTTCTTAAAACTTTTAACATGATATAAGGGACCTCCCATGAGTAACGGAATGACATTTGGACAAGCATTCACAACATATATTGCAGATTCTACTAACTTAAATATTAAAATAAAAAAAGAAAATAGGGCAAACTATAAACATCTTAATGACTTAAAATGAAAAATGCAGATAATTTAAAATTACACATTATCTATGTTTAAAAAATAGCACTTTTTTTGTGGTAACGGAATGATATATTTTGGACATAACAAATAAAAACATTGAATAACAAATAAAAATTCAGCCAACTGTTGCAGTAACAAAACAAAAAAATAATGTCAGCAACAAGACCTGATTCAATACTAAAAGTTTCAGTCATTTTTCAACATCAAAATAATAATTAATATTATAAAATTAATTAGACTTAATGAAATCATGTGGTAACGGAATGATAAAAGTTCTGTTAATGAAAGTTCTGTTAAAGTTCTGTTAATGTGCTTGAAATATCAAATACAAATTTATTATAATTAACTTACAAAAGATCACATTTTATGAATAACATTGAAACTGACTTGATTTTCATACATTACTCAGCACATATACGTTTTTCAAATTCAAACCGACTTCTAATTCTAGTGTTTGAACCATCAGTTACTATTGATGGTTCTTTTCAGCTTTTGCTTAATTTGAGTTTTCGTGATCCAACACTTGTCTTCTTTGTAAGGAAATGCATAAATTAGTCCTAGAGTATCCTGTTTATGCATACAGAGAACTTTGATATCATCATCTTCAATAATGAGTACTTGAGCAACATATGTGCGAACAGTTTTCTTTCCTAACCAGTCAATTAAAATGTAGTCTCCTACTATTTTGTTTTGTCTTCAATGACAACACAAAATAAAGCTGTCAATTTGATATTCTCCTTGCATAACTCAAAATTTACCAACCAATCGAGTAATAAACCAGAAATAATAAGTTTTTACAATTCAACAAAATCAGGAGTGGATAATTTAGACAAACTATTCACCGAATAGAAGGTTGAGACGGTTGCCCCTGACAATATTTTACAATATGACAGCGGTTAGTCTTGTAAATTTTGGCATTATCTATGCCAGCTATGATGAGATGCCTGTAATGACACATTTTGACTTTATAAATTCATTAGGAAAAAGTTTGTTAGAAAAACAAGTGCAATGTCGGTTGTCCATCCCAAACCTTCCGATGACCTAAAAAAAAAAATAGCACGAGACATTCTTAGAGAACCTGAAGAAACACATAGCACCTCTCAAATTTCTTATAAGCTTCCCACGAGAAAAACGTGCCCATATTGTCCTTATCAAAAAACGGAGGCAAACTGCATATAAATGTATAAAATGCGAAAATCCGTGTTGCCTAGAGTGCTTGAAAAAAGTGTGCAACTCTTGTGCTTCTGGAGTAAAAAAGTAATTTTTGTTTACATGATGCCGATTTTAATTGTATTGTAACAATCAAATAAAACATATTTAGTTAATTTATATGTAGTTTCATTAAATTTGCACCTCTAAAATAAATTTTTGTTATGTACACGTATCACAGACACATGTTACTTGCAACACACAAAATATGTGTGTTACCAGTTAAGGTCAAATGGTCAATGCAAAAAGAGTATTTTCTGTTGTATTTTAAGGCATGTTTCCTGTGAGAAATGGTATTATTCTTATCAAATTACAAAAATTCAGTTATTTCTGAAAATAATGATATATAACACTTGCAGAAATTAAAAAAAAATTTTTTTCATCTGATGTCCACTTATTCATGGAATGTCCCATAATCTATTAACATCATACAGTAGCTCTTAAAGTATTTCATCCTACAGCT
Source organism: Dolomedes plantarius (assembly GCA_907164885.2). Taxonomy (NCBI): domain Eukaryota; kingdom Metazoa; phylum Arthropoda; class Arachnida; order Araneae; family Dolomedidae; genus Dolomedes; species Dolomedes plantarius. Next base: position 26,415,023 of record OU015494.1, read on the forward strand.
TTCTTTAGTCATGAAATTGCCAGCAAGATTAAAACCTCAAAACAGAAAATTATTTAATTCTGTTTTAAAGTTTACACCCAACTAGCAGAATAGATAAATTTTCAACTAAGGTCCTTTCATGAACAAGTATCAAAGTGAAGAAGGATAAAATGGCAATCAATATTACAATATGGGAAGAAAATAGTGATTACAATTTTAAACATTACAACAATAGCATATTTAAAAGGTTTTAAGACATTTTAAGCAACTTTAACAAACACAAAAGGATCAACATAAAAAGCTAATTATACATTTGATATTTTTATATCTATTAGTACAGTTATACAATCAAATGTTAACTTTTTCAGACATTTATCAATTATAAACTTAAACAAGATATTTATGTGTATTATGTTCATATGCATAACAGCATAATGTAAATTACATGTAATCTATGTTTATCCTCCTTCTGTTTAAAGTCAAGGAATACATTAAGTAACATCTGAAAATTTAGGATAATAAAACTTAGCAAAAATAAACATAAGATTATAAAAAAACTGTATGAAAAATTTAAATAAATATCCTTAAAATATGTAACTTCATTACTTGAGTAAAAGAAATATTTCATGTTTTCAATACATTATGCATTATTACAACTAACTTTCATATTATAACAGCCATAATAATTCACACGGGAATTATGAAGAGCATGAATTTTTAATTGAATAAGATCATCACAAATTTTTAAAAACAGGTATATAACTGAAGCTATTTATTAATTTGAAATATATATAGTAACTTCAGGCAATTTATTAGTAATATGATTCATGTAACATTAAATTCCACAAGGTAGATAGATCTATGAACAATAATTTTAGAATTTAATCTTTAGTAATTTTCGGTTAAAAGATTAAGATCAATCATTCAACTTTCTTAAAGCTTACTTTAGTCAATAATAACACATTTTGTTTACTTTAGCCTGCCTATTTCACAACCATTGTAAATTTAAAATTGAAGGCAGAGGCATTTTAAATTCTCTCTTTCTTCACTCCTTCAAATAACAAAACATAGTTGATTCTGTTAAATAAACCAATCTGAGTATTTTCTGCTAAACTTATTTAAAATGCAATACATACATTCAATTCAGTGTCTTAACAGTGAATAATTCAAGTATTTCTTTACAAATTAAATTCGTAACAATCTTAATTTTACTTTAGATTATTAATATTACTTTAGATTACATTAATTTATTTTTCAAATAAAACGAAAGAGATGTTTTATATAGAGACCAAAATCATTACTTTCAAGCAAACAGTTTCATCTGAAGAAAATTTGCATTCATTTAATACATTATTAAAGGCATTTCATCAATCAAATAAATTTACTTACTGTTCCTACTACTAAAATGCGAAACTAGAGCCTTTTATTTCTCTTAATTACAAAAATGAATGTACTTTCAATTGAACACAATCAAAACAAAACACGCGGCGCCATCTTAACTCGCACGCTAAATACACTTCTCACCGACTCAAGTTCAGTGAGAAATTTTACCCGCTAAGTGAGAAATATGAAGTGAGTTTAGCGTCCGAAAAGTGGCCCGAGACTACCGATTTTCTCCCAGGATACGAAAACGCCCCCTTCGTGACGTCATTTCTGACGTTTCTCGAATGCGAGTTCTTTTCGTACGGGCTGAGACTAGGCCCGTAAAGGTTAACATAATTTGTTTTTAAACGCGCACTATTTACTTCGTCTCAAAAACGCTACTTTTCCTACGCGGATACATGTGACGTCACAGTGTACCATAGGGAATTTGTTTACTTCGGTGTTTGGATTGTGTTGCGTAGTATAAGTTTGATATCTAGCGTTTTTTCTTTATTTTTAAGATGCAAAATGGGTTAAAGCAAATTTTAAATATTGTTTAGTACTTTGCTGCACAAGCACGACGGTAAATACACCTGAAAAGCTTTTTTTATTGTTCCAAAATATAATGTCAAAAGGAAAGCATGGGCAGTTGCAATGAAACGCGATGAAAAAAAATCCAGCATTGTCCACTAAGACAACTCATTGGTGTTATGAAGATCACTTTTTGGCAAGTTATTTCTTCATTCTGTTAACATATGAAATGTAACTTTTAATAAGAATTCAATGTTGCTTCAAAATAGTGCTTCAAGAAAAATATATAATTATATAACTTTGTTCCATTATGCATATTAATTTGCTTACAATAAAGATTCAAACTATGAAATTAATATTTTACAAGATTAGTCTAATATTTTTATTAGCCCAAATCATTATCAATTTAAGAATAAATTTATATGACACTTTTACTGAAATTTCAAGGCTATACTGTTGCCACATTTTAATAACACAGGTCTGCAAATTTTCAGTGAACAAATATTTTTTGCAAAGTAGCAATTTACTTTTATGATTTTTGGTATGCTAATTTCAAATATGTCATTTGTTTTTGTCCATCACGTAACAGTTTTCGGAAAATTGCGTTTGAAAATTTAGAAAAATAATGCTTTATATACCATGTAAAAACATTTCTAGGGAGTAAAACAAAATAATAAGTAAGAAGTTTTGGGGGAAAATTTACTTTAATATTCACATATATATTTAGAATCCACATTACTGAGTCGTTTACTGTCATTAGTACAAAAGAATATGATTCTAGGAGTGGATCGGGACCGCGAATTGCTCATCACAGATCCGTTGTCTGCTGTCTCATGAGTACTGTAGCGCCATCTATTGCATAGAATAATTTTATGCTGTTTTGTAAACTTTCGGACCACGTGTTTCATGCGTAGTACATTATAAAATGGATGATCAAACTAATTTCAATTGTTTAAAACTTTAAAAAAGGCTTTAAAACTTTTTAAATGAAGTATGTAATTTTAAACTTCTATCTGATGTGCTGACACCTTTCTCTTTATATAAAAGTAAAAATCGTATTAAATAACCTTTCTAAGCATTGTCATTTCATCTGATTTCTTGTTGCTGCATGGGTACATAAAAAAGTGTCTTTCTAAGGTAGATCTAGAAAGAAAAAAGATAATAACAGGACTTGGTACCCATCTTTAAGTACAGAAATTCCTCCAAAATTTTATTTTATATTTACCACATACTTTTGAGTTCATCCTGATACATTTTTAAATTTTATTGCATTTGCAACCACAGCTACAACTGTTACAACAAATATCAATCATTCGTAATGATTTTCTGATAAAGGCCAATCCAACAATGGAAGCAACTTAATAGCTTCGCCGTATCACTGTTAAGCAATTATATTTATTGTTTACAAAATTTATAATTCATATTACTTACATAGTTCAAACAGATCCAACTACAGTGTTTTTTAGAAAAATACTAACTTTTTTTCTTATATAGCTTATAAAAAAAATTTTCAGAATTTTCATTTCAAGATGTCTGATACATGACAAAAAAAGAAAAAACTTTTATATTATTCGACAAATTTGTACAGTTACTTGTACCTAAGGCAGTGTGCCTAAAAAATCATAAGTTATATAATTTATATAGCTATTATGAAATAAAATTATAAATTTATTTACGTCAATTTGTACACAATTTGATAACTTAAAAAAATATATTTTCAGGAATTTTGGGTCAGAATCCAATTAAAGTTCTATATATTATACATTAAAAAATGCAAATTAAAAAATAATTAACTAGAACCAGTTGTTTAAAGTTAATTTCAATTTTTTTATTTTCTAAATTTATTGAAAGAAGTAACTTTTTTCTGCTTCAGTATGGGTTGAATACTTAGCATTTACACAATTAAATGAAAAATAGTATTGAAAAAATTGGTAATTTTTTTCCCGTTTATTCATATTCATAACTTTCGTGTTAAGCAATTGTTAATTATTCTCTCCAGTAAATGGCGATAGCAGAGTAGCCTAGAGTAGATAAAACTGTAACCGACTTCGTGAGCAATTCGCGGTTCCGATCCACGAGCCGTTAAATCTCTAACCGGCTGGCAAATCTGATTGGCTACTGAAAATATGTTTTCCTGTGCTGCCATCTATCAGTCACTATTACATTTAATTGTGCTAAGATATTTAATTGTGGTAAGACGACAGACTACACCACGCAAGGTTTGTTAGCGCTTACGATTCGTACTGGTAAAAATTTTACATAATACGGCCTCAACATCACATTTAGCTATCATTTGTCATCTTTCGTTCAGTTTTTGATGGAGAGCAAAAGCAGTGATGAGTTTTTGTCAAACACTTTATGCAGGCATAAATACAAATATGTATTTAGAGGCTCTCCATAAAGTCATTAAGCATATATATATGAATGGGAAAAATTGCAGGCGTATGGATACCTGTATTAATCAGTTAATGAAAATCGTCAAAGACAGAACATGGGAGAGATTTAATAAGCTAATTAAAGGATGCAATTCAAAAAAGTATAGTGAAATTCATAGAGGTCATAGGAGAGCTCAAGAAATAAATGATCACATGATTCAAGAAATAAATGATCACATGATTCAAGAAATAAATGAAAATAAGTGGCAAATACGCTCCCAAAGATGTGTAAAATTATTTTATGATGTACAAAAATTAAAAGATTGTGAAATATGTGAGTTGAAATGCACTTATTGTAAACACTGTATTCATGAATATTCTTGTTCATGCATTGAATATAGCATAAAATTAAATATGTGTAAGCATATTCATGCTATTTGTTTAAGAAATGAATCTGATGTGAAGTTATCTAAAAAAGAAGAGGATGTTGTCATAAAAGACTTGACAGAAAGTGAGTGCTTTAAAAGCTTAACCTCCTCAGATGAAGGACTTAAAAATAAAAATGAGATTCAAGTGAAAATGAATTATACACTGAGTCACTTAAAAGGTAAAAGCCTTTGTAACAATGTAAAACAATCAATCAATAAATAAATACCTAGACAACATCATTGATCTAATCAATGATGAATTTTAAATTAGCACTCGTTGAAGCTACAAAAAGTGGTTGCCAAGCTGTTAACATTGATGACAGTAATGACCATACATATTAAAAACCGACTCACTGTTTGCTTTTTATACGATTTTTGGGCTAGGGACAATTAAAAACCGATTTTTTTTCCTATCCGATATTAATTTTACAAAAAACAAGCAATTATGACGTACGGTTTTTTATAAATTTAAAAATTTCTATTTTACAAAAGAAGTGTTATAAATTTATGTGTATTATACATAATTTAGAAAAGTCAGAAAAGCATATTTCTTTATATAAAATTGTTATAGTAATATTAAATAAGCTATTTCAGGTTATTAAATATTCAGAAGTATCATAGAATTCAGAAGTTTACATGAAAGTCTGGTGCTCTGATACATTTAAAGACATGTATACAAACGTTATATGTCTTAGATATATAATTAGACACAATAATGACCGATAGATGGCAGCACTGAAAAACGTATTTTCAGTAGCCAATCATATTTGCCAGCCGGTTAGAGATTTAACGGCTCGTTCCCGATCCACTCCTTATTGATTCACGAGTCGTTAAATCTCTAATCGGTTGGCAAATCTGATTGGCTACTGAAAATACGTTTTTTCAGTGCTGCCATCTATCGATCATTGTGTCTAACTATTTATCTAAGACATATAACGTTTCTTTACATGGGTTTAAATGTATCAGAGCACCAGACTTTCAAGTAAACTTCTGAATTCTATGATACTTCTGAATGTTTAATAAACTGAAATAGCTTATTTAATATTACTATAACAATTTTAAATAAAGAAATATGCTTTTCTGACTTTTCTAAATTATGTATAATAAACATAAATTTACAACACTTCTTTTCTAAAATAGAAATTTTTAAATTTATAAAAACCGTACGTCATAATTGCTTGTTTTTTGTAAAATTAATATCGGACAGGAAAAAAATGGTTTTTAATTGTCCCTAGGCCAAAAACCGTATAAAAAGCAAAAGGATACATTAAAATTTATAATAAAACGATCATCTCGCAAAACTATAATATTTTTATGAAATGTTATTTATATTACATTTATGATAAAACAATATGAAAGCAAAATTGAGTTTTAAAATATTAAATATTATCTAAATCAAATTTAGAATTAAATCAATATATTTCAAATACATAATAAACTTGCATTTCTTTTTCAATATTATTTTGTACTTTAGTATTATGTCAGATACAAATTTTAAGATTATTATAAAATATCTTATATAATATTGTTCCGTCCTTTAAAAAAAAATCTTTTTTTTTTATATATATGTTACATCTAATAAGAAACACAAAGAAATGAAAAATAACTATTTTTGCAGAATGATCTTACTAAGATTTTAATGACATGGCAATGTTGATTTTATCTCCATATTATGAGATGGCAGCCTATCAAATAAGAATTGAAAGAAAGAGAAGAAAAGAAAAAAAAAGTCATTTAAAACAAAAACTACACATATATATACTTAGAAAGAAATTAATTGATGACAAGCAGTCTATTCTTTTCATTATCTTTTTTTCTTAAGCATATTATCTGTAAATAAAAAATTGTGTGAAATTGTTTCATCAAAATTCTGTATTACAGCACTATTTAAAAGTCAATTCTTCACAATCAATATTTAAGTGATGGAAAGAGGTTAAATGTAACCTTAAATCTTTATAGTAGACAAATGTTAACTTGCATCCCGATGATGGACAATTCAATTTGCCTGCAATATCTGGATCAATCTTGTGAATATTTCTAATATGTTGATAAAGATTTTTCTTCTTTGTAAACCTTTTTCCACAAAACTCACAAGTGTTTGACAAAAACTCATCACTGCTTTTGCTCTCCATCGAAAACTGAACGAAATATGACAAATGAAAGTTAAATGTGATGTTGAGGCCGTAGTATGTAAAATTTTTACCAGTATGAATCGTAAGCGGTAACATACCTTGCGTGGTGTAGTCTGTCGTCTTACCACAATTAAATATCTTAGCACAATTAAATACAATAGTGACCAATAGATGGCAGCACAGAAAAACGTATATTCAGTAGCCAATCAGATTTGCCAGCCGGTTAGTGATTTAACGGCTCGTATTCTAAACTAGAGATCTAAGTAAAAGTAACTTTCTAAGTACTAAAGCATTAATTTAAAAATGTGTTTTTAAAACACAAAATTATGGAGTTAGAGGATTGTTTAAAATTATTATAAGTAATAAACATTTGTTTCTTTGCACCACTAAATATGTGATTAGTCAAAAATTTAATTATCATGCATAGTTCAGATTTATTTTAATTCCTTTACCATTTAAAATACACATATACGCGGTCGAAGTGGTGACGTCCGGTCCCCCATGTTGGGCACCTTCGCAATGGCGACCCATGTTTTTCTCCCATAGGACGGAAAAACAAATATTAATATCTCTTAAACTAATGAATATTATCTCCCTGCACGTCCTGAAATCGATGAAGGGGATAAAAATACCCTACCCCAAAAATTGAGGAATGTGATTTCGTACAGGAATAAGAGCAAATGGTGTTTTAAAATTTCATTTCGATAAGCCTATCGATGTGAAACATAGGCTTAGATGAAGTGATACTCTTGAACTTTTTTATTTAGTGTTTGTGAATAGTTTTATATGTTGTTTCTGTCTATGTGGATATTCTAACATAATCTAAGATGAATTGGTAAGTAGATTTTATTCCCAGTAACACTGATTTATCCCTAGTGCCATTGTGTTTACAATTTGAATGTGTCGCTGATGGTAACGGTATTAAAATGTCACTTTCGATAAACATTATTACTGTAAAACTACGTATGTACCTTATTGTTCATTCGATTTTCCTCAAATATTTGTATGGTAACATTCTTAAAGTACTATAATCCACTTTGCAGAATGAAAGGGTTCTTGAAGTTGATAATTGGCTAGTAAAGTATACTGTATTGTTTTTTTTTATGTGTTAGATGTATGCTTTTATTAATTTCTTTACCTGTGTACTTGATTCCCTTCCCTTAAAACTGAATGGGTGTCTGAGTAGGATAGATTTAAGTCAATCTATTCTATGTCAGACTTCCTTTCAGTTAAATCAATGAAACTATAAGATTACTGACATACTTTATGGCTAAATATTTTTCCAGCCATTGATTTCATGCATCCTTTTTGTTGCTGGCTGGGTTTTATGATGGGATTGTTTGATTTAATATTAGTGTGTTATAAACCGTAGTTTAATGCAGGACTCTTAAAGTATGAAGCATGAAATAATTGATTTGTTTTGCATTGTTTTTATATCATACAGTTAGGGGAAGTGATACTCTTCAAATTCTTTATTTAATGTTTATTAACAGCTTATTTTTAATGTTGTATCTGTTTATGTGAATAATGTAACATTCAGTAAGTAGATGTTTTTCCGAATAATATGCCTGTTAAAGCTTACTTGTTATTGTTTTGAATTATAAATATTGAAAAGTAGTGTTTGGTAACATTGTTTCAGTTATGTATTCCTTATAACTCTTTATGCTTCATAAATAACAAACTTTAATGGCTGTGTTTTTTTTTCAGCCATTGATTTCATGTAACCTTTTTGTTACTGGCTGTTGTTAAGACAGATATGTTTTATTTAATGTTAGAGTGTTATCAACTACTGTTTTATATATATATATATATATATATATATATATATATATATATTAATACACACACACATACATAAGTTGTTGAGTTGTGGAACTTCCACATCTGAAGATGGGAGGACGTGAAATCCACTTCATAAGTTTCAATTTATTATGTAAAAAGCAAAACGATTATTTAAATTTATTATTTTGTTCACACGAATTTAATTATCATTGTTTAATTTTGTCACCGTGAACTGAACGAGATGAAAAAATATTTCTTTTTTACGCTGTGGCAACAAGGAAACTCTCGTTTCTTTTTATTAAAAGAAAAACTTTGTTTTTTCAGTATTCTATGAATATCTTAGAACTAGGTGAGCCTTGGGCTCTAGTTGTTGTTTTTCAGTAGTCCATGAATATCTTAGAACTAGGTGAGCCTTGGGCTCTAGTTGGTATGTTAAATTAATTTCTAAAATAAATGTGTTTTCTGCAGTATTGAAAGTTTTGTGGTATTATTTTGAAATACAAGAATTCTTCACACCCGTGGTTTTTCTTCATGCCGCTCGTAAATCCGGATACCCAGTCCATTGTCGTGTAATGTCAAACCCTGGCGACATCCTCGCTTAATCTCGTCTGGCGATCAACCTCCCAAGTTGACCACCGCCGTAGGACTATTCAATACCGCACATCACACAGGACCGGTCCGTTCTTTAATTAACGTACCGCTTTCAGCCGTGTTTCCAATTTGTCAAATAAATGTAATGATAATAGCCTTCGATCGACTTAACCTTTTCATATTTTTATGAAATTTTTACATATTCGAAGGCGCATCATTACACCGTCCTTTTTCGAAACGCACACAACGGGATGTGCCCATTCACTGTTGCTGGGTTCAATTAGTCCGAGGTCTAATAATTCTTTAACCTGGTGGTCAACTTCTTCTTGTAATGCCACTGGTATACGATAAGGTCTCAGTTTCTTCGGTGTGCAATCAGCTGTTACACGTATAGAATGTCTGCCGACTTTAGCCGGACTGGGAACACTGCTGAAAATCATAGAATGAGACTCTAAAGTTTCAATCAACTGTTGCTTCTGAAAACCGTCCAAGTCGTCCCTCATACGAGATACATACTTTCTTATGTCTTCAATATTTTTACGTTTGGCATCGGTAGGTACGTAATGCAGGTCTCCAAATTCTTTATCTTCTTCGACCAACTTGATGTACTCTGGCAATATATGGCCTCAGTTTGTTAAAGTGTAATTCTCGAACACTTCCATCTTCTAACTCAACCCTAGCTGAATGGCGTCGAGTAAGCTCAACTATAGTAGCTGGACCAATCCAGGTGTTTAGTAACTTGTGAGATGATGATGGCAATAATAGTAGAACCTTGTCTCTCACGTTGAATGATTTATCTTTCGACCTCAGATTATATCGGGAAGTATAGTTATTTTGAGATCTTTCGGCGTTCTCTGATGCTATTTCACGTGTTTTCCTAAGTTTCTCAACGAGATCCCCAAGATAACTCTCGATTGATCAGGAAATACCTGTGTGAATTTTCCGTTCACCTGTCCATATTCCCTTTAAAAGTGATAATGGTCCTGGAGGCAATCGCCCATACACCATTTGGAACAGGAAAATACCTGTAGTACTGTGCGGGACTTCACGATAGGCGAAAAGCAAGTATGGTAGGTGCAAATCCCAATTATTCCCATGCTCCTGAATATTTTTATTCATCATACCTTTTAGTGTCTTATTCCATCTTTCTACGGCTCCCATGCTCTCTGGATGACCTGGTGTTGAGAATCGTGGTGAAACACCAATGACTTCCAAATAAACTTTCGTCAGTTTTGCTGTGAAGTTGGTACCCTGGTCAGAGCAAATGACTCTAGGAAATCCAGTTTGTGTAAAAATCCGCATGAGAACATTACACGTAATCATAGCACCAATTTCTTTCACAGGAATGGCTTCAGCCCATCGGGTACAAAGATCAATAGCGCAGATAATGTACCAGTGACCACGACGAGATGGTGGCTCTAACGGTCAAATGCAATCCACACACCAGACTTCAAAGGGGTTTTCTGGCCTTACTAGTGGTTGAATAGGCACTCTGTCTCGATAAGTAACATCTCTCTTTAATTAACATGTCTTGCAACTCTCGCAAAATTTCTTGACATCTTGTTTTAAGGTTGGCCAACAGAACGAATACTTTATCCTCTGGGTAGTTTTTAAAAACCACGGGTGTGAAGAATTCTTGTATTTCAAAATAATACCACAAAACTTTCAATACTGCAGAAAACACATTTATTTTACAAATTAATTTAACATACCAACTAGAGCCCAAGGCTCACCTAGTTCTAAGATATTCATGGACTACTGAAAAACAACAACTAGAGCCCAAGGCTCACCTAGTTCTAAGATATTCATAGAATACTGAAAAAAACAAAGTTTTTCTTTTAATAAAAAGAAACGAGAGTTTCCTTGTTGCCACAGCGTAAAAAAGAAATATTTTTTCATCTCGTTCAGTTCACGGTGACAAAATTAAACAATGATAATTAAATTCGTGTGAACAAAATAATAAATTTAAATAATCGTTTTGCTTTTTACATAATAAATTGAAACTTATGAAGTGGATTTCACGTCCTCCCACCTTCAGATGTGGAAGTTCCACAACTCAACAACTACACTGCTGCCACCCAAATTGCAACACCAAGAAAGACAAGAGATATCACAACAAAATTTATTTTGTAGATAACATGTTGATCAAGTATCAAATGATTAAATTTATAGACTTCTGTGAAGTGTGGTTCCTGCCAAAATCAGTAGCCAGAGTAGCTGCCATTGTTGGAGATCACCGCTGCCACACGCCTCGGCATTGATTCAAAGAGACTTTGGATGAGTTCTTGGGGTACAGCAGACCAAGCAGCTTCCACACGTTGCCAAAGTTGATCTTCTGTGGCAGCTGGGGATGGAATCCGGGTCAATCGTAGAGCAACCATGGACCACATGTTTTCTATCGGCGAAAGATCCGGAGAGCGAGGCGGCCAGGGAAGCAATTCAATCTGGCGATTGACGAAGAACCGTTGGACAATGCGTGCCACGTGTGGTCGCGCATTATCCTGTTGAAATATGGCTGTGGGCAAGCCCTGAAGGTAAGGAAGGACAACTGGCTCCAACACCTCGGAGATGTAACGCTGGATGTTTAAAGTACCGGCAATGCGTACTAGAGGTGTGCGAGAGTGATATCCAATACCGCCCCATACCATAATACCCAGTGCAGGACCAGTGTGGCGGTGCATAACGCAGCTGTTCAGCATCCTCTCTTCACGGTGTCTCCAGACTCGAATGCGACCATCGTGGTGTTGCAGACAGAAGCGTGACTCGTCAGTAAAGACAATTTCATTCCATTCTGCCGTCCACATCCTTCTGTCATTGCACCATTGGCGGCGGAGATGTCTGTGGTTCTGCGACAAGGGTAGACAAAGCAATGGACGTCTTGCGGACAGACCACTCTGCTGTAAACGGCGTCGAATGGTACGCGCAGACACTGGATGATGCGTTACAGACTGCATGTGCTGTGCTATGGTTCGTGATGTGACTGAGCGATCCGTCACTGCCATGCTCACAATTTGCCTGTCATCACGTGAAGTGGTGCGCTGAGGTGGATGCGATCGAACACGCCGGTCCGTCGTACCCTCCTGCATACAACGATCACATATCCGCATTACAGTTGTTTGGTTTCGTCCAACACGACTACCGATTTCCCTGAAAGATAATCCACAATCTCGGTAGGCCACTATCCTTCCTCTGTCGAACTCGGATACTTGATCAAAAGATGATCGCTGTTTTCAACGAGGCATAATTGATCGTTTTCTTGAAAAAACAAGAAAAACACAATTGGCGAACTTGAAATCGTCGAAATCTCCAAGCCTTAAATAGCGCTTTGAAGTGGCGCCACAGGCGTGCGTGATGTGCGTCTACGCTGAAATTCTAATCATTTGCATATCTCACCTCCGCTAATGCATGTTGTAAATTTCATGTTATTTGCATGTTTCCTTCAGGGTGTTGCATTTACAGTGGCCAGCAGTGTATATATATATATATATATATATATATATATATATATTCTTATAAATACATACACAATTTATGTTTTATATATATGAGGATCTCGGGGGGTAAAAAAATGATAACCCACATCTCTCCCGACATGATGGTGAAAGTTCATCAGAACTTGTGCAGGTACGTTTTGCAGATTGTATGTAGATATGTTTGACACCATTGTCTGCAATATTGTTTGTAACTATTTACATACGGTAATGTAAAATGCTTATTAGGACAATATTTTACTAATATATTGTACCATTATTAGGCATTATATGAATAATGTTTTTGTCTTTTTACAATGTTGACACTGTTTGCATTCATTATTTTTAAGTCACTTAAATGAAAAGATATTACTGTCTGCTAATCACATTATGAATTTTTTCAATATAAAAAGTACACAATTGCTTGTGCAAAAAAATGCAGTGGCCATCCCATCTTCATTCTTTAACTGCTATTGCATGTAAACAATTATAACCCTCATATTTATAGCTACATTAAATTGTTCAGTGTGTTAAAATTGTAATAAATGTTGATTTTATTACTTTTTCTCTTATTGACATTTTTAAGGAGGGTATTATGTACAAAAAATTTTTAGCAACAAGTTTTGCAATTTGAAATATGTAATAGCAAATATTTTATGAAAATATAAATCTGTTTATCTCTAAACTACAATAATGTGGTTTATCACTTTTTACCCCCAAGGTCTTCATATATATATATATATACATATGTATAAACAGTTGATTCTTTTTCAATCGTTTTTATATCGTTAAAGTCTCTACATCTTTGTTGGTTTAAAATGTAGCATTATTTAAGTAAAGATTATAAAATTCATTTGTCCATGTTTTGAGGGAATAATGTGTTTATCATTTAGATGTTTAATACAGGTGTTTTTTTTTTAAGTTAAAAAATGGTCACATGCTTTGCTGCAGACTGCAAGCATAAAATGGTTAAAATCATTGTTCCTTCTACCGCTTTCCAAAGGATGTAAAGCATGCTCTTTCGACCTGAATGGCAAAGTAAGTTTGAAAATAGAAGTTTTAATATTCTCATTTTTAATTTATGAGTACATTTTTCCACATATGTTAATTTCACATTTCTTGGTCTCCACGTTATAGTAAATCTATGGTATTCAATAGCTATTTAATTTTTTTTAAAAATGTTTTAGATGATACATACTGAATTTTTGTTGTATTTAAGCTTTAAAAAATTCTTAATTTAGGATGAAATTTTTTTTTATTTAGAAAATTTTTCAGGACTTCTATTATAAACAGAAATCTACAATAGTTTCTTTGTCTTAAATTTTATAGTTATTGTATGTCAAATTGTCTGCCAACCAAATAATAATAGATTTTTTTTGTATGAAAATATATATGAAGCGAACATGTAGGTTAGATTCATAAAATTAGTGAGCTTCAATTCAGTGATACAAGGGAAACCGAATAATTATAATTTTGAATGTATATGTCATAAATAAAGCATGCAAATGTTTTAAAGTTTATTGATCTTGGTATTTTTCAGGCGTAGTGACAGAAAACCTGGTAGAGATTCCAGATTATATAGCTACCATTTAAAAGGAGGGGATAAAAGAAATAATCCAACAATTTTTGACAGTAATAAAGTGCAACAAATTGAACTTCCTGCTCATAAAGGAAAGAAGTAAATGTGTTTTTAATAACAGCTTTTTTAATTTCACATGTTTTCTTTACAATAAGTACTAAATGTACTTGATTCTCAGAACTGAGGACATAGTCATTTTATACATTGAAATTAAACATGAGAGAAGGAGGATAACTCATCTGATCCAAATTACAAGTAATTTTATTGTTTATGTTATGTAGTAGTATTATAGATAATATATTAATCTCATAAATACTTAAAACTTCTATTTGTTGTACTTAGCTTTTCACAAATCAAATGCACGTTTTTAACAATAAATTTATTATGAGTTTTCTTAATGTTCATTTATGCTGTTATTTAATATTCTTAGTATTATTCCTTTAGAAAACAGAGTGCTGTGATGAAGAACATTGAAGGTGTTAAAGATAAAAGTAGAGTGGATGTAGAGTCACTATTGGTAAAACCAGAGATAGACCAACTAAAGGAAAAAATAAAGAGCTGCAGTTATTGTTGGCAGCAAAAAATGTGAAATTTCAATTTTCTCAAATCAGTGAGAATGACAGTTTAGTGCTAATGTCAATAATAAAATTAAACATTCAATAAACAACCCTGACTTCCCTAATTGCTACTTTTTAATAAACACGACAGAAATATTTATTGAAAATCTCTGCAAAGGCTCAGAGGCGGACTTTTTCACAGTATAAGGAAAGGCAAACTTTAAAAGGATTGATAGCCTAGCTCCTAATGGTGCAATTTGTTTCATTAGTAAATTTTGGCCAGGATCTACTTCTGATAAAACCATTTCAAGGAATGTGGTTTAATAAAATTGTGGAATCCTGGAGATCTAATATTAACAGATAAAGGTTTTTAATACTTGACCTATTGCCTCAAGGTGTATCAGTAAATATTCCCCCATTCTTAACCAATCCACAATTCACATAAAGTGAGGATAAATTTACCACTAAATTAAAAAGGTACAGATGTGTTAGACGCACCTCGTTGCCAAGTTTTCAAATTCTTGATAACATCCCATATTATTTTAATCAATAGGCTTCAGTAAGTTTACAAGTTTGTGCCACTTTGGTAAATTTGTAAAATCTATTGGTGAAAAAATAAAATCTTTTTGTTTATATCTTAACATGTTTTTGTTTAATCCCTTTGGTGAGTTTTTTTAGATAAAAAGTTTACAGTTTCCATTACATGTATTTTAATAATAACTATGCTTTAACCATTGCATTTGGAGGTTACACAAAAATTCTGAGTTATGTTTTGAAATCTCTTCATTTTGGTCACTTTATTTAAAATGTTACTCAAAATACGGAAAGTCAAGTTTTACAGAACTTATATCACATTCCATTCATAATGTGAAAGAAAGAACACAGAAATCCCATTACAGCCTTTTTATTAAAAATACAAAAAATATAGATATACATTAACAACAGAAATGAAAAAACAATTTAAAAAGAATAACGAGACAAAACAAAATGTACTGGTTATAGTCTCTCTCATAGCTCTATATTTGGCAAAAAGGTATACATATAAATTAACATCAGAAATTAATATATTTAACATGAAAAGAAAAAACAATTATCTTAATTACTACCATAAAATATAAATATTAAAGAAACAAATGTTGCTACATGTACAACTTACTGTCACATTATATATCTGTCTCTCACAGAGGCTTGCACTCAGATAAAATCAAGCTGTTTCCAGGATGTTATCAAACAACTGAATATCACTAGCCAGAGCTTTTACTCCTCTGTTTATGAAACTTTTTTGATTGTTTAAAAGGTGAAAATTTCAACCAGGATATCATGATGAAGTGTCTTGCGTAAATTAATGAAATAAAGAAGAAAAACATGACTATGAATTTGAACAAAAAATGTTACAATTGAAACGAATTACGAAACATTAAAAATAAACACTATTTCATTAAAAAAAAATAATAAATGAGAAAGTTGCAGCAATCAGTTTTTTTTTGTCTGCTATAAATGTAAAATTATTGTTTATGAAGCATAAGTAGTTATGAAGAATACATAGCTGAAACAATGTTACCAAACACTACTTTTCAATATTTATAATGCAAAACAATGACAAAAAAGCTTTAATAGGCATATTATTGGGGAAAACATCTACTTACTGAATGTTACATTATTCACATAAACAGATACAACATTTAAAAAAAGCTGTTGATAAACATTAAATAAAGAATTTGAAGAGTATCACTTCCACTAACTGTATGATATAAGAACAATGCAAAACAAATCAATTATTTCATGCTTCATACTTTAAGAGTCCTGCATTAAACTACGGTTTATAACACACTAATATTAAATCAAACAATCCCATCATAAAACCCAGCCAGCAACAAAAAGGATGCATGAAATCAATGGCTGAAAAAATATTTAGCCATAAAGTATGTCAGTAATCTTATAGTTTCATTGATTTAACTGAAAAGAAATCTGACATAGAACAGATTGACTTAAATCTATCGTACTCAGACACCCATTCAGTTTTAAGGGAAGGGAATCAAGTACACAGGTAAAGAAATTAATAAAAGCATACATCTAATACATAAAAAACAACAATACAGTATACTTTACTAGCCAATTAACAACTTCAAGAACCCTTTCATTCTGCAAAGTCGATTATAGTACTTGGTAATCGATAGTGACATTTTAATACCGTTACCATCAGCGACACATTCAAATTGTGGTAAACACAATGGCACTAGAGATAAATCAGTGTTACTGGGAATAAAATCTACTTACTTATTCATCTTAGATTATGTTAGAATATTCACATAGACAGAAACAACATAAAAAAACTATTCACAAACACTATAAATAAAAAATTTCAAGAGTATCACTTTCTCTAAGCCTATCTTTGACAGCGATAGGCTTAGAGGAATGGAATTTTAAAACACCATCTGCTCTTATTCTTGCACGAAATCACATTCTTCAATTTTTTGAGGTAGGGTATTTTTTGATCCTTCATCGATTTCAGGACGTGCAGGGAGATAATATTCGTTAGTTTAAGAGATATTAATATTTGTTTACCCGTCCTATGGTAGAATAACATGGGCCGCCATTGCGGAGGTGCTCTAATGGCGGACGTGACGTCACACTTCGACCGCGTGTTTCTAACAGGCGGCTAGAATCTGCCCTTCGACAATAAAAAAATAATAATAAAATATTAGGATATTGCTAAAGTCAAATTACATTTTTTTCTTTTCAAATACAACTGAAATTACGTACCAATGCAGATGAATCAAATGACTCATCAGTGATGCCTTCACTGCACTTTTTTCTCGATCTCCTCTACTGAAAAATTTGATGTCCTTTGAGACAATTTTATCTACAAAATGTAAAAGAAACAGCCACGTTGGTCGAAGTCAAAGCGCGGATTTTTCCCAAAGCTGTATAATTTTTCTTAAACCCCAACGTAAGGAAGCAATTAAAATGCGGCGTTTGAGGAAGGTCTCTCCGACGTTTTCGCTAAATTGACCGTCGAATCCCCCCCGAGTTAGGGTTCGGGAGGGAACCCAGCTCCCGCAAAAGGGAGGAGAAAAAGGGCGTGGCCTGACCATATAAGGTTTCCTTACACATCTTGACGTCATCATTTGCGGAAGCGCAAATTGTTTGATTAGCATAGCTAAAAAGAGTGCTCACCCCCTACTCTCGCAAGAACCCCCCGTTTGCGAAGCGAGAGACACAAAGCTCCAGCGTTTGTTCTGCATACGGGCCTTATTACTCAGCGGTACCATAGTTAAAGGGACGAAAACAACGTCAAATGAGCGGCTCCGCCCAGTGACCAATCAGAGTCCGAGTGCGTATTGTCGAAGGGCAGATTCTAGCCGCCTGTGTATTTCTATGATATGAATGCAGAACACTGAACATATTCGTAAATTTAGTAGTGTTTTTAATTTCTGTCATCTTGTTAACACAGAATTAAAAACACTTAATATCCGATAACAGACACTACTTGTAATGTTGCAGTGCCAATTAATTCTACAAAATTAAACATGTACTATGAATGAATAATAATAGAAGCTGTTTATTAAACTTTTAGATTACGCGATTAATTTAATAATATGCATAAACAAGTCTAACTTTAAAGTTTGTTTAAAGAACAACGCACGTCAACGTTCTACAATCGACATTACATAACTAAAACAATAAATGCAAACAAATGTATAAAAACTTCTGAGCTTTAAATCCTAATATTTCTGCTCCAATAAAACTTGGATTATTTCCCAAAAAGGAAAATACTGCAAATGAATCCATTTTATTAGGTTGTCAGATTGCCCTTTTGCAAAACCGGGTAATAACGCCATGGTAGACAAAACAGAAATAAAAGAAATTAAACTAATAATAAAGACGACGATATAATTAAAAAAAGGGGGATAAACAATAGCCACAAACTAAAATTAGAAAAATTAAACAAAATTAGAAAAAAAAATATGATTTTAAAATGTTAGTTTAAGAGGAGGAAACGTAGAATCTCGCTCTAGAAAAATGTAAACATTGAAGCATGGTACATACCCACACAACACACCGATCTCTATTAGACGTCTATAATACCTCACCTCATAAAAACGCGTACCTCTATAAGACGTCGAAAAATATCTACATCACGTGGAATGGAGCTCTATAGGAGCTCCGAGGTGTGCTCTCTTTGAGATCCATAAGACGTCTACGATATCTAAGCGGCGCTCTATAGGACGTCTATAACCGCGAAAATTTCGATTTGGAGGGTACGCGATTTAGATATTTTAGACCTCTAAAGGACGTACTATTCCCCTCCAAAATATTGTATTTTGGATCTTAATTTCTTAATAATAAATTAAGCTTATTTTATTTCGAACAATTTGCATTCTAATACGACATTTTTATGCAAAAATAATTGCTACAGAGATTCTAAAAGTAAATTTATGGAAGTATAACAAAGAGTATAAAAATAATAGTGTCTATTATTTTTATACTCTTTGTTATACTTCCATAAATTTACTTTTAATTTTAGAATTTCTGAAGCAATTATTTTTGAATAAGAATGTCCTATTAGAATGCAAATTGTTCGAAATAAATTAAGCTTAATGTATTATTACTAAGTAATTATTAGTTAATAAGTAATAATACATTTACCACTATTTTTTTATACTCTTTTGTTATACTTCCATAAATTTAGTACTTTTAGTTTTAGAAACCCTGTAGCAATTATTTTTGCATGAAAATGTCCTATTAGAATGCAAATTGTTTGAAATATATTAAGCTCAATTAATTTTTCTAAATTTATTAAGAAATTTAGGTCTAAAATACAATGTAAATATTAATATTTACCACTACTTTTGATGTTATTACGATGACAATTATCATACATTATAACTGCCAAAAATAGCGGTATATATTATTACTTAAATAATAATATTATTACTAATGTTAATGTAAAAATATTTTAAAATAATTATATTAAATATTATAATAATAAAACTAATGTTTTTACATTAAAACTTGGTATTAATGCATTCTGAAATTGAAGAAAAAAAGAAAATTAACCAAAATGCTAATTTTTCAATTGAAAAACTCAACTATTATAAGTGCATATATAATTTTTTTAATGTAATTGTTCTAATTAATAAATATACATTTCACAATTAAAACATAATTAGAATATTGAACTACCGTGTACATTTCCTTGAAGAGAAGTTTCTTCCTTTTTAATAGCTATTGTGATTAAAACTTATTTATTCGTCATAGGTTTTTGACAGTTTAAACCAGTTTTTGATGCTTGTAATGTCAAAAACCCAACCCTACAACAGCATACTGGTTGAATATATAGATATTGTACGGAGGTGTACTATGTTTGACAAAAAAGCAAATGGACTGTAAATAAAATAAGAATTTAATAGCGTGGCATTGTTTGCCAAAGGAAACTCCGCTTGTTGCCGGAGCTCCTTCTAGGACGGATACAGAGTTCGTTCTGCGTTATTCATGCCGCTAGAGGGCGAAATGGGTGGAGGCGTTACGTCACACATTATTACGTAACATACTCCCGCGTTGAAATTGGGAAAATTTCAAAATACATATAGTGATACATAAAAATATTAGAAATGTATGCGAATAACAAGTTAGCACAAAGCACATTACAATAATAAAAAAAATTGAGAAATATTATGCAGTATTGAAAAACACATTAAACATAACTTATTTACAATAATCATAAAAAGACTGATCATCATTTACAGGTAATAAACAAATTTGAGTGATGCCTCGTTTTAACACTCCATTAGCTGTTTTTATGTACACAACTCTAACAGCGTTGTCTGCACCTTTACGATTTATAAGGAAAGGACCACAAAAGTCAATTCCGCAGTTGGAAAATGTTAAGCTTGGAATGACTCGCTCGGCTGGTAAATTTCCCAACAACTGATTTGAATCAGTTGGTTTATTTCTGAAACAAATTACACAGTCATTAACAATTTTTCTTGCCAGATTTCTGCCTCCTATGGGCCAAAATTCTTGTCTGACGCAATGCAAGAGTGATTGCGGACCTACGTGCAAGTTTTTCTTGTGGAAATATTCCGTAATGATTTTAGTGAATCTATGCCTAGCGGGTAAAAGCTTTGGGTGTTTTGAATCGTCGTTCAGTTGAGAATTTTGTAGTCGACCCCCAACTCGAAGAAGTTCATCTTGATCTAAAAAAGGATATAAATTCCTTACCTGACTCCGCTTCAAGTCCTTGTTATGTTTTAAACAATTAATTTCGTAGGTAAAAGTTGCGTGTTGAACTAATTTAACTAAATGATTAGCAGCACTCATGACTTCTTCAGTTGTTAACTCACCTACCTTCCGATTCTTAGGAAATTTCACATTATGTATAAATCTGCAAATATAACTAAAGAAATATACAAGTTTAGTAA
This sequence comes from Dolomedes plantarius, assembly GCA_907164885.2. Lineage (NCBI taxonomy): Eukaryota > Metazoa > Arthropoda > Arachnida > Araneae > Dolomedidae > Dolomedes > Dolomedes plantarius. The sequence continues at coordinate 26,436,234 of OU015494.1, forward strand.
AACTGTTACTAATTTTTAAAAAATCATCAATGAAGCTGTTAGTAGTGTTAGCAACTAAGACAGGATTATATGCAGTCTTTAGTTCTTTAGAATAATCATTATCAGTTATGTTAGTAGGTTCCTTAGAAGATGGAATGTCCGAATTTAAAAATGAAGGGCCAGTCCACCACATAGAGTTCTGTAGAAGCTTAGTTGCACTAGTTCCTCTGGATAGGACATCAGCAGGATTGGTTTCACAAGAAACGTGTCTCCAATCATAGTCAGGACACAGTTCGTTAATTTGTTTAACTCTGTTGGACACAAAGGGTTTAAGTCTTTCATAAGGAGTTTTTATCCAAGCCAGAGTTATCGTAGAGTCTGACCACAGGTACACATGATGGAATTCAACTTGAATGACAGAGATGATCTTTGCGACTAGACGAGCTAGTAGCAATGCCGCACATAGTTCCAGCCTGGGTATTGTTAAGGTTTTTATCGGAGATACTCTGGATTTAGAACACAACAGTGTTGTTTGCTGCTGTCCTTGGCTGTTTTTTGAGCTTACATAGATTGCTGCTCCATATGCCCGTTCAGACGCATCGCTGAATCCATGTAATTCAATTATGATGGGATCTGTAATGATCACATGCCTAGGAATTTTCACTTGATTTACAGCGGGAAGTTCGTTTAAGAATTTAAACCATTCTTTCATATTATCAGGAGGAATTGGATCAGACCAATTTAACTTTTCTCTCCACAGATTTTGTAGAAATATCTTGGCCTTTGTAATTACTGGTCCAATAAGACCAAACGGATCAAACAAGCGTGCTATAGAAGATAGAACATCCCGTTTTGTGAAGCTTGCTTTAGAGTCTACATTAACCTTAAAGGTAAAATTATCTGAGTTACATGCCCAAAGCATACCGAGAGTTTTCACAGGATCAGAATCTGAAGAAAAGTTATATTCAGCACCTTTACTGTCATTTAACAAGTTTGGGTGGTTGGATACCCATTTATGTAACTGCATGCCACCTTTGTTCAATACATCTATTAACTCAAATTGTAAGGAAATTGTGTCTTCTAAATTGTCTGAAGCTGACAAAATGTCGTCCACGTAGACGTCGGTAAGTAAAACTGCGGACGCACGAGGAAAATACTTCTGCTCATCCTCAGCTAAAGCCTTTATAGTTCTAGTCGCCAAATACGGGGAGCATGCTGTCCCGTACGTAATTGTACGCAATCTGTAAGTTTCAACAGGGGAGCACTGACTTGATTTCCACAAAATTCTTTGAAAATCTCTATCCGATTCTTCGACAAGAATTTGCCTATACATTTTAGTAATGTCTGTACTAAATACATATTTATGTGTTCGGAAACGAGCTACTATTGAAAATAGATCCTGCTGAACAAGTCCACCATTCAGTAATATGGAGTTGAGACTTATTCTATTCTCGCACTTGGCTGATGCATCAAACACGACGCGAAGAGGGGTAGAAATGCTCTCTGGGCGGAAAACTGAGTGATGCGGGATGTAATAAATTTCACTACAGTTCTCTCAGTCCGAAATCTTTTCCATGTGATTTAACGCAAGATATTCATCTATAAATGTCTTATATAAAGTGGACATAGTTGGATCTTTGTCCAATTTCTTCCAAAGGGAATTTAGACGTCTTTCCGCCATTGATTTAGACTCTCCTAAACTAGAACGTGTACCTTCCTTAATGGGCAATCGTACAATAAATCTGCCGCTATCATCTCTTTTGTGAGTGGTAACAAAATGTTGCTCACAATACTCCTTTTCAAATGTTTGAGACTCATTATTTGTATCATCCCCGGGAAAGGATTCCATCTCAAAGAATTTTTTGACAGAAAGTTCTAAAGAATCTCTTTCTGAAATATGAGCAAGACCAGTAAAATGGTGAGAAGCTGCATTTTCCACAGTCCCGGTAACCAAATAGCCGAAAACACTGTTCTGAAGCATCAAATTATTATCATATGATTTGAATTTTTCAGCCTTAAGCAATTCAAAAAATATCCCACAACCTATGAGTAGATTGATTCTACTTGGGAGATTGAATGTATCGTCAGCAAGTTGTATTTCGCGAGGGAAATATACGCGAGAAATATCAATCTTCTTTACAGGCGTTAATTCTGTGATTTTAGGTAGCACAAGGAATGATAATGCTTTTGAAAAGCTGCCCTCATCGTTTGAAATTTTTGCTGTTACTTTATTTTTAAGAAAATATTCTCCTTCGTTTATGCCTGAAATGGATGAATTGCATTTTTCTTTCTTTAATCCCAAAACATCTGCTATTTCCTGTGTACAAATTGATACTGAACTTCCACTATCAAGAATTGCTTTCACTTTTATTTTTTCGCCAAATGAGTTCTCAATATATAACATTGTAGTGCATAAAAGGCTGCTGTTATGTAGAAATTGGTTGTCCATATGGAGTACTAAAATGTCATAGGAAGAAAAGACTTCATATCTTAATATCTAGTGGCTATAGAACATGGCCAGTGCTGGTCATTCTGAAAAAAAAAGATAAAAGGGTGACAGACACAAGTCTAATCATTTAGAAGTACTTCATAGTTTATTTTAAATTAAATTAGTTATAGGAGGCTTAAGGCCAGTGGCTTATTGCCATTTACAAAATGGTACATGGTCGAGCATGGTCTCAGGTCAGCAAGGATCAGCCATGAAGAGTCAGGAGGCCGGGATGGAAACGCCGATCTTCGCCGGACAACTTTGGTCCCGTAAGTCGGAGATAGTTGTGCGGGAAAAGACATCTTCTTGAATCGGTGGCCAGACGAGATCTGTTTTTGTCATTCAAACCTTCGCTCCTGTGCTGGCCCCGTCACGTGACGTGAAGAGGAAAACATCTGGAATTTGGCGACCCAGCGGTAGCCAGCAGGCTCCGCCAAAGCTATCAGACAAAGGGTTATTTTGTGTGTTCTGCGAGGGGAAGGGGATACTTGTAGAATATTATCGCCAATCGTTAGGCAACCCCTTTTAAGGGATTAACATAGGTATTTTCTGTTTCCGCTGATAAGCGATGAAAGCAGAAAACATGACCAAAAGAGTGCACATTTTTGAGAAAGAAGTGATTGTCTGGGGGACTATATACCCCTGTAAAATTATTGAGGGAACAGCTCCCTAATGCGTTTAAGTATTTGAAAGGCAAGGCAGGCTTTACTATTAATATTGTAGCAAAAGTTAATAAGGGTTTCAAAACGTTACGACATTCACCCCCGCAGACACACAAAAAAATAGTAGGGAAACATGATTACCAACCAAAAAAAAATGGCGTAACGCCAAAAAGTTATATCTATGTACCGATGCATAATCAAAACAAAAAAATTACCACCTAAGTGGAGCAAAAGTGGCCAACATACTGGACAACAAACTGGACAACATTTCCCCTAAAAATATTTAATGCAGTGGTTAAATGTATCTATATATATATAGCATATGATAAGCAAGTAATAAAATAACATAAAAATAAATGCACTGGTATCAATCATATTATAGCACTGGAATACATTCGAATAACACTTGAATGAGGGTGAATGAGGATGAGGATTTTATGATGTTGAGGGACTTGACAAACACCACTGCTTTGAGTGGTGAGTAGCTCCTATGTGAGGATAACTACAAAAGAAAAAAAGAAGAGTAGCTCGCTAGGATGACTACCTTACGTAAGTTTTTAAATGCCACTACTTTAAGTGGACTTACACCGTAACAGTGCAGTTGCTCCTGGGATGACAACATGCACAAAAGATATATCGAATTGTGAGTACGCTCTGGTATCATCACAGACGAAAACAAAGACAAAAGAGGCTGCAGTCCTCAGAGTGAACACATGCTTGGTGTCACAAAAATGATTTACACTAGTGTATACAATTCACCTCAAAACAGTCCCATTGTACAGGATGCAAAGAAAATCACCTCACATTGTGTGCAAAAAGAACACATCCCTCAATTGTTACAAAATTTGAAGTACTTGATATATATATGCATATGTTACAGAAATCATGACAAATAAAAATAAAAAGTAAACAAAATAATATATGTATATAATATGAGATGGGAAAATGTTGCCAAGGAGAGGTGAAATGTTCACCAAAAAATTTTTACATGATCGTAAGTGGGGTTCCTGACCAGTCAACAAGGTACCGTGTATAGTCAAATCAATGTATGGACTAATTTAAAATTAACATTATGAGTTCTGGCACAAAAAAATTAGTTAAATTCTAAACATACCTTTTAAACACCTGCTCATCATTTGACATCACAATTACTGTGATATGAATGGTGTATTAACAAAAAGAAATGATGTACATGACCAGTGGTGTAGTTGTTTACATAATAAATTGCAATCAGCATCACTAGCATTATATGTGTAGTTGTTAAGATTATACTTATTAGTTGTACAGAAGATATGCCTTGACAGAGCAAAAGAAAACAAAAGATTTGAGAATTTGTTTACATATACACAAACATAACATACAAAAGGCCAATCTACGCCAGCGTAAAGAAAGGCTAGGACACAACAACACATACATTATAACTGTCTAGTGTCGCGACTCAACTAAACAATTATATATACAAAAATTTAAATTCTCGTTCTCAAATAGTATCTCGTCCTGTGTTGGCGATTAGTAGGTTGTTCATTTAGAGAGGTATTGTTACCTGTTTGTTTTAAGTAAGCTTTACGTGGAGGAGCTAATAAAAGTCTATCAGTATGTATTTTAAATATATGAGCAGAAGGATTATTAAGTATCCTTATAGAATAAGTGACCAATGAGTGCCGAGTGACTATTTCATATGGTCCAGTAAACTTTTTATGGAACAAGTGTTTAGATTTTAAATAAACAACATCACCAATATGAAATTGACGTAGTTTAGCATGAGGAAGTTGCTTATCAGCTTGATTAATTTGTTTAACTTTAAGATTTTCAATTACTGACTGATAGATGTGTTTTAATGATGACAAAATGTTATGTAAGTAAACAGACTTATCTAATTGTTCAATATTAACACTGTTATTAAAGGTATCAAAAAGGAGGGAAAGTTCCCTGGCAAAATGTAACATGTTAGGAGCAAAGTTAGTGGAAGAATGAACAGAACCATTGTACAAATTTTGATGAATGAGTACAGCATGTTTGAAATTGACCTTAGATTCGAGTAATGAGTTGATAGTAGATTTGATAGAAGTATTTATACGTTCACAGATGCCATTCGAATGTCGTAATTTTTTGAAACCCTTATTAACTTTTGCTACAATATTAATAGTAAAGCCTGCCTTGCCTTTCAAATACTTAAACGCATTAGGGAGCTGTTCCCTCAATAATTTTACAGGGGTATATAGTCCCCCAGACAATCACTTCTTTCTCAAAAATGTGCACTCTTTTGGTCATGTTTTCTGCTTTCATCGCTTATCAGCGGAAACAGAAAATACCTATGTTAATCCCTTAAAAGGGGTTGCCTAACGATTGGCGATAATATTCTACAAGTATCCCCTTCCCCTCGCAGAACACACAAAATAACCCTTTGTCTGATAGCTTTGGCGGAGCCTGCTGGCTACCGCTGGGTCGCCAAATTCCAGATGTTTTCCTCTTCACGTCACGTGACGGGGCCAGCACAGGAGCGAAGGTTTGAATGACAAAAACAGATCTCGTCTGGCCACCGATTCAAGAAGATGTCTTTTCCCGCACAACTATCTCCGACTTACGGGACCAAAGTTGTCCGGCGAAGATCGGCGTTTCCATCCCGGCCTCCTGACTCTTCATGGCTGATCCTTGCTGACCTGAGACCATGCTCGACCATGTACCATTTTGTAAATGGCAATAAGCCACTGGCCTTAAGCCTCCTATAACTAATTTAATTTAAAATAAACTATGAAGTACTTCTAAATGATTAGACTTGTGTCTGTCACCCTTTTATCTTTTTTTTCAGAATGACCAGCACTGGCCATGTTCTATAGCCACTAGATATTAAGATATGAAGTCTTTTCTTCCTATGACATTTTAGTACTCCATATGGACAACCAATTTCTACATAACAACTGGTGCCGTGACCAGGATGAATATAGAAAAATTGCAACTTTTTAGGAATATGTTTTCGTTTAGAATTTAAGGAATTTCGAACAATATTTAATTTAACATCATTAATTTGTTCATTTAGAAAGGTTTGAGTTGAAATTTCCAAACATGGATCATTATTATTATTACAATGGGTTAAAGTATAATTGTTAGTTTCATTTTGAGGCAAAGAAATCAATGGTATTTTAGAATTCTTTACATTGAGACATGATTCTGTCATGTTCAGGGATATACCATTGTTTCGCATAAAATCATACCCAAGAATTGCTTTAAACACAGGAGAATTTAAAGAAGTGATGTAAAAAGAATGTTTAAAGTTGAATTTGTCAATCTTAAAAGAAAGCAATGCACAACCGAAGAAATTGACAGTAGAATTAATAGTTTTAATAGTTAAGTTTCTAGCTAATAATTTATATTTAATAGTTGGTTTAATATCATCAAAAAAGGCTTTAGATATTAAACTGATCGTTGAACCAGAATCGACTAGCATTGGTAAATCATGAGTTTGTAAATTAACATTGACAATAGGCAAAGAGAAATTCAAATTATCAACATTCTCATTAAACATATTATAATTTGCATTAGTCACAGAATTAGACATCTTAGTATTTAACACATCATCATTACCTTCAGCAACATTATTTACATTGGTTTGTGTAGAAGTATTAGATTTCATTATAATTGGCACATATTGAGATGATTTATGGGAAAAAGTTTTAGTACATACATTGGCTGACTGGGAATTAACTGAGAACTGATTTTCAGCACAATCAGTCTCTTGGACTAGTTTAAATTTCTACTAGAAAAAGAAGGAGCATTAACATTAGGAAATGTTGCATTTCCCTGTCTATTATTAGATGTACGTGCATTATCGTTATATCTTACAGTACGTTTAAACAAATAACAGTCTTTCATTAAGTGATTTATTTTCCCACAAAATGCACACATCAGCGATTGAGAGTTACCATTATTATGTTGCCTTTGGCTCCTGCGCTGCACAAAATTATTTCTATTTCTTTGGTAGAAGTTATTTTCATTATGGTGAGTACCAGGAAAACGGGAATTTTTATATTTATTATGCCTATGATTTTGATATGAATTAGCATTCTTAGTATATGGCCTGTTTGACTGATTTTTGCATGAATTTAAATTTAGGATTTCTTTTTGGAGAGCATTAACTTGAGCAGTAAGCTGCATAACTGTAGAATTATTGGGATCATGAGAAATACAATTGGTTTCTATCTGAATCTCTTGTAATAGTTGGGAACGATTAACAGCCTCAGCATATGATTTAATATTATCCTCAAGTATTTTCACCTTATGTGACTGGGGAATAGCTTCCAAAAATTTTTGGTATTTAATTGCGTCAAGTGCTGTCGGATCAACAATTTCGGGATACACATTCTGGATTAGTAAATCCAGTCTATGAGCTAGGTTGTTAATAGTTTCAGAAGGCAATAATTTTAAAGAATTAAGTTCTTGAATTGATGTTAACTTTGATTGAGGTTTAAAGAATTCCGCAAATTTGTTTTTAATTTCGTCAATAGTTTTTAAGGTTTTAAAAGTAGAGCATTCTATAAAATATTTTAAGGCAACGCCGGTTAATTTAGTTTTCAAAAAGGCGATTGTTTGTATATTAGTCCACTTGTTTATAGATTGCAATTCATCAATTTGGCCAAAGAAAAAGTTCAATAAACTAGGGTCTCCTTCAAAAGGCAAGATGTTTAATAGCATAGATTGATTAGGTGCCATGGTAAAAAAATTAAACTAAGTACAGAAGTTGAGTTCCAAAGAAATATAATATATAATATATATCAATATGTATATCCAGTAAAATCAAAGAGAAAAAATTAAAAAGAATTGTGCAATCATAAAAATATAGATATACGCAAAAAAAGCAAAATTATGAAAATTCATATATATATATGCACATTTGATATGAAAAACAAATTATGAATACTTTTCCAAATAATAATAGTATCAAATTATTACTACCTAATTGTCAAATGATGAGAGCCATTGGAAAAATTACAAGTAATAGGATATGCATTATCAAATTTATGAGTTAACGTTAAATTGCCAGACTCAAATAAAAAAGTAAAAGATTACACAGACCTTGGTTGACTGGAGGTCACGGCCCAGTTGTTATGTAGAAAGTTGTTGTGTAGAACATTGTAGGAATTTGGTTGTCCATATGGAGTACTAAAATGTCATAGGAAGAAAAGACTTCATATCTTAATATCTAGTGGCTATAGAACATGGCCAGTGCTGGTCATTCTGAAAAAAAAGATAAAAGGGTGACAGACACAAGTCTAATCATTTAGAAGTACTTCATAGTTTATTTTAAATTAAATTAGTTATAGGAGGCTTAAGGCCAGTGGCTTATTGCCATTTACAAAATGGTACATGGTCGAGCATGGTCTCAGGTCAGCAAGGATCAGCCATGAAGAGTCAGGAGGCCGGGATGGAAACGCCGATCTTCGCCGGACAACTTTGGTCCCGTAAGTCGGAGATAGTTGTGCGGGAAAAGACATCTTCTTGAATCGGTGGCCAGACGAGATCTGTTTTTGTCATTCAAACCTTCGCTCCTGTGCTGGCCCCGTCACGTGACGTGAAGAGGAAAACATCTGGAATTTGGCGACCCAGCGGTAGCCAGCAGGCTCCGCCAAAGCTATCAGACAAAGGGTTATTTTGTGTGTTCTGCGAGGGGAAGGGGATACTTGTAGAATATTATCGCCAATCGTTAGGCAACCCCTTTTAAGGGATTAACATAGGTATTTTCTGTTTCCGCTGATAAGCGATGAAAGCAGAAAACATGACCAAAAGAGTGCACATTTTTGAGAAAGAAGTGATTGTCTGGGGGACTATATACCCCTGTAAAATTATTGAGGGAACAGTTCCCTAATGCGTTTAAGTATTTGAAAGGCAAGGCAGGCTTTACTATTAATATTGTAGCAAAAGTTAATAAGGGTTTCAAAACGTTACGTCAGCTGCTGGAAGCTAAACAACACTCTTTGACATCTGCCGATAATGTGGCGCCTATGGTTTTGTTTGGTGCGAGCAAACGAAATGATGACTCATTTTGAGCGGGAACTGACTTAGAGATATTTATCGTGTCAGAATACGGAATGTTTTCACAGTTTTGATTTGAATGTATTGCGGTATTTGACGGGGCGGGATACTTATGAAGGAGCGTATGGTGGTTTGTCTGTTTACAAACGAAACAAGAACTTTTCGAATAGCAATTCGATAACATGTGAAAGGCGCTTAAACAGTTATAACAAAGTCTATGTTTTTTAACCAGATTGACTCTATCTTCCAGTTTCATTTCTTTAAATTTCTCACAGTGATATAATGCATGGGCTTTGGTTTTACAAACTACACACATCTGAGGTGATTTATTAGACTTAACGAAAAGGGATTTGAATCGTTCGGAATTTGGTTTGGTTGAAATGTTAATATGAATGCTGTTTAGAATTTGACACCGTCTTTCTAAAAATTCCAAAAATGCATCGAAATCTGGTACATCGTTATCCTTCAGAGTTAATTCATAATTTTTTCGCGTTTCGCGGTCTAATTTTTCAAGAACAATATTCAATAGCAAAGCGTTAGAAAATTTGTCTCTTTCGAAATTCAAGATTTTCAGTGATCTAAGATTTTTGTTTATATTATCCAACAAGTTTCGAAGCTCTTTGGCTGACTCATGTTTGATAGATTGAAGATTTAGAATGTTTTCAGGTGGCAGTCAACGATGATCCTTTCGTTTTCGTATCTAAGCTTTAGTGCTTTAAATAGGGAAACATAACTGTCATCTGAGGTTTCTATAATTTTTGCTTCTCCCTTTAGTGACCCACGTAGATAGTGAAGCTTTTCGTTTTCAGAAAGTTCTGAATTTTCGTCAATTAGACTAATAAACTGGCTTTTAAACAAGTTCCATTCCTTGAATTTTCCGTTAAAAATAGGAAGAGGGATTTTTGGAAGTTTTATTGACATCCTTTTCAGCTGATCATTGTTAATCGAATTCGAATCGCGAGTAGAATTGTCAGAATGTTGATTTAGATAAGCAGAATTGTTCTTACTGATTTTAAGTTTATTAATGAAGGTTTTCAGACTCACCTCTGAATTTTGAAATTCCTCATCTAGCTGTGACAACATTTCCTCAGTTTCTTCAAAATTCTTTTCACTGACTGCTTTATAATATTCTTCTTTTAGAACTTCAAATTTTTCTTGAAGCTTCGAAATTACATCCCACTGAGCCTGCAGTTCGGCGACATCATCGCTATCTTCACATATAGTAATCTTCTTCAACTGTCCTTTTATATTACCGCGTTTGCGATTAAGCGTTGTAATAACTCATTCTGTCATTATTCTTAAGTTTAAGCTAGGTAAAATTTAATGCACTGGTAAAACCTCCGGGTCGCTAGGACCAAAATGTACAGAGGTGTACGATGTTGAGCAAAAAAGCAAAATGGACTGTAAATAAAATAAGAATTTAATAGCGTGGCATTGTTTGCGAAAGGAAACTCCGCTTGTTGCCGGAGCTCCTTCTAGGACGGATACAGAGTTCGTTCTGCGTTATTCATGCCGCTAGAGGGCGAAGTCGGTGGAGGCGTTACGTCACACATTATTACGTAACAGATATCTCATATCTCTTTCTTTTTTCAGCCATCATTACTTATAAAAGTAACTTAGTAGGACATAATAAATTAAGTTTCAAAAAGTATATCTATGAAAATCATAATTTATTTTTATAAAACTTTTCTGCTTCAGTTGGATTTTCATTAAAAATATCTTCTTCAATAATTAATCCAGAATTGTTTGTGTTCACATTCTTTAACATAAATATATTTTTAATACTGCAACAAAGAAAGAAAGAAAAAATGTTTTAATAAAAGGCTTTATTGAATACAAAATCATAAAATTTCCCCCACACGATTTTCTTTTTGTTTTGAACTCCTAGCATTTGCATGCCTTAACCAGTCTTTGACGACGGTTTAAATTTTTGAGTCAGTCACCTGCTTGTACAATGGATTTCTCCTAGCTGCACCTAGAAGTACAATAAATAAATTTTTAATTTGTTAGAAAATATCACTAGGTTTACCTTAATAACATTCACATTTTGTGAGATGGGTTTTAACTTAATGCATACTCGTAATATGCACACATTTAATATAACTAAAATATTACATACACACACACACACACACACACACACACACACATATATATATATATATATATATATATATATATATATATATATATAATATTAATCTAAAAATGAAACATAATTTTAGGTATAAATAAAAATAGTAAACTCAAAGGATGAAAACAATTTAAATTCTAAATAGACATATTAATGAAATAATAAAGAAAAAATTTGAATAATTGCTTACTAAATATAAGATGAGAAATTTTTAAGTTGCAGAAAGCTTTTTCTTTTGTGCCACTAGTCGGAGTAATATGCCACTTGTCTGAGTAATTACTTCATACTTAAAAAAAATTTAAACTTAGAATATAAATATGAATTCACAAAACATACACAATATATTTTCTAGAATATATTTCATAACATTCAAAAACGTGTCTAGTAAAATGAACAATTGATGTTAATTCTATACCATAAACTTTTTCTATGAACTCGAATAGGAAAATATTGCTGATCTACAATTTCACTGTTATTTCAGTAAATTTCTCTTCAGTCAATCTTTTAATTTTGTGAGTGTGTATTTTATATTAAGTCTGCTCTAAAATATTTATCTTACTAAAGAGTAATAATAAAATTATATACTATCCAACAGTTCTTTGGTGTCATTATTGTGTAGCTCCTGCTCAAGCTTTGAAAGATACTCCATCGTTTGATCCGGTTCAGAATTTTGGGCAATTAATGCGGTTTTCATTTCTTTCAATTTACATTTTCTTAAATTGCTGTTAGGAGGATATTCAGTATCATATTTTTTATGAACTGTTGTGAAATGTCGTTTGGTTGTGACCCGGCGGGAGCCATGTGTTCAAATCTTCAGATTAAAGTTCAGGAAATATAAAAACAACGGCTGCAAATAATCATCTGGCGTGACGACAGAAAGACAAGGTACTTTATTTTCACACATAAACGTAGATAGAAAATCAGAAGAGCATCGCAATGCTAATCTTAGCACGAAGCTAAATAGAACACAGCCGTCTTACATCGAATCAAAATTAACTCTGCTGAAAAACAAAACATTACTATGAGTTGCCAATCTATGAATACAAAACTATTCAAAATACGATTAGATTTGGCTGACATCTAGGGGCGAAAGAATAAACTAAATACTTTCAAACATCCTCCCCCGAGATGAATATCCATCGTTTGAAGAGGCAGTTTTATATCCTCTTTAGCTTCATTAATGTCTATCTGGGGTAAACTTCTGGGGTCCACTTCTTTAATGGCTTCCAAGGCGTCTTTCCCTTTTCCATCACTGATCCCCCCGACTTGCAGTTTGCGGACTGCAAGTCACTGGCGTTTGTCATGAATCAGGCCCTAAGTCCACAATAAATTAAAAAGGATGGCTACATGTTTCGAACTACGTACTCAATAGTTCATCGTCAGGCTGAAGAGCATCGGGTATGATTGTCGCTATGAACAAATCACAAATGCTATGGTCATCGAAACTCTTTTATATAAACTGGGACGACAACTGACGATTCTAGAAGAAATTGTGTGGGAGGCAGCGGGTGCCCAAAAATGAAAAGCCCGAAAGGACGGGGGAAGTTTTTATGACCATGAGATCCCACACTTATCGAAACACACCCATTAACGAAGCCAACAGATAAAGCAAGGAAAAAGCGAAAATAGAGGGAAAGAAGGAGTAATGCAAAGTATTAAGAATAAAATGAAATAGACCAATTGCATGCATATATACTCTATAACAAAAAAATAGACGCACCAAGAAGGAGTTTTCCGATTGCGACAAAAATTGGTGAGTGTGAAGAACATGCACAGAAAGAAAACGATTAAAATTTCAAAACAATTGAATGATTTATTACAGAGTTTGATCGATGCAAAGTGAAGAAGTCAATACGGCGTGGGTCCACCTTTGGCTTGGATGCAAACTGTCTCTCGGCGTGCCATCGACTGATAAAGTACCTGGATGATGTCTAGCGAGATTTCCTGCCAAATTGACTCCAACAATCAGGCTAAATAGGCAGCATTCCGAGATAGGTGCAATAGCCTTCCCATCACGTCCCAAATGGGCTATATGGGGAGAGATCAGGCTACCTAGGTGGTCAAGGAAGTGTTCGGCAAGCTTGAAGACAATTCATAGCAATACGTGCCTTATGCGGCAGGGCATTATCTTGTCCAGGGTGGTGTAAGAGGAATGGCAATAAAAAGGGTCGCAGAATGTCGTCTATGTACAGCTAAGCTGTAAGTGTATCACTAATGACTACCAAAGGGGTCAGCTATCAAAGGAAATGTCACCCCAAATCAAAACGCCCGGTTGTGAGCCTGTGTGGTGTGCGATAGTAAGGACAGAATCCCCTCTATACCCTGGACGTCTCCAGACACATCTTCGGTGGTCGTCGGGGCACATTTGGACACGGGACTCGTCACTAAAGTCTATACGTCCTTAGTTAGCGCAGTTCCAAGTTGATCGAGTTAAGCACCACTGTAATCGGACTTGATGGTGTACAGGCGTGAGGGATAAGCGGCGTAACGGTCGGCGCGAGAGTAGATTCCACTCTCGCATGGTTGATAACGACGAATTTTCTAAAAATTAAATATATTCTATTCATGGAGTCGCCACAAACATGCTCACTGACCAAAAATTATTTATACTATAAGCTTAGATTTTTGAAGGTAATATCAGTTAAAAAATCACATCTGTTCTAGAAAATTATGCATTGCGAAGAAGTTCTTAAATTTTTAGAAATCAGATTCAATTAAAACTTTTGAAAACTCGATCATTATTCCAACATCATGGCTGAACCTTCCTTCTGAGAGAGCAAGTAGTATGATCACATTAGATTTCTTTGATGCTTAGGTCAAAATGAGGAAATGTCGCAATTAAGTATTTTGGTAATCAAATATCAGACAAACTATTGAGCTTTTTTATACTTGAGAGACGTTAACAACTGATAAAAATATGCAAAATCCAGCTTATTATTTTGTCAGTTTTCCTTAAATTTTTAATTTTAAAACAGTTAAAGCTAAATAATATAACAATCAATAAATTAAGTTTGAACAGAAAACAGAAAACGAAACACAAAACTCAATTACTGGAATATAGTAAATAAATACTTACCGACACAATTCAGCCAACTTTTTCTATCTTTTAACACTCTTAGACCCCCCCCTCCCCCCCCCCAAAAAAAAAAAAACGACGCACCAAGAAAGAGTTATCCGAATGGGACGAAAATCGGTTGATGGGATGTACATGTACAGAAAAACAAATTATAACAATTTGAGAAAAATTGGATGATTTATTCAAGCGAAAAAAATACACAAAGTGAAAAAGTCAATAATGCGTTGGTCCACATCTGGCCCTTATGGAAGCAGTTATTAGGCTTGGCATTGATTGATAGAGGTGGCAGATGTCCTCCTGCGGGATATTGTGCCAAATTCTGTCCAATTGGCGCGTTAGATCGTCAAAATCCCGAGTTGGTTGGAGGGCCCTACCCATAATGCTTCAAACGTGCTCAATGGGGGAGAGATTCGACTACCTTGCTAGCCAAGGAAGCGTTGGGTAAGCACGAAGACAAGCAGTAGAAACTCTCGCCGTGTGCGGGCGGGCATTATCTTGCTGAAATGTAAGCCCAGGATGGCGTGATATGAAAGGCAACAAAACGGGGCGTAGAATATCGTCGACGTACCGCTGTGCTGTAAGGATGCCGTGGATGACAACCAAAGGGGTCCTGCTATGAAATGAAATGGCACCCCAGACCATCACTTCTGGTTGTCGGTCCGTATGGCGGAAGACAGTTAGGTTTGTATACCAACGCTGTTAGGGGCGTCTCCAGATACGTATTCACTGGTCATCGAGGCACAATTCGAAGCGGGACTCATCACTTAAGACAATTCTACTCCAGTCAATGACATTCCAGGTGGAATGTACCCGTCACCACTGCAGACGGGCTTGTCGGTGTACAGAGGTCAATGGTAGTCGGCTCAAGGGGCGCCGTGAGTTCAGCCAGCTTTCTCTGAGCCGCCTATGCATGGTCCTTGCGGTCACTGCAGCACCAGTTGCACGTACGATCGATGATACTGATGAATCTGGGGCTATGAGTGCCGCTCTGACGATTGCTCGGTCCTCATATTCTGTCATTTCTCTAGGCCGGCCGCTTCCTTCTTGACGCTGTGTTCGGCGATGGTTCACCCATTCCTGGCAACATCGTCTAATAGTAGCATCACTTCTATCCAAGCGTAACAAACCAAAAGTGATTCACCGATTAGACCAACCGGCTTCTATGAGCCCAACTACACGTCCTCTCTCAAATGCTGACATCTGCGCATATTGTTCGCGCAACCTGTATGCGAGGCGTAGTTACTGTCCACCGAGTACACGGAATGAAATTCCCAAAGAATTTCACATGAAATATAAATTTTTCCTCTTTAATATCCTGCCAGTTGCGCAGTTAAGATGCGCTGCAGCGACACATGTTCATTCATTGGCCGCCAAACTTTAAAATTTTGCATTTTCCGTCGAAACCTGTATGCATATCAATTTGTGCCCAATTTGCATTACCCCTTCTTGGTGCGTCGTTTTCTTTGTTTTTTTTTTGTCTAAGAGTGTATATCCAATGTGAAACGGAACAATGAACAGGTGTGCTTTAAATTCCGATGACTACAGTCAACAACAAAACAGAGCAAATTTAAATAAGAAAGAATAAAACAGATCTGTACTACACCAAAAATAATACGATAAATTGTATTCAGCTTTTGGTACAGTGCAAAATACTTTTAAATGAAATTCGTCTGTTGTAAGATGAGAAAATTATAATCGTTGATGAAGAAAAATAATAAGTAAAATTTTAAAACGAAATGTTTTCTATAATCGCAATGGTAGAAATTTAAGCCAAAATCAGAGTACTTCAACTAACATCTGACGTCTACCATTGTGACCACCTCAACATAGCATTTATTGCCCTGGTGAAATATTTATCGCCAAACCAGAGATAAATCTAAAGTGTACAAAAACATTCGCACTTGGCGAAAATCACTCAATTCTGTGCCAAATGTTTGCGTACAAATCGTAAAACATCCGATTCTCAAAGAAACCTTTCAATTTCCTTTAATTATTGCGTTTGGAACACGATTAAAAGTATTTTTTAAATTATGTTAACGTTCTTAGGTATACATTTCAATAGGTTTTTAGAGTTAAAAAATATTAGCTTTGAAGTAAGAAATCCTCAAAATTTTCCTCTGTGGACTTTAATATGGGGAGCGATTACTTCTGGTCTCCAAAGCCGAAAATGGCGCCACACTCCGATGGCATATTCACCAGAACTCTTCCTTTCAAATGTAAATGTTTAGACCACACCATATTGCCTACCTTTGCGTATAGGTTAAGCTTTTCTTACTTTTCTATTCAAAACAGTTGAAATCAAATTATGTCGATCGTTAGGAAGCGTTTATCTGCTACATCTTTCAACTAGTATTAATGATTTGGATTCGACTGTTTTCTAATTGGTCTTATGTGTTGCTGTAATGGGTATCATAAAATACCGCGCTGAAAATACACCGGCGTTTTCACTAATGGTGGCCGGGGCACTTAAAATAAGTCGTGGCTGCAATGTCCTTCAAGTTCTCAAAATTACCTCTGGAGGTGCGGGGTCAAGTGTTCCAGTCTCGTCACTTGACTCGGTTTAAAATTACGCGACCGGTCATTTAGCCAAGTCGGAATCCGACCCTTGTGGGGCTAATTCAAAACAGGAGCCGCCCCTTTCAGCCCAATAGCCTATTAGGACATGGTGAATAGAACCTCCAACCAGGGGGCATTAGCAGCAATAACGATTGGTGGTAGTCGTTGTCACCGAGGAACGAGCATGAACATACTGGAGAGCTCGCACAACAGATATGCGAAACAAAATGTCCGTGAAATATTTTTATTAATCCGAATAACGAAGACAGCTCACCGCACAAGAGATTTCAGTACAGTAACTTTACATCAGATAATTTGACACTTAGGCACAAACAAACTAGACCCGGACCTGCCGGAACTTGAATATAATGGACACCACATAATGGGACTGCAGCGGAATATAGCTTGAAGAGACGCGCGAAGAACGAAGACAGAAGTGACAGGCACGGATACAGACACGAAAAAGCAGAGCGACACACCGGACGAGATAGAACGGAAACAGACATAAAGAGTGAGGGAACATCGTTGTTCGACCTTATATATACAGGGTTCGCGACCCTGACACTAAGTGGCTAAAATTCTTTTAATTGACTGACCCCGATCATGTGGCATATGAGTCGAAAGTCGTATGATTCTTCGAAGGGGGGATCGAGATCACGGGATTCTGAATCATGTCTAAAAATAACTTTACCTCGCGTGCTTTGAAGAGAATAGAATATTCGGTTATTTCGTTTTTGAAATAGGGCTGTGCTTTATTGAGGTTGTAAGGTATACACAAGATTCGATTCACAAGAATCGAACTTTTGAGTGAATTAAAGAAGCTGCTTTAGATATGCTAATTTCGGCATACGCGCTTAGTGTAAATACCACGCAGCGTCATTAATAAAAAAGGGGGAAGTTGTTAAGGTTGAAAAGGTGTTATCCTGCGCTAGTGCTTAGCGGGCCAGAAGTCTACATGGCAGTACTGCTGGTTTGACTTAATATTCGTGAGTATAAAAATATATTGTTCTTGAAAGCTGTGTTTATACATTCCGTACAAGTAGTACGCATGCTTATTGCTGTAAAAGCCAATTATATGTGCAACGAATTCAATAAACATTGTTTCATGTATAAACTGTGTTTGTTTCAAATTCAAATAGAGTGCCACTTCAAATTATATACACCCAAGTCTGGGTAGAAGTGAGCAATAGAAACTCTATACTGGCGCCCGAAAAATATATATACCCTGGTAGTTAGCGTTAAATTTGTAACGAACAACATAATTGAAATTAAAAACTGTGTACTGTGTACTTATATTGATAAATTGTTGCAAGTACTTATATACTATTTAAAAAATGAGTGTTGTAGAACAAAATCCTACTGGAAATTTTCCTCGGGTAATTATGGTTCAGCATTTTGCGCCATTCGAAGCCACCTTCAATGGCGGCCCCTCAAGCCAATTCCTAAAGAAAATTGAGTATTACTTTCAGCAACAATGCACCCCAGAGGGGGATAAACTTAAAATTGCTCTAGCCGCTTTAAGAGGTAGTGCATTTCAGTGGTACACGTGTATGAAAAGCAGTAATCTGATTTTTGACTATTCGTCATTCAAGCAACAGTTTCTTAGCGTTTTTCCAAAGACCTTTAATCAAAGTGAAATTGAAGCGGAAATTTATTCGCTAAGGCAACGTGAAGGTCAGTCTGCGTTAGATTTTGCTATGGAAAATATTTCCAAGTGTGAGGAATATCTAGAAGGGGTGACGGAAGCGGTAATCTTAAAAATAGTTATCCAACGTTTGAAGCCAAGTGTTCAAGATTTTTTAGATAATCAAACAATTACAAGCAAGGTTACCCTCCTTCAAGCTTTAGCTAAACATGACAATAGGCATTTCTTCGCTACCCCGTACCGTCATTCAGGTACGAGAAGTTTTATACAACCGCGCCAAAATTTTTCGCGAGTTTCAAACCAGCAGCGTAAGCAGTACCGCAGGCAAAATAATAGAAGCGCACGGCGTTATAATGAAATTAGTGCTCTTAAAGTAAATAATATGCAAGCACCTTACTTGCACTGGCAAGTTGATTCACATGATATGGTTCAACCTGTTGAAACTGTGTGGTAAAATGTATTATTTTGTCCGAGCAGTAATCATTATTTTGAGAATAGTGAAAGTCAGGGTATTTTTGTGGCTTATAAAGAAAGTGAGTCTAGCTGGAATGATGAGGTAATTCCAGTACAAATTTCTGAAAATAGTGCCGATACTAATGCTAGTGGTTTAGAAAATAAATCATCGGATACTTCTATTAATGCTATACCTGATATTATTGATGCTATACCTGATATTTTAGATGATATTCACACATCTGTTAATGAAGGAAATTTAGTAGATGACGAAGTATGCGTTACGGAAGTTAGTGAATATTTATTAGTTGACGACAATAAAAATTCTTTAAGCGATAGTAGGAACTCGCTAGGTAATGATGATATTATTTCAAGTTTCCATCCGAATGAGGATGCTGTAGGCCAGGTTGATAATATGGTTTTAAATAAAGTACATGAAAACCAGACTGAGAATCAGGATGAAAAGTTGACACAGAGTTATACTGTAAGTAGTTTAGCTAATGCTTCGGAAGTTATAGAGAAAGTTTGCATTAAAACGCACGAGTACGAAAAGCTTAATCTTCCTAAAACTGAAGCAGTATTAAAGAATTTAAATGATAACGATTCTGATGTCGTAAGTTTCAAAGAGACTTTTTCGTCAAAAGAGGATAAAACTAAAGTTAAGGGGGATAAAAAACGAGAAAAAGCGCCTTCAGGTTCCAGCATTAAAACTGCTAATACTGAAGTAATTAAGGCGGTAAACAAGAAGTCGTATAAGCACAAATACGAAAAGCAGAGTCAGGTTGTTGAAAAAATAGAATCTGCATTAAAATCTAATACCGATACAAGCAAAAGTACGAAGCAATGTAACGTGTGCACTACAAAAACTCTATCAAAGGATGAAAGTGGCACACATAAGGTACACAAGGTTATGAAAAGGATAGATGACAATTTTAAAGCTCCTTTGCATAAGTACAGGAAACGCAAGATATCAGCCGCCCAGCAAGGTTGGCCTCCTCCCAAGAGACCTCCTGTCCATCGTCAAACCGGACCAGCGTCTCAGGACCTACGACCTGCTGCACGAAGGATGACCACACGGTCAACGAATACCTTTTCTAGGACTGCGACCATCAAGAGAGGTTCCACGGATTGGACAGACTGGTGCAAGGAAGTTGCTGCATTCATGAGGAACAAGTCTTGTATCAACTTTCTTATTCTAACTCCCACCCTTTAATAAAACCGAACCAAATTGGTTTGAAATTCCCCATTATATATACTGTGTAAACATTTTGAGGGGAAGGGGTGAGCCACTGAAAAAAAACGGCATACTGTTGTTTTATAAATTTTTGAAGGGGACATGTAGTGAAAAAAAAATACATACTGCACAATATACCAATTAACCACTAATGTACTAACTTCACAAACAATAACACATGTACATTATAAATTGGGGGAGAGCAGATACAGTCAAGAAATGTCATGCTGTGCAATTGTGTTGTCACTTTTAATTAAAATAGATATTTTAGGGCGCAGTTGGCTGCCCAGTATCCGCAACTCTGCAAATCCACTGTTTGATGGTGTCACCTGGACCCTTCGGGGTTAGTTTTGTAAAATGGTAGTGGTGTTTTTCCTCCACACAACGTGTGGAAGGTTTTTTCGGCTTTGCCACCCATTATGTAAAAAGTCAGACCAGCACGCGTTTTCAATTAGTTAACTGAAGCCGTTCAGACCTCAGTTACCTAATTATTTTTTTCGAGGGAGGCCAGTGTAAGGTATACACAAGATTCGATTCACAAGAATCGAACTTTTGAGTGAATTAAAGAAGCTGCTTTAGATATGCTAATTTCGGCATACGCGCTTAGTATAAATACCATGCAGCGTCATTAATAAAAAAGGGGGAAGTTGTTAAGGTTGAAAAGGTGTTATCCTGCGCTAGTGCTTAGCGGGCCAGAAGTCTACATGGCAGTACTGCTGGTTTGACTTACTATTCGGTGTATAAAAATATATTGTTCTTGAAAGCTGTGTTTATACATTCCGTACAAGTAGTACGCATGCTTATTGCTGTAAAAGCCAATTATATGTGCAACGAATTCAATAAACATTGTTTCATGTATAAACTGTGTTTGCTTCAAATTCAAATAGAGTGCCACTTCAAATTATATACACCCAAGTCTGGGTAGAAGTGAGCAATAGAAACTCTATAAGGTTGAAACAAGGATAATTTAGAATGCACTTTAAATTAGGACAATTAATAATAGTGGGGTGTTATTATTACTTACTTAAAGACAGACACACACACACATATATATATATATAATTTTTTTTCTAAATAATGAAGGCATAGGTTCTTTTCTCTATACATGAAAAGATACCAGTGACTAAGATCTTCATGATGGGCGTCAAAATTATCTACATTCATAGGGGAAAGAGTAACATTTCGAAGACCACTCTCAGTCGCACTTCAAAAATAAGGGCATTAAAAATTATTCCAATTAATGAAATAAATGTTGATGAAATGATAGATATGACAAAAGTTAGTTCAGAGGTGGCTTTAAGTTTTTTTTTTTTTTGGAGGGGAAGACACAATGTGTTAAAGATTTAAATTCAGAAAAATTTAGAGTCGCGTGCAAATGTGTTGAATAACATAGTACTTAACACAATATGTATATACACTGACTGATAACTTAAGAGAAGATTGAAGCTAAAAATGGAAGCTGCTGAGTAACTGATGAAGAAACGTTGCTAGAGTAAACATTTCTATTTTTAGTTTCTCTCTTCTGGTAGGTTATAAGTTTTGTCTTCCTTTAACGAGACAGATTTGTTGTTTCCTAAATATTTTTGAAACGATAAAAAAAATTCAAAATCCTACTATGTATAATTGGCTTCACTCTCGTTTATCATCCAATCCAAAAAGTTCAAGATTCTCTTTATTCAGGAAGTCATGGCCAGGAAGTAGACAGGAAGAGATCAAGCTGCTACTGTGATCAAGGCTATGACATCTTGTCTTAATCCAAACAGAGGAAGTCACTGAATATAGATGTCACTGCAGCATTAGAGTTTAAATTGCGATCACTGAAATAAAGGCGCTTATTCGTTATTCGTTGCCTGTTGATGATTGAGTTCGGCATGACAAGTTCTGAAGACAACGCGGACCTAAAGTATTAGAGAAAAAATATGCAATTTCGATTGATGTTGCGAGTTATTTATTTTAATCATTTTCTCGCTTCATTCTAGAATAAAAAATAAAGTAATTTTATGACTGGTGCTACAAACAACAGATCTAAGGGATTTTTCCCTTTAAATCTGTTAGTGTCAGCGTTACTGGCATCTAAAACTTTTAACTAATAGTTGAACTCAACACGATAACCACGAAGTTGCTGAGCTCTGCGAATAATTTAAAACATTTTCAATGCTATTAACGCTGAAGAATACAGCCCCTTAGAATATTAAACGGAGGGCCAGTTTTTCCCGTCCCATAACCGTATGGTACCCATGTCACGTTAGGCATGGTAAACTAATGAAACTATTGTTTATTGACACATGTCGCACATGATGCTTTAAACACGCCTCCTACTTCAATATATTGTGCTTCTTTACTATAATATTAATGTGGAGCAGAATAAGATATGAAACGATTTTTATATTTTGCTTCTATTTAGAGATCAGTTAAACAATACAATATACACTCATGGACAAAAAAATTAGCGCACCAAGAAGGAGTCGTCAAAATGAAACGAAATTTAACATACGTAATGACTACTTTGATATAAGTAAATGATAAGAAAATCAAAGAAAAAGGATAATTTATTTCAGAGAAAAAGGCAAAAGAACGGAGGAGTTAATACTCCGTTGGACCCCCTCTAGCGCGAATGCACGATGCGATACGATCGGACATTGAGTCATACAAGTTCTGTATGATGTCTTGAGACATTTCGTTCCATATTTGCTGTAACCTTGCCTCTAGTTCGTTCAAACTCGTGGGCTGCCCAACTCGTCAACCCAAATGATCCCAGATATGCTCGATTGGAGACAAATCTGGGGATCGGGCAGGCCAAGGAAGGGTAGTAACAGTGCGGAGACAGTCTTGTGACACCCTTGCCGTATGAGCCGAGCATTGTCTTGTTGAAAAATGGCTCCTGGGAGCCGTTGCATGAGTGGCAACACATGTGGTTGCAGGATTTCATGAACATACCGATGGGCTGTCATGGTGCCACGGAACAATACTAGGGGTGACCGTGTATTGTAGGCAATGGCACCTCATACCATCACACCAGCTGTGGGAGCGATGTGTCGCTGTACAGCAAAGGCAGGATTGAAGCGTTCACCACGGGCTCTCCACACACGAACACGATTGTCCTCACTGACGAGATTGAATCTGGATTCGTCGCTAAAGACGACCTGGTTCCATTCCGCTGCTGTCCAGTTTCCTCGTGTGCGGCAAAACTCCAAACGGAGGCGTCGATGGGTGGGCGTCAAGGGCAGCACACGTAATGGGCGCCGCGATACCAACTGTCCTTCCGCCAGGCGCCTTCGTATGGTTCGAGAAGACACAGAGGCCCCTAGTGAAGGTGCTACCTGTGCCTGGATGGCGGCCTGGATGGTGGCCTGGATGGTCTGTCGAGGGCGTCCTGAGCCTGGTCTTCGTGTACATGACATCTCTCGGGTCCACTGGTCCCAACACCTCCTCACAACACAATCAGAGCGGCCTAATTGACGAGCTACTCGCCTAGCTGACCACCCAGCTTCCATCATCCCGACGATTCTCCCCCTCTCAAACTGCGACAACTGCTTATATTGTCTTAGAACACGGCGTAATGGCTTGTCTATCTCAGCTCTTCCTTTGTAAATGATTGAGCACACTCAAAAAAGCTTTGATTACCTGTTTTATACTCCACAGAGTACGATGTTCAACGCCCTTTACCGGCTATACGTAATGCGCAATCACGCTGCATTTCTAATCATTTGCATATCTCCCCGACATGTACCTTCATTGCAAGTTTCGTTACGATCCTGCAATTATTTCTTGGTGCGCTAATTTTTTTGTCCATGAGTGTATTTTTGCTTTCGCATCGGCCAACCTCTACATATTGTTGAAAAATATATAGTGTTTATAAAAGTAAAAACGAATTATTTAGACGTTTAAAGTAATCAATTTAAATAAAAATAAATGCAAATACTTGTGCTATTTTCAAGGAAAAAATATTTTCTTCGTTTTAAAATTGAAAAAAACTTGTTAAGTTCCGGATACACTGGAGAAGCATGCTGTCGGCAGACTCAGTTTTACAGTGAATCTCTCTTTTTTGAGCCTGGAATATACCACTTTCCCACTCTGGGACTTGAACGCTTCTATTCCTCATCCATGGTCATATCACCTACTTTCTGGGACTGGTAGTAAAATTTTTGCCGAAATTACGATAATCGTTGGCGTAGAAGCGGATTGCAGATAGCCTATGAACAGAGATGTAAACATCCACTTAAAGCCTATAAAAGATATGATTTAAAAGCATAAACCCCCAGATCTAAATAACGATAAGATCATAATTCAGTGTAACAATAGATTAAAAAACCAGTGCACACCATTGAAAAAAATACTTCTTTCAGCTAAGTAACTAAGTCTTTAAGCTAAGTTTCTTTTCTTTTCAGTAGAAAAAAAGTTTGAAAAAAAAGTAGAAAAAGTAGAAAAAAAAGTTTGAAAGTAAGGCAAAGTTTGAGAGTGAGGGTAACTCTTTTTTTGTTTTTGTTTTTAGGAATATATATATATATATATATATCCATTCAGCGTGATTTCGAGTGAGGCAGAATTCAATTTAACATGAAACTTATTCACATTATATTATTTATACAATCTGTGAGATAATAGCTGTCTCTAAAAGTTAACAGATAGCTATTATCTCACTTATTTGCAGTGACGTAGCGAGCATAAGGGCCTGTTCACATAGGAGTCCGTTGCGTTGCGTTAAGGAAAAGATGACGTTGAAACGAAAATAAACCAATCATATGCCTCCAAACGATTAGCAATTAAATTTTTAACGCCTATGATTGGTTTATTTTCGTCTCAACGTCATCTTTTCCTTAACGCAACGCAACGGACTCCTATGTGAACAGGCCCTAACTGGCGCCCTGGGCACGATACCTTTTTGGCGCCCCCTTCCGAAAAACTTATAGTAATATAATATATAGAATTAGTGTAAAGGACCATTTGGCGCCCCTCTGCGAATGGCGCCCGGGACATGATGGACCCCCTTGCCCCTCCCTCGCTACGTCACTGCTGATTTGGTTTGATTAGTCTCCCGCGTTTTGAGATATGTTTCTTTTCTAACGGAAGAGGGTTTCAAACTTCAGTCGGAAGTGACGATATCTACACAGCGGTGCCCTTCAGATGACGAATCAGTTACGTTTCCAGTGATGTAATTCAATGTTTGTATTTACACATTTTACTCTTTGTTTACATTTTAGATGGCAAAATTTTACGTCTAGTGGCAATAACTTTCTACGTGAAATCCGCGATTGGTGAGTTCATGTTATTTCACTTTTAAACTGTCTTGTATATTCAAGATAAAATTTGGTCGTAGGTAAAATAAAATAAGAAACAATTTTTTAAAAGATGACAACGTTTATGGTTGCCATGTCTCGAGTGCAGGACCCGATTTAGAAAATTCTAGACTATAAGCACAACTCGGGATGGGGGCCCTCTAACACTGATGTGGGCGTGAAATTTCCAAAATTGACACACACAAAAAATAATCATGAATCATTGTGAAAGTACCATTTTACCTAGAATTGGCTATTTGAAGCGTAGAAGTCTAGAACATTATCAAATAACAAAAAGCAATAAAACATACACTCATGGACAAAAAAATTAGCGCACCAAGAAATAATTGCGGGATCATAACGAAACTTGCAATGAAGGTACATGTCGGGGAGATATGCAAATAATTAGAAATGCAGCGTGATTGCGTATTACGTATAGCCGGTAGAGGGCGGTGAACATCGTACTCTGTGGAGTATAAAACAGGTAACCAAAGCTTGTTTCAGTGTGCTGAATCATTTACAAAGGAAGAGCTGAGATAGACATGCCATTACGCCGTGTTCGAAGACAATATAAGCAGTTGTCGCAGTTTGAGAGGGGGAGAATCGTCGGGATGATGGAAGCTGGGTGGTCAGCTAGGCGAGTAGCTCGTCAATTAGGCCGCTCTGATTGTGTTGTGAGGAGGTGTTGGGACTAGTGGACCCGAGAGATGTCATGTACACGAAGACCAGGCTCAGGACGCCCTCGACAGACCAGTCGTCGAGAAGACCGCCACATCGTAAGTAATGCACGCGTACAGCCAACTGCTTCATCGGCCGCCATCCAGGCACAGGTAGCACCTTCACTAGGGGCCTCTGTGTCTTCTCGAACCATACGAAGGCGCCTGGCGGAAGGACAGTTGGTATCGCGGCGCCCATTACGTGTGCTGCCCTTGACGCCCACCTATCGACGCCTCCGTTTGGAGTTTTGCCGAGCACGAGGAAACTGGACTACAGCGGAATGGAACCAGGTCGTCTTTAGCGACGAATCCAGATTCAATCTCGGCAGTGATGACAATCATGTTCTTGTGTGGAGAGCCCGTGGTGAACGCTTCAATCCTGCCTTTGCCCTTGACACATCGCTCCCACAGCTGGTGTGATGGTATGGGGTGCCATTGCCTACAATACACGGTCACCTCTAGTATTGTTCCGTGGCACCTTGACAGCCCAGCGGTATGTTCATGAAATCCTGCAACCACATGTGTTACCACTCATGCAACGGCTCCCAGGAGCCATTTTTCAACAAGACAATGCTCGGCCTCATACGGCAAGGGTGTCACAAGACAATCTCCGCACTGTTACTACCCTTCCTTGGCCTGCCCGATCCCCAGATTTGTCTCTAATCGAGCATATCTGGGATCATTTGGGACGACGAGTTGGGCATCCCACGAGTTTGAACGAACTAGAGGCAAGGTTACAGCAAATATGGAACGAAATGTCTCAAGACATCATACAGAACTTGTATGACTCAATGCCCGATCGTATCGCATCGTACATTCGTGCTAGAGGGGGTCCAACGGAGTATTAACTCCTTCGTTCTTTTGCCTTTTTCTCTGAAATAAATTATCCTTTTTCTTTGATTTTCTTATCATTTACTTATATCAAAGTAGTCATTACGTATGTAAAATTTCGTTTCATTTTGACGACTCCTTCTTGGTGCGTTTATATTTTTGTCCATGAGTGTATTAACTTCATTATTAAAACACCATTACAATGCAACCAGAAAAACTTATTAACCCCTTATATACACTATAACATACATATGATGAACCAATCAATCAAATTTGAACGGATATATAAAAAAATTGCTGTTAAAAAACGTAAAATAAAAAAATTTGAATTGGGAATTTTTTTCTTTCTTTTCTCTTAAAATAAAAAAATTTTTTTGCAGGGGGGGGGGGCAACATTCGGGGCCCCTATGCCCCGGCCTAATGGAAAATCAGGTCCTGCTCGAGTGATCATTTCTCCTTTTACACTTATAACTTAAGGTACAATGAATCATTGAGACAATAATTTTTACCAGTTATGCAGATTAGCGCAAAAAATACAGCCGACCAAAAATTTTTAAGAGTATAGTGAGCTTTGTAGTGGCTTATTAGACGTTTGATGGGGCAGAATGGCTTATAAAAGGATACGACAGCATATGAAGTGATACGTGTAATAAAACTGCCGTTTGGAAGAAGCGTAGAGGGTTTTTCTCTGAGGATGAAATTTAGTAGGTTTACAATAACCAGGATCGGCCCGTGGCGTGTGCGAAGTGTGCGGCGCACACAGGCGCCTATTCTAAGAATGATCAGTGGGGCACAGATTGGTTAGAAATGGGCGCAGAAGCGCAAAAATCCACGGCCCAGCCCTGACAATAACATTCTGAGAAACTTAGAATACGTGCTTTAGTCACAAGTACTAAAAAATAAAATAGGTAGTTCTATGAGACAGGAAATTTATATATTTTAAATGTACTACATGGTGCCGTTTTTAATAATATGAGGAACTGTTTTTACTAAAAATAATTTTAAATTCCACTGGATAATTATGTGTTTTTAAAGAGCTTTTTAAGGTAGTAGCACCATAGTCTGTTTCTCTTAGTAATTAAAGTATACAGAACTATGTCTTTAAATAAGTTGTTCAAACAATTAACCTCTATTTGCAATATGTTCTACTGAATGGCCTTATCCACGAGTCAACCACTAATCCAGTTTTTAAAGTATCGTGGAACGATTGATGATTGTTAAACAGAAAAGCTTAAATGGACGATCAACTATATTGGAAGGATGCCTTTCGAGGAATCTTTTCTCAGATGAAGGGAATTATAATTCATAGTATGATGGAAAAACTTAGCGAAACGTAACTCTTCTTGCCTTACAGAGTTCGTCAAAATAGGTTGATAATGTCTAAAACTAAGAATAAAGAATTCAAGTGTCAGAAGTTCAAGTGTCAAAATTCTATGTATCTTCTAAATTCTTCACAAAGAAAAAATAATAAGTTAAATTACTCCTCTATCATGAAAGCAACCGGATTCACGCGATATCGGATTCGCGCGGAAACAGTAATCTTGGGATTATATCTGTGACATGCGTCTTCCTACAGCGGACGTAAATGCTTACCAACATCAGTCACTCAAGAGTAGGTAGAGTCGAAAAACCTCACAACACAACATGGAAGTTTCATTAACATCGGTAAGTGCGGTTTTGGTTTCGTTCATTATCGTCATCTCATTAAGGAAATGTTAAATGTGAATAATATGAAGGTGTGCGTACGAGTGTGGCGCGATCATTGTTTACGAAGGCGTGATTTCGCAGTTTTGGATCACATGTTGTAACCAAAATTATACCTGGGTAAAGTCATTCTTTCATTTAATCAATTAATTAATCTACTATGAAATTTGTTGTTAAGACACCAGGAGAATTTACGCGATATTTTCACATAATGCGAAGCACTGAATAATTAAATGTATAGTTACCTGAAGCTAAATTTAGAAGAGAAATTTGAGACATTTGACAGGAGAAATTTGAGAATATTCAGACATTTTTAAATAAAAACTTATTAACAGCAGACGCAAAGTTAAATTAGCAACATTTTTTTTTCTAACTGAAATGAAATTAGAATTTTTACTTATAACAAACTATGCACATAACTTTACTTATAATCCAAAATAGGGAAAGAGACAGCATTTAGAACTTTCATTTTTTACTCAACTCGGAGGTCCTGCCTCAAAAGTCATTATCAAAGATATCACATTTTCGATCGACCACACATTCGAATCCATATTACAGTGGAATCTCGATCTATCGTTTTTCAAGGGACCGACTGAACGGAACGATAAATGCGGGAAAATGATAGATCTGGGAACATAACAAAGCAATATGATCGTCGGGGCTGAGTGAAATAAACGACATATACGGGAAAACGATGATTCCGAAAACGATCGATCGAGATTCCACTGTATTTAAAAAACATATTGAGAAGAGTTTTTTCTCTTTTCTTACTATAAACTTCATGTGCTAAATGTATTCTAAAATATCGGTAAAATATTCTTCAAATTGGTCCGAATAAATTGCAATAAGCGTACTTAAAACGTAATTGTCTGATCGCACTATTAGAATCTTAAGAATACTCTATTCACTGATCCTATCTCCTTCTGTATTTTCGCGTCTATAGGCAGCTAGAGGCTCAAATAACACAGCGATATCATATATTTCTTATTCCGACTCGCCTAAGTCTTCCTGAATAATAAAAATACATCCTTGAAAAACTAAAAAACAGGAGAAGGCAAAGAGCGAGAAATCCGGCTTTAGATTCACGTACAGATCGTACTATGCCTCCAAACAGCACACAGACTTATATGCCAATTATTCGAGGTCTACCAGGAGGAATTAATATTGAAATTGCTGACTTAAGGAAAACTTCGCAGTAAAGTCATTTAGGCGCTAATTGTGTGATCTGAGTGCGGGGACCGAACAAGAAGATTTTTCATCAATCGAACACTTTCGCCATTGGCGTGCCTAATGGCCATTACAGGTGTAAGGAATATATCGCGATTTCTATCATTCCTTCAGCCCGATTAGTGTGAAATTGCTGAAAATCCGAAAAACATCTTAAAATCCTAATTCAAAGCTTCAACTGTTCGATCAGAAGAATTGTCGATTAGGAGTTTCCCTCGTGTATCGATCATATTCGGGTTCGTACACGTTTATTCTTGTAGATAATCCTTTAAATCTTTCATCTATCTCAAATACTGTTAATTTTATCGATCCGCACATCTAGTTCACTTCTGAAGTTGATGCTAACAACAAACTCCCCTTTCTCGATGTTTTGATTTCTAAATCGGACTCTAGTTTCAATACTTCCGTGTTTAGAAAACCATCCTCTGTCTCTATGCCTCTTCATGTCTTTCCTAATCTTCGGGGGAGCCCCCCCCCCCATCCTGCTCTGTTTGCCTTCTTATTTTTTACTGGTTTTATACACAGTCTGTGATTTAGCAATTTATTTTATAGTTAAACTTTTATTGCGTTTTACAAATATATCTTTTTTTATAATCTTTTCATCAGTTTTATGTATCATTGTTTTTACCACCTTATATATCACCTTTTTTATGACTTTTACATATCATCTTTCTATATTACCTTGTATATATCATCATTCTAACATGTTTATACATAATTTTTATTGTCCCTTTTATTCAGTTTTTCACGGTTACTCGTTTTTATATTTATTAGTGTTGGTTATAAATCTGTTATTTCACCCTTTGTTCGAGCTTGGCGAGTCTTTATATACTCTCTTTTGGCTCTAGTCTTGTGTTTGGCGCTTTATATCCTATTTTGGATCTTGCGCCATAAAACCCCAACCAACCAACCAACCAACCAACCAACCTTTCCTAATCTTCCCCCTGATAAAAGAACTGCTGCTTTTTAACACTTACGTTTACCGCGCTTTACATTTATGTTCGGACTCCAGTTCTCTTAATCCCGAATCTAACTTTCTGAAATCTCTGGCGATCGGTAGAGGCTTCAGCTTTTCGATCATTGACAAAGCTATTAGAAAATTTTAGTCCTCCTTCTACGGAGTCTACACACTCATCCTTAAAAAATTCTCAGAGTTTTGATAAGTTAATGGTTCTTCCATTTTACCCATCTGTATGTTTTAAATTAAGAAAAATCCTATCAGCCTCAACTTTAAACCTGTATTTTAACCCGTAAATAAACTTAAATCCCCCCCCCCAGTGGCGCACCCAGGGGGGGGGGGAGCGGCAAGGGGCCCTACCCCCCAAAGAAATAGAATTTGCATTATGAATATTGATTTTGCATTATAAATATTTTTATCCATTTATCGCGGCCCACTCATGCATTATAAATATTTTTATCCGTTCATCCCCCCCCCCCCCCCACTCCCAAAAAAAATCCAGGGTGCGCCACTGCTTGCGGATATTGTAATTTGTCCTATATTGGTGAAAAGAAACATGCCTTTGATACTGTAGCGTACTGGAAATGGTCTTATTTTTTCCCGAGACCCCACAACTGCTGAAACACAGCTGCGTGTTTTTCAAAGAATGTGTTGTTCGGTTCCACAAGTTCGGAACACGTGGGGGGATTAAAAACCGTTTTCCTTACAGGCGCAGCCACTAAAGCTGTCATCTTGGACGTTCTGCAATGTAGTAAAGTCTAAGAAGAAACTGTCAGCCGATAATCTGCCGGCATCTGCCGCCCCCTCGACCCCTTCTAAAAAATCCAGACATTGGGGAGAGCGGCGTAGAACATCGACCCGAGCGGTTGTGTTTTTGTGAGGCTCCTGTTTTTTTGGGCCGGAATGGGCCCTGGAGCGCGCACTGTAAATCTGCACGTAAATTAAGTGTATATGTCGAAAATGTCTAATGTTTAATTTTTTTGTTAATAAATTGCTGAATTTTTGTTTTAAAAATTTGGCCTTCGTTTGTTAATTAGAACTCTGTCTTTCTTGGTATGGATCAATAGTTGTGAAATTCCTTCAAAATGCCTCAGAGAGTTAACAGCGTTATAGTGATGTCACAGCTTAATTGGTGATCAGCGGTTGGATCCGTACCCGGTTTTGAAAGCAGAGTCAGTATGCCAAATTTCGGGTCATTTTTCTCGGACGCATAGAATGTACAGATTTTAATACACCGCCGTAGCGGGGATTGTTCAGAGGAAAGCCTCCCCTTTTTCGAAGGAGTGATGTTTGAAGAATAGCTGTGCTCCGCGAAAGTTAAGAGGTCATCGACCCAGCTTCGCAGTAGGGGAATCGCGATAGTACCTCTGTGCTCCTGTGTTTTTCCTGGTGCGGTCAAGAAAAGGGGTGTTTTCAGGGTTTTTTTGACCTCCGTGTTTTCGACTGTGCAGTGAAATTGAGTGTTTTGGCGTCTGATGCAGTTTCGTTTTTGTGTGGATTCGTGTTACGGTCAAGATTTTCTAGAAGTGAAAGTGTCAACAGTGTGAGCTGTGTTTGGAGATGACCCTTGCGCCGTCGGCCTGCAAAAAGGGGTGAGTACCGCTTTTAGATACTCAAACGTTGCATTGATTTTTTTTTTGGATAGGTATTTTTCGGAAATAATTTTAAGTTTTAAGTTGTGATGAATTGCTGGAAAAATACATCAGGGCAATTGTTTTGTGGGGACAAAAGTAGTGTATTTTGCAACCGTAGTATTTATATGTAACGTGTGAATGGCTAAGCTAGCTATGATGCAAAAAGTGGTTGAAATTCTTGTGGAGGGTAAAAACTACCCTGGTTGTGTTGCCTAAAATGTTTTTAAAAAAATAGATACAAGTGGTATTTTTTTTCTCAATAATTTTTTGAAACAGTTATTATTTGAGTTTTTTGTTATGTCTGGGTAAGTTACCTGTCACAAACTGTTTGGTTTAAAAATAAATACAGTGGTATTTTTTTTGTTTCTCTCGATAAGTTTGTTAAAGCATGTATTGAGAGTTTTTGAAACGTTAACTAACGTTGTTAATTAGAAGGTTCTAATTGTTTTCAAAGGTTAACTAAGCTAGTGCCTTTGTGGGTTGGATATACAAACTGTATATTCCGTTTAATGCTTGTAGCCGTATAAGTGTTGATTAACGTTTGCTACTTGGTTTTTTTAAATAAAAGGTTGACTAAACTAGTGCCTTTGTGGAAAATATACAAGCTGTATATCTCAATTATAGTAGCGGGATAAACGATAATTCAACGACTTGCTATGTAGAAGTATTGTTTTTGTGTGTTATCGAATGTTAAAAAGGTTAATCTAATGTTTTGATTTTGAAAAAGTTATTATTGCAATTTGGAAAAGTTAAGCTAAAGTGGTATATATGAATTTTTTGGTAATTTGTTTATGTGTATGATCCCATGGTAAAATACATGGTTTCACGAAGAAAATTTAATTGAAGGTGTTTTAGTTATTTTGAGTTTTTTTAATTTTCCTGACCTGTGCTTATAAATTTGTGATTAATTTTGTGTGTAAAAATGGCTTATCTGAGTAGGGGGAGAAAGGCAGATTTGAAAATTTTGGCGATGAGGTTGGATGCATTAATAATCCATCTAAAAAAATTAATAGAGAGCAGTCCAAATTATGAGGAGAAATTTGTTAGGGGTCTTCTTGAGACCATTATGCAAGATAGGTTACGGGAAGAAGAGGAAGAAAAAAAAGGGCAGAAAAAGAAAGGATTTTTGCTATGGAGAAAGAGGAAAGGGAAAAGGATAGGATTTTTGCTTTTGAACAAGAGCGAAGAGATAGGATTTTTGAATTAGAAAAATCACGAATTATATCTGAAGCCCGTTTGGCGACCCCAGAATATCCCCAGAATACGGTAAGGAAAACAGGGAATTATGATTCTGAGCAAATGGAAGAGGGGAAGAAGACTCAAGTAGACTCTGCGGATATTCCGCAAGCGGAAAGGCTGTCCGGGGGAAAAATAGGTTCTCAGTCCGAGAAGAAAGAGGTAGATTTTTGCTGTGAAAACAGTCGGAGGGCGGTCCCTGCTCCGCGAATTTGGGTGTAGATGAAAGGGGAAAATCTAGTTGAGTCGGGAAAAATTACGACAGAGGAATATGAGGGAGTACCCTTGCGGTGTTCTGAAAACATTCGGGGGGCATCTGAGAAAGGCCAGCAGAGTTGCGGGGAAAGGAAGGAAAGTTTACTGTTAGGGCAGGAGGTCGATGAACCCGATGAACCCGACTCGCGTTTGAAAAATAAGAACGAAGACTTAGGAGAATTGTTAGTGACTCCGGGAGAGTTAGGAAATTTCAGAATTGAAAAAGGGGTAATGGATATGAGAGAAGGTGAAGAACATGAGGGTAAAAGG
The DNA here is from genome assembly GCA_907164885.2 of Dolomedes plantarius. NCBI lineage: Eukaryota > Metazoa > Arthropoda > Arachnida > Araneae > Dolomedidae > Dolomedes > Dolomedes plantarius. Next base: position 26,470,595 of record OU015494.1, read on the forward strand.
GTGTTAAGTTTACAAAGGAATTTGGGAGAGGAGATAGCGATAGAGATAGAGATGGCGCATTCTGGGGTCGTTTCAGAAGCTGGAATTTCGGTTAAGAGATCAGGGTTACCTGCAAGGGCCAAATGGTTCAATCCTGAGAGTTACGGTTTTTCTTTCGGGTTAAGAAGTAAACATCTTGCTTCGGGAGAGGTGATGAGAAAGAGTAAAGGGTTGATTTCGGAGGTAGATCGGTCGGGAGAGAGCTTGATTGGCTTGTATTTCGTTTCGGGCTGTAAGCCTGGAATGAGTTGCACTATGCATCTACCTGTGGTTTACAAGGGCATCACGTTTTTGTATTTTTTAATTATTAGTAAGTGGATAGCCCATGTTGAAAATCCAGATTAAATACACAGGAGGTTGATTTACCTTGTATTGCTTGTATGTGTTATTAAATTTTTTTTGTTCATGCAGTAGAAAGGTATATGATTGTTGTATTTTGGTATGTGTATTTAAGTGTTTATTAGTATTATTTTTGTTTCTTATCAGTGAACGAATATTGATTTATGGAATTTAAGTGTTTTTATTGAAAATGTCATCCCTTACAAAATAAATGCACTCAACGCGAATTTAATAGGTTAATAAATTTTCAAAATTTTGGTTATGTGCTTTGTTTAGTTTTGGTTGCAACTTGAGTGTAAAGGTGGTGCTGGCTATGTGTTTTTGTTTCAACTCCTCTGTATGCCGGTGCACAAACTGTGCTATTGGTGGTGTAGGTGTGATCGACGGACAAACTTTTTCGTCTGCGAAGAAAAAGTTTCCTGGAGCGTGGAGGAGCTGTAGCGTACTGGAAATGGTCTTATTTTTTCCCGAGACCCCACAACTGCTGAAACACAGCTGCGTGTTTTTCAAAGAATGTGTTGTTCGGTTCCACCAGTTCGGAACACGTGGGGGGATTAAAAACCGTTTCCCTTACAGGCGCAGCCACTAAAGCTGTCATCTTGGATATTCTGCAATGTAGTAAAGTTCGGCGTCTAAGAAGAAACTGTCAGCCGATAATCTGCTGGCATCTGCCGCCCCCTCGACCCCTTCTAAAAAATCCAGACATTGGGGAGGGCGGCGTAGAACATCGACCCGAGCGGTTGTGTTTTTGTGAGGCTCCTGTTTTTTTTTTGGGCCGGAATGTTCCCTGGAGCGCGCACTGTAAATCTGCACGTAAATTAAGTGTATATGTCGAAAATGTCTAATGTTTAATTTTTTTGTTAATAAATTGTTGAATTTTTGTTTTAAAAATTTGGCCTTCGTTTGTTAATTAGAACTCTGTCTTTCTTGGTATGGATCAATAGTTGTGAAATTCCTTCAAAATGCCTCAGAGAGTTAACAGCCTTATAGTGATGTCACAATACGCACATAAAATAAGATTATATATACGTTGAAAATCAAGAATTATCTAAATGAATGACAGCTAATCACTCCTGGGAATGCGGAGATAAATTTAATTTTTCCTGACGCGAAAATTGTTCATCAAACTAACTCCGTTTCTGAATACGATTTTTTTATATTCGCTAGTTATAATAATTCCTCTGGCTAAGTTAATGATATGTCTACTTTATCTTTATCAGCTGCATTGAAATATATTTGTATGCAATTCATCTATATCGTTTAAGTCCTATAATTCTTAATTCCTTTCGTTACCCCATGTTCTAGCTCCTATTTTTCTGCCTTTCCTCGATTTTCCTGTTTTATCTGTTAGCCTCGTTAACGGGTGTGTCCCGTGTGTGGTCTGGTGGTCATAAAACTCCTCCCCCTTCCTTTCCCCTTCTTATTAATTTCGCTATCGAGTGCCCGCCTCCTCCCACGCTGTTTCTTCTAGAATTTTTGGTTTTCGCCCATTTTTATATCCGTATAAGAGTTTCGGTGCTCCTCGCACTTGTGAATTGTTCGTAACGACAATCATACGGCCTAATGATGATTTATTAATTAGTTCGAGACATGTCACCAACTCTTTAACTACATTGCGGAGTATAAGAAGTCGTGTTTTCCTGTTTGTATTAAATACGCTGACGATTCAAAATACATAACTATGTACATCTAAGGAGCAAAATTTTGAAAATATATTTATGTTCTAATAATCTTACCACATTGCTGCTGATGGTGAAGATTTTTAACTGATCGTCCTTCTATCACCCCACGCATGTGCCTGACGACCTGCAGTTGTGTCAGGAATGTCTCTCCCAGGATATGTCTCACAGGAATATATCTCTCGGGAATATAGCGTTCCTTCCTTCCAATTATTAGTTTTCTTTAATAACAGTGCAACTGAAAACCATTCTGAAAAGATATACAGCAGAAAATACTCCGAAAAATTTCGAACAGTAAACTGCAGCTCGAATGGATCTTTTCAGGCGAACATAAAATCTCAGACGTATATAGTATCAAATAGTTTTGATGATTAGTTAAATAAATGTAGTTAAGCTTATTTTGGTTGTCGAGCACACTCTGGTGTGTGTGTATGGGGAGGTAGGGGGGATTCGGAGTTTTTCACCGATTAAATCCTTTTAACCTACGTGTGCCTAATAGACAAAGGATGTTTGGGCGATATGTCGATTTGTTTCCATCCGCTTCGCTAAGATGTTACGAATAGTAGAAATTCATTCTAGAGAACGTGTTCGAATGGAAAAGGAACCCTGTCCAGCAAGACAAGTAAATTCCTGCATATCTCGTATTCAACTGCTTCAGGCGGAAAACTGCACATATACAAATCAACAATTATTCGCGATTTACTGTACAAATTTCCATTACGCTTGCTATTTAATCGAAATTGTTGAAATAAACGTAATTAGACGCTAATAATTTGATATGATTATGGAACTAGATAGGACAATGTGGAATACCTCCAAAAAATTTCTTGAAAGAAAAAACTTAATTTCAGATTAAATAATCGGGAAGTAATTTTATGCACTGCTTAATCGATAACTTACAGGAAAGTTGTGGAAAGTGCAAAACAGGAAAACACAAATTCTTAATATCCACAATAAAAAAATTATTTTTGTTTCTTATGTAAAGTTTAAACTTTAACTGATTTGGGACCTCTGGCGTAAACATAATATTTTGCCTCCCTCCCCCGTTTAATTTTCCTTGGGGATATTAAGAAGTTATATTTTCCTTTTCTGCTTATCTGATAGCTACAGAAAACAACGCAGGTATTTGAAGTGATTATCTGTCGTATACAGGTGATTCAAATAAAACCTGTTAATCAGATTCCTCGCAATAAACACATTTAGGCGCAAATTACCTGATTAAATTGTAAGGTGTGGGTAGGAAGATTTTTAGGCAACCATCGTTCGTTGGCAATAAATATATTGGAAGACTACTTGAAGCATCAGGTGGGTACTAAAGTTGCCAGATATTCGATCAGACATCGAGAGCAAGTTGGGAGATTATTTATACAATCGTTGTCATTCTCCGATACGTCCGTCTATTGGCAACTGGGGTGACAGGTACCTATAGCTCCCGTACTTTCATTCTGATTCCAATGAAAGTTGCAGAAGAATCGATAAACACCGTACAAAATATATGTAGGCAGTGAAACGAAACAGAGAAGTGGCCAATCGGGAGCTGGATAAACTTTTATTGTTTGCACTCGAACTTTCCAGATGGAAGACTATTAGTCCAGTCAATTTGTGCTCAAAAGGGGCCCTAGAGGAAAAATTTTGGGGTAGTTTTGATTTCTTCCATTTTATATGATTTTTTGGAGTGCTGAATCTGAATCTGAGGTTTCTTAACAAAATTTCGTGACGCAACATTGAAGAAAATGCAAAAAAAGGGTAAAAATTTTCCTTTTTTGGTGGTTTTTTGCTTATAACTCGGAAACTATCAACTTTTCGTATATAACCCCATTGATCAAACTGAAAGTACATAAAATTTCCTACTAATTTCAGTATTTAGGTTTTTTTTCTCTGATTGACCGTTTGGGCTCAAGCGCTATTTGAAAATTGGCGTATTTCGGCTGTCTCCGCTAAAACTCACTTTTTCCACTCCAAAACTTTAATTTATTATTAAAGGCTGTCATTTAATTCCTCCTTCCAATACAATGTGGCATTTTCAAAATCCAGTGACCACTGAACTAATGTCACTATGTACAGGTGTTGTCGCAGATGAGAGGATCAACTGCCACTTGTCCAAGGAGATGGGCATGATATAGGTATGCATAGCATTGTTGGTGGTGATTTTCAAGCTGTAAAATTCAAACGAGGCGAAAGAGTGCATCCTCTTGCGATCATGAATAGCTCTATTCAGATACAAGACAGGGATGTAGTCATCAATCCAACCACACTTTTCCAACGAATGACCATCGTGAAACATTCATATGAAGAGCTGCGAGAATTTTTGCGTTACGAACTTAGTCCCTACCCTCTCTCTTTTTTCGATGAGCATGGGATGAGGAAAGGAACAAAATCGAGCTTGTACAGGGCTTTTACACCGACTCCAACTGAACAGGGGAACTTGAGCGATACAAAATATGTCCTTGACGGAGGGTTTTTGTTACACCGGGTCAAATGGAACCACGGCCAGACATATGCAGAAATTTGCAGCAGTTATGTATCATATGTCAAGTCGAACTACAAATCAAATGCCGTTGTCATTTTTGATGACTACCCTGACGAAGCTTGTGAAAGCCCCAAGCGAATAGAACACTTAAAAGAGCGCAAAGAAAACAATATGCTGCAATACCATTTACAGAATCGATGGTACCCACTGTCTCGCAGGAGAGTTTCCCTGCAAACTTAAAAAACAAGAGCCGGTTGATATCTATGCTAATGGAAAAATTTGATGATGCAAAAATTGTTTCACAGCAAGCTGTGGAGGACGCTGATATCCTAATTATCACAACAGCTCTTATGTTAGCCCCGTCAAATGAATATGTGACAGTGGTGGGAGAAGATATCGACCTTTTGGTGATTTTGATTGGCGTGTTTAGCACTGATATAAAGAACGTCTTCTTTTTGAAACCAGGAAAAGGGAAGCTGTCTCAAACCTTCTACAGTCCCCATCTTGCCACTGACAGAATCCTATCAGACCATATATTGTTTCTGAACGCGATGAGTGGTTGTGACACCACTTCTGCTTTGTTTAATCAGGGGAAACTGAAATTTCTTAAAGTCCTGCAGAGGAACAATGACTTGCAACCAGTCATTGATCCTTTCAAAAACCCTCAGGCATACCAGGACGAGATTTCCGAAGCAGGAAACGTGTTTCTCATGGCTCTGTATGGGAAAGGACATGAGACTAGCCTGAACGATTTGAGATACAGGCAGTACGTATCTTCATCATACAAAAGTAAAACCAACATTTCCTCACTACCCCCCACCGAAGCTGCTGCACGACAAAATTCACTGAGAGTTTACTTTCAGATGCAACAGTAGTTATCCGGTCAAACCACACTCGACGAGCAACAAAGAGACCCGAACGAGTGGGATTGGAAAAAAATCAAGGAATGGTCTCGTGCCAGTGCCAACCACTTTGAACCCTGCACCGGACTCGATACTTCGGCACATTTCTTGTAAATGTAAAAAAGGCTACCAACGCAATTGTGGATGCAGTAAGGCTGACCTCCATAACTCCCCGATCTGCACATCGTGCGAAGGGCTGTGTGAGAACGTCGAGCTCCCGGAAGACAGCATTGACTTTGACGAAGAAGAGACCGAAGAAAGAGACGAAGAACAGACTGAAGAAATACGCTTACATGATGCGGAAGGTATGTCTAATCTCACAATATATTTCGCAATCACTCATCTCTCCTTAAGATATGATCACAAGTTGTTGTTTTCTCACCACCTCTTTCATTTTCCAGATGAACAAGCTTCGACGCTGACGACAGAACAACCCGAACCTGTGCCAGGACTCGCCGCCTTCGAAGAACCTCAGTCAGGACCCTCTAAACGACAACGGCTCATATAATAATGTAATATATGATCATATGTATTGTGATACAATATAATAAAATGTAATAATTTTTCAAGATTTTTCGCTGGAATTTCAACTTTTTTGTAACTCTATTTGTACAATTTCGGACTTCATTAAATAACTTGAACATTATTTTACTTTTGAAAAAATTACCTGTACTTCTACATATACGATCTAAATAAGGTATGTGCAGAGAACTGGGAGGAATTCACTAATTGACAGCCATTAATAATAAATTAGAATTTTGAAGTGGAAAAAGTGGGTTTTTGCGGAAACAGCCGAAATACGCCAATTTTCAAATAGCGCTTGAGCCCAAACGATCCGTCGGAGAAAAATACCTAAATTGTGAAATTTGTAGGAAATTTTATGTACTTTCATTTTGAATAATCGGGTTATATCCGAAAAGTTGATAGTTTCCGAGTTATAAGCAAAAAACCTCCAAAAAATGAAAATGTTTACCTTTTTTTGCATTTTCTTCAATGTTGGGTCACGAAATTTTGTTAACAAACCTCAGATTCGGATTCAGCACCCCAAAAAACATATAAAATGGAAGAAATCAAAACTACCCCAAAATTTTCCTCGTAAAAACACAATTTGACTGGACTATATAAAGAAAATTGCGAGAATCCATTAGGTGTATTCGCAATAAACTTGCTTATATGTTGAAATACAACATAGTTAAATTTTTTAGGCATTAATTATACGATAGCATTGTGAGAGGGGGGGGGGAAATGACCGGAAGGGTTTTTCTCCAGTTGACCCCCCCCCCCCCCACACACACACAGGCACGATTATTGTTCAGAAGAATCCCGAGGAAAAAAAATAGCGAATTTTCCCTTTCCTTAAGTTTGATTAGCTAGAGACTTCCTTTCGTGAAAAACATTCTGAAAAGCCTGTCGAAAGGGGGGGGGGGGTAATCTGATCTGTCTGCAGGCAAACACTGGGTATGTGGATTCGTGTATAGTTCGTATATGACTTTTACAAGCGGGGTAAATATAATAGACATTTACAACGATTACTTGCGATTACCTGGCATATTCCAATTAAACCTGCTGATTAGTCGCAATACCCCCATGTTAACGATGTTACTTCAGTGATTCAATTCGATTTCTTACTATCTGATTTAGATGTTATTGGTGAACTGATGGTTGCAGTGGGAAAAAAATCTATCACTGATCTTCCGCTTTCCTCTCTATGCATGTCTAGAGACAACAGAAATAATGCTCCCATTCTTTCCTCCCAATTCTTGTGAGATTTGCTGAATAGTTGATAAAATGCAAAAGAAAAAGAGACATCTAGGCGAAAAACATTTGAAGAGAGCGTCTGCCGGGCTATCGGAAGCTCGATTAATGCTCATATTCAAACTGATTTGCATATTAAACTTGCTAATTAATCAAACGCATATTAAACTTGCTAATTAACCGAAATACATCCCAGCTTAAGTATTCAACAGCTAATTAACCGATCGGAAATTTTTTTATTTTTTATTTTTAACCTCGACCGTTCCTCAGTGGCGTAGCGAGGGAGGGGAAAGGGGTTCTATCATGCCCCGGGCGTTACTCACAGAGGGGCGCCAATGTAGGGTCAGTACATTATATTACTATATGTTTTTCGGGAGGGGGAAGGCGCCAAAAAGGTGTTGTGCCCCGGGCGTCAGTTATGGTCGTTACCCCACTGCCGTCCCTCATCCGCCGTATGAGAGTCTTTTGACCACTAGATGCTTCGGGAATGTTCCGTCCCTTCCTTCCTGTGGATTTGTAATGATCTAGACCAGAGGATCTCAACTTGGGAAGGCGCGAGGAATAATCAAGGGGTAGGGTGGTGTAGGGACTGCAGGTCAACCAAAGGGGCGCCTAAACGTAAAAAGGCTGAGAATCATTGTTCTATACTAATCGGCCGATCAAGAGGTTAATTAAATTGGTCGCCCCTCTTGTGCTATAACATGTATACCTCATATTCGGACGGATTCGCAATGAATGTGATTATTAGACAGAATACGTTAGAATAAAAATATTTTATCTCTAGATCCAGAAAAAGACACAAAAGCACAAATCACCCGATGAAATGAGAGTGGGCGATTGGAAATTCTTGTATAGCTCGTATTCGGCCTGTATAGACCTGTACAGCTGCACAGTAACGAAAATGTTGGGGTTTTACGATGCACCAGAACGTTTCTAAAATAATTTATATAGGCTTCATTATCAAACGACCTTCCACCTTCTTCCGAACATCTCTCTCTCTCTCTCTCTCTCTCTCTCTCTCTATATATATATATATATATATATATATATATATATATATATGTGTGTGTGTGTGTGTGTGTGTGTAAGTGTAATGAAATAAGATAAGATTACAGAATCTTTAGCATAAGAACTTTATTTCCGAGTGGCTAACATGCATCTTAACTAATGGAAAGCCAGCACCCAAGTGACTCCCGGGGTTGCGTAAAGAGGTATTGACGGTTAAAGAATTTGCTGAGCAAAGATGTTTCTTGCAAGCTGCATCAGTTGTGCAGGACGATCGCCTTATTTGGGCATAGAAAAGAGGTCGGATGATTTCGTGGCTTCCCAGGGATTGTTGACGCTATGAAAATATTCCTGGGTTCATGAAGACAGAATTTGGTAATGCCATCTTAAGCATGGAAAGGAAAAAAAATTTACAGGGGATCAACTTAAATTTTATATCTTTCATATCCCCCCATTTTAAAAACGTTGTCTACCCGGGTGGAGGCTCTCATACATGACATACAAAAATAAAATACAAAATATTATAATTATACTAAATATAACATAGGATTACAAAAATATCTGGCAAACTCCACAACGGTTCCTCCAGATAGCAGGTCCATGCGGTTTCCCTACTATCCTTCATCTTATTTGCTTCGTATGCACTTAACCATAATTGCAGTATAAGTTCAAAATATAAGACTTGTATTCGAAATATAAGACGATAACATAAATTGTATGACTACATGACATATTATCTTGATATATTTAATATGAATAAAATACAATATAAATATTTACACTACCTGGAAACTACCTCTTAACTTTATCCACATATTGTATTATTAGTTCTCACATTATATTCTATTAATACTGACATTGTTTATGTCACAATCAAAAATTACTCAATTATATTATTTAACTTCCTTGTGTACTCTAATATGCATAACAGTTCTCTTTCGTACAAAACTACACTATCATAATTTTTTTTTCATTTCATATCAGTATCTCTTCTTTTTCTTCAAAGTACTGTTACATTAATAAAACGACTTCATTACATCAAAATTCGTTTCAATAGCAATACACATTTAATACCTTTAACATACCTTACTTCTGACAAACAAATCACATCTCTCTCAAACAACCGTGTATCCTCACGTTTGCTGAGGAATGCTGACTATGAAGTTGAAAAGGAGGTTAAACCAAATTCCTCCCACCACTTCAAAAGAAAATTTTTGTGGATGACCAAATGTAGGTAGATGGATTCAGTTTCTCAATTGCAGTTCCTCTCATAGAAAAACCCCAAAAACGAAAAATAAAAATTTTGCCGAATGAAAAAAAAGTTTCGAGTTGTGTGGCCATCACAACCCGACAATTTTTTAAAAAAAACTAGAAAAATAAAAACAAAACAAAAACAACTCAACTAAGGAAAAGAATGCATCATGACATTAAATTGAATATTATAAAATTCAAAATTCACCTTAATAATTAAAAAATTCAAGATAAACTTCACATGATCAGTCTATACCATATTTAGTTGTCATTGAAAAGTAGTTGTAGATTCGGAGATTCACAATATTGGCAGTCCTTTGATGGGAGTCCATCAGTATCCTCTGGTTTCTGTTCGCTTGGGTTTTTCATATTATTTAACTGAAAATTCTCAGAAGGACGGAAAAATCGAAGGTGAGTAGAATGTACAATCTCAGTGGGAGTTTTATAAAGAACATTGGGTTTATCAATTTCAAAAAGAACATCTGAACATTTTTTTAGAATAGTATAAGGGCCTGAATTCGGTGGGGCAAGTATTCGGGTATTTGGATATTGAAATTCTACATATAAAACTAAATCTCCGACTTTAAATTTGTTGAAATCTTTTGTCATATCTTATTTTATTCGACTGATAATATTGTCTAGTTCTTTCTTGTGCAATTTTTCTAGCTTCTTCTATAGGAGGGTATATCTCATTATCTTGGAAAGAAATTTTATAAGGCAATTCGCCATACATTAAATAAATTGGGGGAATCCAGTTACCGAATGAGGGGTATTACACTGCTGGCCACTGTAAATGCAACACCCTGAAGGAAACATGCAAATAACATGAAATTTACAACATGCATTAGCGGAGGTGACATATGCAAATGATTAGAATATCAGCGAAGACGCACATCACGCGCGCCTGTGGCACCACTTCAAAGCGCTATTTAAGGTTTGGAGATTTTGACGATTTCAAGTTCGGCAATTGTGTTTTTCTTGTGGTTTTTTCAAAAAAACGATCAATTATGCCTCGTAGAAAACAGCGATCATCTTTTGATCAAGTATCCGAGTTCGACAGAGGAAGGATAGTGGCCTACCGAGATAGTGGATTATCTTTCAGGGAAATCGGTAGTCGTACTGGACGAAACCAAACAACTATAATGCGGATATGTGATCGTTGGATGCAGGAGGGTACGACGAACCGGCGTGTTCGATCGCATCCACCTCAGCGCACCACTTCACGTAATGACAGGCAAATTGTGCGCATGGCAGTGACGGATCGTTCAGTCACATCACGAACCATAGCACAGCACATGCAGTCTGTAACGCATCATCCAGTGTCTGCGCGTACCATTCGACGCCGTTTACAGCAGAGTGGTCTGTCCGCAAGACGTCCATTGCTTTGTCTACCCTTGACGCAGAACCACAGACGTCTCCGCCGCCAATGGTGCGATGACAGAAGGATGTGGACGGCAGAATGGAATGAAATTGTCTTTACTGACGAGTCACGCTTCTGTCTACAACACCACGATGGTCGCATTCGAGTCTGGAGACACCGTGAAGAGAGGATGCTGAAGAGCTGCTTTATGCACCGCCAAACTGGTCCTGCACCAGGTATTATGGTATGGGGCGGTATTGGATATCACTCTCGCACACCTCTAGTACGCATTGCCGGTACTTTAAACAGCCAGCGCTACATATCCGAGGTGTTGGAGCCAGTTGTCCTTCCTTACCTTCAGGGCTTGCCCACAGCCATATTTCAACAGGATAATGCGCGACCACACGTGGCACGCATTGTCCAACGGTTCTTCGTCAATCGCCAGATTGAATTGCTTCGCTGGCCGCCTCGCTCTCCGGATCTTTCACTGATAGAAAACATGTGGTCCAAGGATTGCTCTATGATTGACCAAGATTCCATCCCCAGCTGCCACAGCAGATCAACTTTGGCAACGTGTGGAAGCTGCTTGGTCTGCTGTACCCCAAGAACTCATCCAATGTTTCTTTGAATCAAAGCCGAGGCGTGTGGCAACGGTGATCTCCAACAATGGCGGCTACTCTGGCTACTGATTTTGGCAGGAACCACACTTCACAGATGTCTATAAATTTAATCATTTGATACTTGGTCAACATGTTATCTACAAAATAAATTTTGTTGTGATATCTCTTGTCTTTCTTGGTGTTGCAATTTGGGTGGCCAGCAGTGTATTATATTCTTCGGGGACAGACTCTAAGATTTTTGTCCATGGTGTTGTAGGTTATCTTTGGGTGGGTCGTGATTGGTTATAGTGGTAGGCAATGATACCATTACTCTGAATTTTAAACAATACATTAATTTATTCACACAATACAAATATTAGTATACATTCAATTATATTCTTATTAATTATGAACTTACAGACATTCTCATTATATCAATGTATTATTTGCCTATATTATTTCATTTATTTAAATTAATATCATTTCAGTACGCAATATATCAATATTATTCCTTAACTTCCGCCTATCATATAAGACTCGGGTAACTCACGAATATTTGGCAATAGTTAATAAAAGGTTACCTCCATTTTTGCAGACTGCAGAAGTGGACTTTGGCTGGCATATTCAGGTGCATCTATTGGGGTCTCTATTCGGACTCGCTCAATAACGTAGGAATAGGCAGACTTTAACGGCCGGATCAGTTCTCCATCCGTTGCTTGTGGGGGGTAGGCACTCCGTCGTGGTTGCGAGTCTCACCTCTTATCATCTCATCGGTAGCTTGCAGGGGTTCAGGCAATCTATCTCGGCTCCGAGGATTCTCTATGCTAGCTTGCGGGGTTCAGGCAATCTATCTCGGCTCCGAGGATTCTCTATGCTAGCTTGCTGGGTTCAGGCAATCTATGTCGGCTCCGCTGCTCCTTGATGCTCCTTTCATCGTTGAGTTGCCGGCTTACAGCGATGCGCTACGTCGGGGCGCAATCTCCCATATATTCTCTTTTGCCTTCTCGCTTACGAGGCTACAACTCTCTATTTTTGGGTGCCAAATCTCAGAGTCACCATCAATATGATATATCCTTTTCTTCTCACTCTCTCTATTTTTTATTATCTTCTCAACGCCCCGCCTTTTACATTTTCATTCGTCTCTCATGTTCAACCTTTTTCTTTATACTTCCACTTTGATTCGTTAACTTGTTCCTCCCCTAATCATTTCTTTAACCATTTAGAGTGAGGGGCGTTTTATACTCGAACAATCCCGTCTTCGACTCATTCCTATTTTTCTAGGAAATGTGTTTTCCCAGAACATCTCCTATGTGTGGGGTCCTCTTCTCTTTGTCAACAATTCCCTTTTCATCTCGATGTCTCCTCTATCTTTACCCCCCTCGCTGTTTCGACTCTAAATTGTTTCCTTTCAATTTCTTCTCTTCATCCGGTTCTTTTGTCTGGTCAATTGCCATTCCAATTTTCTCATAGCACCGCCGACTTCCACTTTAATTGGGTTGTCTGCCCTTTTTGAACTCCTAACATATCGTATCCCCACGACATTCTTCTCGTATCGTCTGGCGTCATTTTACTATTCCATTTTCCGTCCCGTTTGTTAATTGGTTTTTCTGCACCTTTTCTATTTTCTTCTTTTTTATATGTCGTACCCCACGACACATGGCACATTACTACGGCTATTACTAACTTTACATTTTAATCTGGTTACTATAGTTTGGTTAACTCTCTCGACCTTTCCGTTCGTCTGCGGTCTATGAGCAGATGTCAAAAGCTGTGTAACATTGTTACGTCTGAGAAAATATTTAAACTTTGATGAGGTAAAGGCGGCGTTCCTATCACTTAAAATTTTCTCGGGTATATGATTTTGAAAATATAATTCAAACAATTTATATAGGTTTCCGTGGTGGCACTTTTAGAGGGAAATGTCCAAATATTTCTTAGTAGAATTATAATAACTTAAACCACCTACAGTATCAATTGATAATAGTTCAAAAGGTTTTTCACACAGAGGAAGAGATTGCATAAAAACATATTTTTTCTGATGAGTCTTCTTGTTTACTTGACAAGTTTCACAATGTTTAACATAATTTCCAACATCATTAATTATCTTAGTCCAAGAATATTGAGGTGAAATAATTCTTAACATTGAAGCAATTCCTGGATGACCAAATTTTTCATGTACTCTCTCTATTAATTTAATTCTTAAAGCTTTTGGTACTACAATTTTGATTAAACCTTGTCTTTTCACTACTACAACATTATCCTTATTAAAACATCTGGGTGCTGTTATATTTTCTAAATTTTGAAAATGGGCGATTTCCTTTATATCTAACAAGGGTTCTGGAGGGGTGGTAGTTATATTAAAAGCAATTGGGTTTCTAGTTAACATGTCAGCTTCAACATTAGTTGTACCTTTGTTATATTTTATGTCAAAATCATACTTAGAAATTTTTAGAGACCATCTGAAAAGTCTATGTAACGTCCAGGAAACGTGCCCACGAGAACAGTTGAACTTTGCACGTTTCACCAATATTGTGTGGGAATTGTTATATTTTATCCCACCTACCGGCCTCCATATAAAGTATTATTACCAGTGTGACGTAATGTTACACTTGGAGTCATTTGCATGCTTATTTATTTTATTTTTACTGAAGTGGCAACTTCGATAGGTATTGCGGAGTCTACTTTTTACGATGATATACTCGGTGAGAAGAGGTTGTAATAGTGCTTTGGTGTTCATGTGAATTTGTTAAATTTAAATAAAAAAAGTTTGTTTAAAGTTTTGAATGTTTTAATTTAAAAATAGCCTTGTGAAGCCGAGTCAACACCCTCACTGCATGTGGAAACCAAAAAGGATATCGCCCCATTAACTTAGGCGGGTGATTTTACACATCGACTGCTTCACGCTCGCAGATTGAAAGTAAACCGCTCGGAAAACCTGTGAAATTCTGAATTTGCGTGTGTGGACCATACGTGGTTTACATTCTGGTGTCAAGAAGTTGGGTCCATGCGAGGGCGAGGAATTAAAAAAAAAGTACTTTTATGATTCTGCTGAGGATTCCAGCAGCGACAACGGACTTCATCGGAAGGCGCAGATTTAAGGACCGGGAGCTGAACGTCGGGAAAAGTGAGACAGACCTCAGCTACTGACCGTTACAGTGGAGCTTCGGGAAAAGTGAGGCAGACCTCAGCTACTGACTGTTACAGTGGAGCTTCGGGAAAAGTGAGGCAGACCTCAGCTACTGACTGTTACAGCGGAGCGTCGGAAAAAGTGAAGCAGACCTCAGCTACTGACCGTTACAGCGGTGCGTTGGGAAAAGTGAAGCAGACCTCAGCTACTGACCATTACAACTGTGGTGGTGCTCTTTATTAATTAGCTAAATAATTACAAATCAAGACTAGTAACTTTTAGTTTTATCTCTTTTATTAGTTGGAAGTTGCTTACTCATCATCAACATTAAGTTGAGATGAATATTCTTAAAAAAAAATTAACTTTGGTTTACTTTAAACTTAAGTCTTAATCTAAGTATTTAACTTGCTCGGAAACCCTGGGCTGTGATAACTTTAAACCCAAAAGTTTGAATTTGATATTAACTTATATTAACTAATATAACTAATATAACAATTATGTAATTTTAATTACGTTAATGATTAAGAAGATCATTTGTGTGTCATAAACGCCTTGTACTAATAAGCTTTTGGGGTGCTATGTTTTTTTTTCTCTCGCTGCGGTATCCTTCGTCGCGGGTATGATGTGCGAGATCCATGTTTTCTTTAAGCGAATAAGTGTATTTTATCTATTATTTAATTCACTATTTTGTTTTAAATTTGTATAACGGCCTGTTGTAATATTAGAATATCCTATGTTTTTACTTTGTATTCATTAACGTCGTAGAAATCCAGCTGTAATTTGCCGTTTTAATGTATTGTCTGTAATTTCTGGCAAATTTCTCACCGACTCAGTTTCAATCACGAATCTCCCCAATTTTGGCAACATTTAAAGCAATTCTGCTCGTTTTTGCGTTCTATTTTTAGCCCAGCTCCCTGACCCGGCCGGGGTCAGCGAAGAAGGGGGTGTTGGCTGGACACCTGGTTCTGGGTCATCCTGTATCACTGCGCGGGCGTGGGTGTTTTTCCCGCCATTTTGTAAGGAACTCTTTACGGAAAGTCGCTGTTGCTGAGTGTACGCGGAGTTTTTTTGGAGTGAACCTCCCACCCTTATATGGGGGTGCGCGGTTTTTTTTTGGGGGGAGGGGGGAAGACGAGTGACCGAGGGCGGTTCGAAGAAGATTTGATTAACCGTCATCGAGATTTGTGCCACCGGGAGTCTTGTCGTCTTTTGTCAAGTGTCATCGAGTCGGTGAGATCTTTGCCAAATTTTTATCATTTTTTATCCATTCTAATCCATAAGATGGAAACTTGATGTTTTAACTTTTTAAATTTAAACTAATCTAGAAGTGTTATGATATTTATGTAGGTCTGAATTCTTACTCACGATTTTTGTTAGCCGTTAAGGCTTAAATTTAAAAATTATATATATAATGTTTGGGAGATAGTTAAAATGTTGTTATCGTTTTGTTTAAAATAAGTTCTCTTACTCCTTATAATGAATAAATGTGTTTTTTTTACCTGTCATTTGTGTCTGTCAACTATTTGTTCCTCCCTCACACGTATCCGAACATGACTGAACTTGGGTTGTCCTTTGGACCACAATGCGATCTTCTTTAATCACTAAAGTTTTTTTATGTGTTCATTATCTAACTTAATAACTTGTGTAATCATTACCTTAAACTTAATAGGGGGTAATTTGGTTACTTCACAGCGGAGCGTCGGGAAAAGCGAAGCAGAGCTGCGAAAACAAAGCAGAGGATGTTTGTGATGACGAAAGGATACCTGTAAGGATCTCGGATGTCGTCTGGCAAAGTAGGGTGCATGAATTGTTACTCGTTTGTCCCTCATATTCTGTTCATGGCTAAGTCGATTTTGGGTGCTTAGGAACGCGTATGTTAGGTTAATTTTTTTTTCTCTTTGGAAATTTTATGATTTTATGTTCTTTTGTATACTGTGTTCTTGCATAGGTTAATATTGCTTGCATATAATGATTAATAGTATTAGTGTTTTATACGAAGTAAATTTCTTCTTATTGAGTTAAAATTCTCTAAAAGTGCATAGTGTTTTCTGCTTTGAATAATTGTTATTTGTGGAAGGGATATTTGTTTAGTGTAGGAAAAAGCTAAGAGCTGTTTTCTAGATTTTATTTTGTTTTCGCTCGTTTATTGTAAATTAACATTCGGGAGCAATGTCTTTTTTAAATACAGCGAGGAAAGCGGATCTCGTGCAATTGGCTTGCGAGATGGGTAAGGTAGTCACCGAGGAAATGTACAAATTGCAAATAATTAAAATTATTAAGGGAGGGGAAAACTATGCGGAAACTTTGGCTAAAGAATCATTGGAAATGATTGTGGAAGACAGGAAGGACGAGAACGACAGGAAGTCGAAGAAAGGGCACGGAGTCAGTAATTAGAGAGAGAAGAAAGGGCACGGAGTAGGAATTAGAGACAGAAGAAAGGGCACGGAGTCAGGAATTAGAGAGAGAAGAAAGGGCACGGAGTAGGAATTAGAGAGAGAAGAAAGGGCACGGAGTCAGGAATTAGAGAGAGAAAAAATAGCTCGGAACCACGAGTTAGAGTTAATGAAGTTAAAAATACAACTTGCTCAAGGGGAAAACGATAGGTTACGGTTGGATAGAAGTAGCACGAATATTGTGGAATCTCGATCCAGTGAGACGGGGTCTCATGTCCTGGTACACCAAAGAGATTCTGGGACTAGGCGGAAAGAATTAGCGTTGGAAGGTGACAGGTTTTGGGCGGCCAAGGGGCGCAGTTACGCTTTCGCCCAGGAAAGAATTTACGCAAGAACGTAATTCGGACTGTTGCATTTGCGGCGCGAAGGATCACGCTAAGAGGGATTGCCCAAAAAGCTAATAAAGAGAGGAATTCTGAGTCTTTGTTAGACATTCGCCCAACGATAGGAGGGGTAACAGTCCAGGTAGGAGTAACTACTCCGTCGGGAATTCAGACAATGGTCTCTGAGTCTGAGGTAGAGGTTTCTTCTCAGGGGGGAGTGACAGAGAAAGGTTGTCAGGTTTCGACGGATGCAGAAGGGAAAATTGAGCCAAGACATGACGCACATGGAAATGGGCCGATTGTGAGGCCCATTTCCATGGGGGTCGACGAGATAGGGGTCGACGTAAGAAACCGGCACCATCCTCTGGAGTACGAGGTTTGTTTAGTAAAGGAGTCTTAAACTGCAAGATAAATGACAGCGAAATAAAATCGCGAGGGAGGGTCAGAAAAGGCAGAGGTGCCAGAAATCAGGGATTAGCGTTGAGAGAGCGGAGACGAAGGGGTTCAGGAAAAAGGCTCCTTTGGGCTTTTAATCGCAGGAAGGCGGTTAGATGGTAAAACGAACCACAATGGGTTTTAGAAACAGACAGGATTGCCAAGATGCAGGGGTTATTGCCAAATGGGTTAATTGGCGGAATCAGGAAGTACAATTTGTTTTGGATTTCGGAGCAAAGGGAAGTGAAAGGAATTGACGGAGCAAGAACTCCAAAAGAAGATAAATTGAGAAAGTTCTGGGGCTTACATAAAGCTAGGACAAAGGGTCCCGTATCTAAAAGACAGCCGAACTGCTTAAGGGGTAGGCAAAAGGCGGGGAGACAGAGTTTCGTCAAGTACAAGATAAAATTTTGGGGAAGACAGCATTATGTTAAGGTCAAAAGGAAAAGGAGTATGAAATACTCCGGGGAACAGCATAGGGGTTTCTGTAAATTTTGGAAACAAAGAGAAGGGCAGAATTTTGTTAGAGCGAAGTTTAAGGGTTCTGTTGGGTTACGGATACCTAGTGAAAGGTTTCCTACGAGAAGTCAGACCAGGTGGGATGTTTCACGGAGAATTACTTTCAGATTCAAATGTGTAAAATTTTGGGAAGTTCAAAATTTTCAAATGAATTTTGAGGGTCAGAAGGTACATGAAATGTTCCAAGAAAATCGGTGCAAATAAGTGACCATGAGATTGAAGTGTTTGAGATTTTTATTTTTTTTCTGTAGTATGTTCATTTGTTAAAGAAAAGGTATAATCTGTTTGGTCTGATGTAAAACAATTAAACGTTTCCTTGGGGACACCGTCAAGTTTTCTAAAAAGAGAATCAGTTTAAAGATAATGTGTAAACTGGCATATATTTGTATTTGGGAAAAAAGATTCAACAATTTTCTTTTGTGACTTTCATTAAGTTGCTATGTGTAGAAAAAAAAGTAATAGTTAAATTTTTAAGGTAACTGTAGGTGTGTACATGTAAGTGTATTTTTTTATATTCTATATTTCGCTATCGTGAATCATTCAGCTTGAGGAGCGATAAGCGCGTTTACTTTTCCCTAGCACCTAGCCATGAACGGGTAGGCGGGGGGAAACGTGTGTCAATTCTGTCACCAGCAGCCGGTCGACAGTGTTGGATGGTTGAAATTTTGCCTGTTGGTAGGCAAATTTTCAAGTTAGCGGTGGGCATGTAACGTCCAGGAAACGTGCACACGAGAACAGTTGAACTTTGCACGTTTCACCAATATTGTGGGGGAATTGTTATATATTTATACCACCTACCGGCCTCCATATAAAGTATTATTAACATTGTGACGTAATGTTACACTTGGAGTCATTTGCATGCTTATTTATTTTTTTTTGCTGAAGTGGCAACTTCGATAGATATTGCGGAGTCTACTTTTTACGATGATATACTCGGTGAGAAGAGGTTGTAATAGTGCTTTGGTGTTCATGTGAATTTGTTAAATTTAAATAAAAAAAGTTTGTTTAAAGTTTTGAATGTTTTAATTTTAAAAGAGCCTTGTGAAGCCGAGTCAACACCCTAACTGCATGTGGAAACCAAAAAGAATATCGTCTCATTAACTTAGGCGGGTGATTTTACATATCGACTGATCCACGCTCGGAGATTGAAAGTAAACCGCTCGGAAAACCTGTGAAATTCTGACTTTGCGTTCGTGGACTGTACGGTGTTTACAGTCTACCTGTGGGATTTTAAAGTTTTAAGCCAAACTAAGCTGTGATGATCTGTATGTACAGTGAAATGTGACTCATGAAGGTAGCAATCGAATTTATGTAGACTATCAATTACGGTCAAACATTCTAATTCCGTTATCGTATAATTAATTTCATATGGTTTAAGTGGTCTGGAGTGATATGCAATTGGATGTTGAGTTCCATCAGGATGTTCTTGTTTTACTATGGAGGCTATGGCTTCTTTTGACGCATCAACGTAGACATGGCAAGGATAATTTGAATTATAAAGGGCCAAAATGTGTTTTGAGATTAAACTATCTTTAAGATTTTGAAAAGCTTGTTGACATTCAGGCGTCAATGCCCATTTCTGGTCTTTCTTTAGAAGGTTATTTAAGAGAATTCTAATTTTAGCGTAACCAGGAATAAATTTATGATTTATGTTGATGGTGCCTAGAAATCTTTGTAAATCTTTAACGTTCCTTGGGGTCAATAATTTTTTTATTGTTTCTTCATTAGTATTATTTGGGCTGTATGATCCATGCTTAACTTCATATCCCAGAAAATCAATAGTATCTTTAGCAAAATGACATTTCGATTTTTTAAGTTTAATATTTTCCTTTTCACAAATTTCAAAAATTGTCTTTAAGTGCTGAATATGGTCTTCTAATGAATCTGAGAAAATAATTATGTCGTCAAAATAGTTTTCAGCAAAGTTAACTTGATATTTATGAAGTATGCGCCTAATTGTTCTTTGGAATATTGCGGGAGCATTCTTAAATCCAAACGGAAGTCTGGTAAATTGGTACTGGTCGGGGACGTTGCTGGAAACGGGGCGGATAAAAATTATTCCTCGGTCTCCACTCCTGGTGTTGATGATAAAAATTTGACCGAAACTGTCGGTAATTTCCTGGTTGTTGTTGGAAGCGTGGACTCCAGCCTGGGGGGTCTATGGAAAACTGGTAGCTTGGGGGTATAAAAAGTCCTTTCTTCTGAGTGTTGTTTATCCATGAGTTTTAACATGTCTTTTAGTTCATCACAATTTTTTGTCGAACGAAGTTGGAGATCTACTTCTGGGCGTGCGTTTATTCCTTTTATAATGTAATATTTCTGCTCTTCCGAGGTCATCGCTGCTTTCGAAGCTATTTGGTGGATAGTGTAGTAATACGCTTCATAAGTTTCTTCCCTTCCTTTTGTCCGTCGTAACAATTGCTGATGTATTTCGGGTTTACTTATATCCGTCTTAAACTCTTTAAGCAGTTCTGTTTTTAATTCTTCGAAGTTCTTAAAGAGGGGTCTGGATTGAAGAAATAGTTCCACATTTCCGGTACACAGCTTGCGAAAAAATATAATTTTTTGTATAGTATTTAATGTCAACAGTTCACAAACCTGCTCATATACTGCTATGTAATTTTCGATTGGCACTTCATTTGAATAGGGTTTGATAAACACATTTACATCTGAAAATCGGACGTGAGATGGCTCATTATTAAGTTAACGGTTTTGATTCAAATTGGGGTTTTCCCCTTTCTGCATTTCTTCAAAACGAGGTCACCGAACAGCGTAAATCCACAAAGGTCAGTTATAATCCACTTGTACTCGCTGCTGTTTTCGAAGCACGGACGGGTGAATGATGCTTTGAAATTTAACGACGGGTGCTGGTAAAATTAATTAAGACTCCCTTTACCTATTGAAATAAAAAATTTAAAACTGGTATCCTCACTACAGAACATCCTACTAATTTCTGTATATGAAATAATCTGCTATAATTTCTGTAATGAAATAAGATCAGATTTCAGAATCTTTAGCATAAGAAGTTTATTTCCGAGTGGCTAACATGCATCTTAACTAATGGAAAGCCAGCACCCAATTGACTCCCGGGGTTGCGTATAGAGGTATCAGCGGTTAAAGAATTTGCTGAGCAAAGATGTTTCTTGCAAGCTGCATCAGTTGTGCAGGACGATCGCCTTATTTGGGCATAGAAAAGAGGTCGGATGATTTCGTGGCTTCCCAGGGATTGTTGACGCTATGAAAATATTCCTGGGTTCGTGAAGACAGAATTTGGTAATGCCATCTTAAGCATGGAAAGGAAAGAAAATTTACAGGGGATCAACTTAAATTTTATATCTTTCATATCCCCCCATTTTAAAAACGTTGTCTACCCGGGTGGAGGCTCTCATACATAACATACAAAAATAAAATACAAAATATTATAATTATACTGAATATAACATAGGATTACAAAAATATCTGGCAAACTCCACAACGGTTCCTCCAGATAGCAGGTCCATGCGGTTTCCCTACTATCCTTCATCTTATTTGCTTCGTATGCACTTAACCATAATTGCAGTATAAGTTCAAAATATAAGACTTGTATTCGAAATATAAGACGATAACATAAATTGTATGACTACATGACATATTATCTTGATATATTTGATATGAATAAAATACAATATAAATATTTACACTACCTGGAAACTACCTCTTAACTTTATCCACATATTGTATTATTAGTTCTCACATTATATTCTATTAATACTGACATTGTTTATGTCACAATCAAAATTACTCAATTATATATTTAACTTCCTTGTGTACTCTTATATGCATAACAGTTCTCTTTCGTACAAAACTACACTATCATAATTTTTTTTTCATTTCATATCAGTATCTCTTCTTTTTCATCAAAGTACTGTTACATTAATAAAACGACTTCATTACATCAAAATTCGTTTCAATAGCAATACACATTTAATACCTTTAACATACCTTACTTCTGACAAACAAATCACATCTCTCTCAAACAACCGTGTATCCTCACGTTTGCTGAGGAATGCTGACTATGAAGTTGAAAAGGAGGTTAAAACAAATTCCTCCCACCACTTCAAAAGAAAATTTTTGTGGATGACCAAATGTAGGTAGATGGATTCAGTTTCTCAATTGCAGTTCCTCTCATAGAAAAACCCCAAAAACGAAAAATAAAAATTTTGCCGAATGAAAAAAAAGTTTCGAGTTGTGTGGCCATCACAACCCGACAATTTTTTAAAAAAAACTAGAAAAATAAAAACAAAACAAAAACAACTCAACTAAGGAAAAGAATGCATCATGACATTAAATTGAATATTATAAAATTCAAAATTCACCTTAATAATTAAAAATTCAAGATAAACTTCACATGATCAGTCTATACCATATTTAGTTGTCATTGAAAAGTAGTTGTAGATTCGGAGATTCACAATATTGGCAGTCCTTTGATGGGAGTCCATCAGTATCCTCTGGTTTCTGTTCGCTTGGGTTTTTCATATTATTTAACTGAAAATTCTCAGAAGGACGGAAAAATCGAAGGTGAGTAGAATGTACAATCTCAGTGGGAGTTTTATAAAGAACATTGGGTTTATCAATTTCAAAAAGAACATCTGAACATTTTTTTAGAATAGTATAAAGGCCTGAATTCGGTGGGGCAAGTATTCGGGTATTTGGATATTGAAATTCTACATATAAAACTAAATCTCCGACTTTAAATTTGTTGAAATCTTTTGTCATATCTTATTTTATTCGACTGATAATATTGTCTAGTTCTTTCTTGTGCAATTTTTCTAGCTTCTTCTATAGGAGGGTATATCTCATTATCTTGGAAAGAAATTTTATAAGGCAATTCGCCATACATTAAATAAATTGGGGGAATCCAGTTACCGAATGAGGGGTATTACACTGCTGGCCACTGTAAATGCAACACCCTGAAGGAAACATGCAAATAACATGAAATTTACAACATGCATTAGCGGAGGTGACATATGCAAATGATTAGAATATCAGCGAAGACGCACATCACGCGCGCCTGTGGCGCCACTTCAAAGCGCTATTTAAGGATTGGAGATTTCGACGATTTCAAGTTCGGCAATTGTGTTTTTCTTGTGGTTTTTTAAAAAAAAAGCGATCAATTATACCTCGTCGAAAACAGCGATCATCTTTTGATCAAGTATCCGAGTTCGACAGAGGAAGGATAGTGGCCTACCGAGATTGTGGATTATCTTTCAGGGAAATCGGTAGTCGTGTTGGACGAAACCAAACAACTGTAATGCGGATTTGTGATCGTTGGATGCAGGAGGGTACGACGGACCGGCGTGTTCGATCGCATCCACCTCAGCGCACCACTTCACGTGATGACAGGCAAATTGTGCGCATGGCAGTGACAGATCGCTCAGTCAGATCACGAACCATAGCACAGCACATGCAGTCTGTAACGCATCATCCAGTGTCTGCGCGTACCATTCGACGCCGTTTACAGCAGAGTGGTCTGTCCGCAAGACATCCATTGCTTTGTCTACCCTTGATGCAGAACCACAGACGTCTCCGCCGCCAATGGTGCGATGACAGAAGGATGTGGACGGCAGAATGGAATGAAATTGTCTTTACTCACGAGTCACGCTTCTGGCTGCAACACCACGATGGTCGCATTCGAGTCTGGCGACACCGTGAAGAGAGGATGCTGAAGAGCTGCGTTATGCACCGCCACACTGGTCCTGCACGGGGTACTATGGTATGAGACGGTATTGGATATCACTCTCGCACACCTCTAGTACGCATTGCCGGTACTTTAAACAGCCAGCGCTACATCTCCGAGGTGTTGGAGCCAGTTGTCCTTCCTTACCTTCAGGGCTTGCCCACAGCCATATTTCAACAGGATAATGCGCGACCACACGTGGCACACATTGCCCAACGTTTCTTCGTCAATCGCCAGATTGAATTGCTTCCCTGGTCGCCTCGCTCTCCGGATCTTTCGTCGATAGAAAACATGTGGTCCATGGTTGCTCTACGATTGACCCAGATTCCATCCCCAGCTGCCACAGCAGATCAACTTTGGCAACGTGTGGAAGCTGCTTGGTCTGCTGTACCCCAAGAACGCATCCAAAGTCTCTTTGAATCAATGCCGAGGCGTGTGGCAGCGGTGATCTCCAACAATGGCGGCTACTCTGGCTACTGATTTTGGCAGGAACCACACTTCACAGAAGTCTATAAATTTAATCATTTGATACTTGTTCAACATGTTTTCTACAAAATAAATTTTGCTGTGATATTTCTTGTCTTTCTTGGTGTTGCAATTTGGGTGGCCAGCAGTGTATATATATATATATATATATATATATATATATATATATATATATATATATATATATATATATACATATATATATATATATATATACATATATACATACATACATATATATATACATACATACATACATATATACATACATATATATACATACATACATATACATACATACATATATATATACATACATACATATATAATATATATATACATACATACATATATACATACATACATACATATATTATATATATATATATATATATATATATATATATATATATATATATATATATATATATATATATATATATATATATATATATATATATATATATTCTAGTTGGTTCAATTTTCTTTTTTCTGCAATCTTTTAGGGCAATCTTTTAGGACAGGAGCTTTCCGACAACTGATAAGACGCTGTGCGGTGCCGCGAAAATTAATGTCTCGGGGGAGCGTCCGCGGTAAAAGCGCGGTGGTATCAAATTTCGCGCAGCCGCAGTTGGTTATCGTAGCCAGTTCCCCTCAAATTCCATTGCAATTAATGTAAACATATATGTGAGCGGCATCGCCCTTTCGCGCCGCTCTGACGTGCCGCTTGTATCGTAGCCGGGGCCTTAGATGTTACTTCAGTGATTCAATTCGATTTCTTACTATCTGATTTAGATGTTATTGGTGAACTGATGGTTGCAGTGGGAAAAAAAATCTATCACTGATCTTCCGCTTTCCTCTCTATGCATGTCTAGAGACAACAGAAATAATGCTCCCATTCTTTCCTCCCAATTCTTGTGAGATTTGCTGAATAGTTGATAAAATGCAAAAGAAAAAGAGACATCTAGGCGAAAAACATTTGAAGAGAGCGTCTGCCGGGCTATCGGAAGCTCGATTAATGCTCATATTCAAACTGATTTGCATATTAAACTTGCTAATTAATCAAACGCATATTAAACTTGCTAATTAACCGAAATACATCCCAGCTTAAGTATTCAACAGCTAATTAACCGATCGGAAATTTTTTTATTTTTTATTTTTAACCTCGACCGTTCCTCAGTGGCGTAGCGAGGGAGGGGAAAGGGGTTCTATCATGCCCCGGGCGTTACTCACAGAGGGGCGCCAATGTAGGGTCAGTACATTATATTACTATATGTTTTTCGGGAGGGGGAAGGCGCCAAAAAGGTGTTGTGCCCCGGGCGTCAGTTATGGTCGTTACCCCACTGCCGTCCCTCATCCGCCGTATGAGAGTCTTTTGACCACTAGATGCTTCGGGAATGTTCCGTCCCTTCCTTCCTGTGGATTTGTAATGATCTAGACCAGAGGATCTCAACTTGGGAAGGCGCGAGGAATAATCAAGGGGTAGGGTGGTGTAGGGACTGCAGGTCAACCAAGGGGCGCCTAAACGTAAAAAGGCTGAGAATCATTGTTCTATACTAATCGGCCGATCAAGAGGTTAATTAAATTGGTCGCCCCTCTTGTGCTATAACATGTATACCTCATATTCGGACGGATTCGCAATGAATGTGATTATTAGACAGAATACGTTAGAATAAAAATATTTTATCTCTAGATCCAGAAAAAGACACAAAAGCACAAATCACCCGATGAAATGAGAGTGGGCGATTGGAAATTCTTGTATAGCTCGTATTCGGCCTGTATAGACCTGTACAGCTGCACAGTAACGAAAATGTTGGGGTTTTACGATGCACCAGAACGTTTCTAAAATAATTTATATAGGCTTCATTATCAAACGACCTTCCACCTTCTTCCGAACATCTCTCTCTCTCTCTCTCCTCTCTCTCTCTCTCTATCTATATATATATATATATATATATATATATATGTGTGTGTGTGTGTGTGTGTGTAATGAAATAAGATAAGATTACAGAATCTTTAGCATAAGAACTTTATTTCCGAGTGGCTAACATGCATCTTAACTAATGGAAAGCCAGCACCCGAGTGACTCCCGGGGTTGCGTATAGAGGTATCGACGGTTAAAGAATTTGCTGAGCAAAGATGTTTCTTGCAAGCTGCATCAGTTGTGCAGGACGATCGCCTTATTTGGGCATAGAAAAGAGGTCGGATGATTTCGTGGCTTCCCAGGGATTGTTGACGCTATGAAAATATTCCTGGGTTCGTGAAGACAGAATTTGGTAATGCCATCTTAAGCATGGGAAGGAAAGAAAATTTATAGGGGATCAACTTAAATTTTATATCTTTCATATATATATATATATATATATATGTGTGTGTGTGTGTGATAATAACGGCCCACCATTAGATATATAAAGCGTATTTAAAATTATCCTGTTAATAAAGCACGACCCCTTTTCTAAAATTGCAACCTAAAAGTAAAATAAGATAATTTATCGTAGCCCTGCAGATCATTATACAGGCATGTGAAGTGGCTGAACTCAATAACATCCTCAGATATGAGTGTAGGAAGTTTATGAAATTCCGAATGCCAGTGTAATATCAAAATTCTTGAAGAGCCCTCGAACCACTCTGAATTTATGGGGTCTGTAGCGTCAAAACCACACTTTATAAGAACTTTATGGCCACTTAGGGCCTGTTCACATAGGAGTCCGTAGCGTTGCGTTAAGGAAAAGATGAAGTTGAGACGAAAATAAGCCAATCAAAATTTCATTGCTAATCGTTTGGAGGCCTATGATTGGTTTATTTTCGTCACAACGTCATCTTTTCCTTAACGCAACGCAACGGACTCCTATGTGAACAGGCCCTTATCCTGCACCCAGGTCAATAGTTCGCGGCTCTAACAAGCGCGGGATCTAGCAGTACAGTCCCCTGGAAAACTTAAGTGGACACGTGAACTCCACGAAAAAGTCCCCCAATTAAAATATTAAGTAGTTTAGGCCCTCTGGCGTCAATATCGCAAAACACTCATTTACTATTTGCGTGAACAGAAGATTTCAGTCTCTTCGTGTCTAACTCTCGTTGCTGTCGGACCTACTGTCCGATGTGATGTAAAATCTGCGTTCTGAATGCGCCCCGGCAGGGACCGGTGGCGTTGCTATTGTGCGTGTAAAGTTGTCAAGATACCTGCGTTTTTCTGAATAATATTTGTCTACATTAGAATCCCGAATAAATTAATATGCGTCGCATATCTGTTGTGTGCGTCCTTCCAATGCCTCTCCAGTGTGTGGTTTTCCTCCCCGATGTGTCAACGGCTCTCGTGAAATCAGAAATCGTGAAATTGAGAAGCCACAGTGTCTTCATCTCCTGACACTCTGGCTACGTCTACAACATGTTTGTGTTTCATCTCCTCTACATAGTTTAAGTTAAAGTTTACCGTGCGCGTTAGCCGATATCATTATATATATATATATATATATATATATATATATATATATATATATACCGGGTGGCCATAATTAAACTGACAGTGCTCACAGTGTTCTGTAGCGCGATCTATTGGCGAGAATGACGCCACATTTTGTAGGAAGATTAAACAAGACGGGGGACGAAGGATTCCGCGAAAAAATAAATTAGTTCCAAAAGTCACCGCTAGGGGAATATTTGGCGCTGTGTAATAGAAAATAGAGTGTTAACAAATGCAAATTAATACGGAATAAAATTACCTTTTATTATGCACATTTTCTTATTTAGTTCAAGTGCAATATGAGAACACTTTTAAAAAAGCGTAAAATCTACATAAACACCGATAAAGTCTCGTGATCTGCAATATCACGTACGCTGAGCAGAAGAAGAAGTTCTTTATTCAAATTTCACGTTACATCCATTGGCACAGTGCCAGCTGCTTGGGTTTTAAAAGCCAATGTGTTACGTTTCGAATCAATCGGATTGAAAGTTTATGTGCAATGTCTCCTTCTTTAGTCGAGCGTGCGTTACTGGTCAAATTCTTTTACCTCAACCAGTGCAACGCGTCAGCCGCTCTTCGTGCTTTTAGAACGCACAAAAAAATGCGTAAAGGTAACGGTCCTGTGTCAGTTAATGGGCTAAAAGCAATGGTTGCGACGTTTGAGAAAACAGGTTCTCTGAAGGTTCAGGCAGGCAGAGGACGAAAACCTGTACCACAGGATACAATCGAAGCAGTTGCCACGGCGATTGTCGACAGAGGACCAGACAATATTGCTGCCACCTCTAGCGCTCGTGGATTAGCTCGGAATATGGATATGCCTTACAGTACGGTATGGAAAATCTTACGAAAGATTATCAACTTCTATCCGTACAAGATCAGCCGTGTACAGGAGTTACTGTACCCCGACCATGATAAGCGATTGACTTTTGCTCTCACCTTTCTTGCCAGAATGGAGGTGGATGATGTTTGGCCGTGGAAAATCTTATGGGGAGACGAGGCCCACTTTTACCTGCATGGAACTGTGAATACCCAGAACTGCCGAATTTGGGATGACAAATCACCACATGCAGTCACAGAAATTCCCTTACATTCACCAAAGGTAACTGTTTGGTGTGGGTTCACAGCGGAATTTATCGTAGGTCCATCGTAGCGCCAAATATTCCCCTAGCGGTGACTTTTGGAACTAATTTATTTTTTTGCGGAATCCTTCGTCCCCCGTCTTGTTTAATCTTCCTACAAAATGTGGCGTCATTCTCGCAAATAGATCGCGCTACAGAACACTGTGAGCACTGTCAGTTTAATTATGGCCACCCGGTATATATATATATATATATATAATCTGTTGGTACAGTAAAGTGGCCAGGTGCCTTGGATTTGAGTTTTTTGCTCTTTGGACAGGTAACTTAAATTGATATTTTTTCAACGGCACAAAGTTCCTGTTTCCTCTACTTCATACTAGTTGGCGCTATTGCTGTTAACTGGCAGCAGTTATTTCCCAAGATTGGTGAACCCTCAGACGATCTATGAGATTGTTTTTTCGGTGAAGTCGAT
Organism: Dolomedes plantarius; assembly: GCA_907164885.2. Lineage (NCBI taxonomy): Eukaryota > Metazoa > Arthropoda > Arachnida > Araneae > Dolomedidae > Dolomedes > Dolomedes plantarius. Next base: position 26,500,067 of record OU015494.1, read on the forward strand.
TTTAGGGGGTCGGGGATTATAAACGCCCCATAATGTGGTAAAACCAAGATGAATTTATCGCTCTTTAGGCCTTGAGCAAACTATGATTTTCGCATGTTTTGTTGCTCCATTTTCGTATATTCAACGCATTTTAAGACTTTTAACCCTGCATCGTGCTACTGACCATTTCCCGAGGTAACGTAAGGAAGTTTCAGAAAACCTCGATAAAATTTAGAATCATGTTAGCTTTTATAAAAAGTAGATCTCAGATTTTTTTTCATTATAGATGCAGAAGATATCTAGATATTTGTGTTTTTGCGGTTAACATCTTTTACCACAGGAAACGCGATTTCGGTTGTTTTTTCCCCCGCATTTTTGTTTTCAATTAAAGCAATTTGTGTGGCCAGTTGTGTTAATATAATTGAAGCATAATAGGCTTTCGGAGACTGACGACAGCAAGAATATTAAAAGTAATTACACTTCTGATGTAGTTGTTTTCAATTAAAATTTTATTTTAATTGCATATATTATACGACGTCGATTATTGTGAGAGTTTCGACAATTTCATAGTTTCGATTTATGCAAGACATTTCTTAAAGATTTACTGTAAAAAGTTTAAATGGCGTCTATATTTTGCTCCTGAGAAAAGTTTTAGGGTAATTTATAAAAGCAAAACAAATTTTTCGAAAATCAAATAATTTTTTAAATATTGATAGGTAAATAAGACAATGAAGAGAAATTAGAATTAAAATTTGTTTTTGTTTGTCAGAACTAATAAACTATAGTTTACTATTAGTTCGTCAGAGTTAAACTCTAGGTTAATATTATAAATTTCGAAATTATTTTCAAAAATAAAATTGTCTAAACAGGCATTTTCAGTTTTTGTGCCACGTTTAATCAGTTAAAATTAATCAATATTTATATTTATATTCAGTACCATCAAATATAGGAGTACAGACAAATATATGATGGGAATTGTTAGTATCTCTCCCTTCGTAAAAACTGGTAGAAAAAAACTTTAGCGTTATTTTCCCCCAATTCTTCCCTCAAAATATTGTTAGAATTGAACACCACCTTAAAATGCTATGATGACTACACTAATGACTTCACTGAAAAATCTAGTGTAGAAAAATCACATGCCCCTTTACAAAATTTTCAAACCTTATAAAATTTTCACATTTTCTACACTTTAAATTGGAAAAAATTTCGTCAAACTTCAATTTTAGCCTCTGTTAAATATTTTCTCATACCTTACTTTTTGTTAGACATATTTTATGCTAGTTTAAAAGTTCAATAAAAATTAGAGCTGTTTCGTTTAGTAGCAAATTTAAAACTTCGAAAATTCACAGAAGAAATCAAATTAGTAGCATTTTAGATTACAGAGCAAATTACGGCAAATAATATTCAAATTGGTATAGAGTTAAAAATTTTCTTTCGATTATTAGCAGCAGATATGCATTCATCTCCATTAGTCTCTTGTAAACACTGCCTTTTCTTTGGCTAAACCATCATCCTCGGCAGAAAAAGACACCTGTTCGAGCATTAACAGCTCTTCCTTGGGGCAAGTGTCAATGTTTGGCGAAAAATGAAGGATGATTCAATCTTTCCTCACCACATCCTGGACTTAGCCAAGGGAAGGTTATGAGATCCCGTTGACCCTCACTTTTGTCGTTTTCCAACCCTCAAGGAAAATGAACACGTCTCGAGTGATTGTCGGTGAAGGATCAACTTCTGAGAGGAAGCCCTTGTCATGGGTTTGTTGTGATAGAAGTCTGATGGAGAGAATACTAATAATGCATAATGCGCATGACAAAAATTTGAACGGTTCGGGGAGGTAATGGCGCACATGTTCATTTTATTGGGGACCTAAAATAAGATTAGTTTAATCTTATATTTAGTATTTGTACAACAAAAATTATGCTTTAAATTTTAATATTAATTAGAATATGAATTCATAATTAAAAAAACTAATTTCAGATAGCTATGCCGAAGAAACAATTCTGTATATTTATAGGTGAATTAAGTTCCAGAATAAGGCTTGGTCACCTATATGGTGCTCCCGTAATAAAAGCAGCCAGTAAATCACGGTGAATAACAAAAGGCGAATGTCTCGCGACAAAGTGCTTCCGCATTAGAAAAAAAATGTCAGGTAGTCACTTCTAACGAAACTACCGCGGGTTATTAATGTAGGATTAACTTATTGTTTCTTACTTCTTTTGTATGTATATATGTATGTATGTGTTATCTATATACTATATGTATCTATATATAGTATATATGTACGTATGTATATATACATATATGTATGTCAAAATTTTGACGTATTTTGGTACTTTTCTGCTTAACTGTTTACGGGTTTGTCTAAGCGATACAGACTGGGTTTGGCACACTGCAAAACTTATAACTCGCGAGGTTATGGACGGACGGTTTTAGCGTCTGAAATTTTGCTTTCCGGAGGACCGTTATGGAGGAATGCAATCCTATGTTAAAAGATAAATTAAAAACAAATAAATTTGCTTTTATGAAAAAAAATATAACAATTTTACTATTATATTTTTAATAGTGAGTTCTCGATTGGATCGGGCGGTAAAAATGATATCAAGAGACATGTCTCGTCGGTTTAGTACAACCGAGAATTATTACCTTCAGCTTTCACAACAAAATGAAGTGGTCATTTTCCCAAAGTTGACTTCTGACCCCAAAGAAAATAATTAGCAAGGGCAGTATCTTTCTATCACATTATAACTCGTAATCAAACATTTCGACCGGTGAATTGTACATTGAAACTTAGTGATGTATAATGCGAGCATAATGGAAGTTTACTTGTGCATAATGGAAGCTGTTACGTCATGTAACCCTTTAGTGTCATGAGATGCATCCGTGTGCCCTCTAGCGGCAGTGTGTAAAAAATAAGTAGAAGTACGAAAGCACCGCTTGACAGCTGTCGACAGCTACTCTGCCTCCCGTTAGCGGAGAAATAAAAATAAAGTTAATTTTGCAGCAATCAATGCTGTTGGTCCGTCAGCTTATTTAAGCACGAAACTATAGTCTAAACATTGTGGTGCGTCGAGCCGGAGACGAAACCAGATATGGATACAAAAGAAAAGAAATCAGTTATGGATGCAAAAGAAAAGAAATCGGGTATGGATGTAAAGGAAAAAAACACCTCCACTTTGAAGGATTTAATTAGGATTCGTGGGAGGATAAAAACAAAATTTATTCATATGCATAAGTTCATCGAATGTATGATTCAACTAAAGAAGAAAAAGAACAAGAAATAGTTTTGGAACAAAAGTTAAGTAATCTGCATAAAATTATAGAGGAAATTAACAAGCTATTTAGTATTACGTTTCTTCATCGGCTTCTTCCACCACTATTCAGAAGTGGAAGATGCCGATGAAGAAACCCTGTCGAAAGTCGACACAGAATTACTTGAAATGGACGAAGAACGAGATAATTTAGAGGGTAAATGTCAAATGCTTTACTTTCTACAACGTAAATCTGATGTATCTGAATCTCAGTCAACTAAAGCTGGGCAAAATATAAACTTTAAATCTGTCATGAATCAGTTAGAACTTAACACTAAATTACCAGAAATTCCTTTGCCATTTTTCAGTGACCAAATCGAACAGTTTACTAACTTTAAAACTCAATTTGTTAGTTTGATATCAAACAATAAAGGTTTATCTGAAGAACAAAAATTGTTCTACCTGAAGGCCGCCTTACGTGGTGAAGCTAAATTTATTGAAACAAGTGATGATACTTTTGAGTCGTTATTTGCTGCTTTAGAGCTGAGATATGAAAATAAACGGGCTGTTGTTGACATACACATCCAGTCTATTCTCAAAATAGAAAAATTAAAGGTTGAGTCATCAAAGGGTTTAAGATTAATTACAGATACAGTAAATACAAGCTTAAGAGCCTTAAAGGTTTTAAAATTAGAGTGTAACGAACTTACGAATGCAATATTTGTAAATATTATTTCACAAAAAATTAGATAAAGAAACAAGAAAGGCTTATGAATGTCTCTTACATCAAAGGAAATTCCATCGCTTGAAAAGCTACTTCAGTTTTTACATGCAAGATCTCTTGTTTTAGATCAGATTTACAAATCCCCAATCACAACTAAATTTCGTCAGGCTACAACAAGCAAAGTGAACAATTTACTTGTTAATCAAAATAAACAAAAATGTTATGTCAAACCCTGCGTTTTGTGTAACATAGAACATCCGTTGTACCGATGTTCGAAATTTTTGAATATGAGTGTTCACAAACGTATAGAAATATTAAATGAAAACAAATTGTGCAAAAATTGTTTAAAGTTTCACAATGCACCCAGTAAATCAACGTTGTCTGCAGAATTTGTAAAAAATCAGGTCAGAATTCTCTAGTTCATGTTCCGTCGGAATCGAAGTAACGCTTTCGAACTGTGAAAATTGTTCTCAGGTGGATGAATCATTGCCTTCGGATACGAGGCTGGCGCCAAATGCCCCACATGCTATGCAATCGTCTCTAGCCGCTAATTCCAAACATACTGCGTTGCTCTGCACAGCCAGCTTATATATTGAAAACAAATTTGGAGAAAAAATAAAAGTAAAGGGTATTTTGGATAGTGGTTCCAGTATATCCATCATGACCTTGGAACAGCTGAATCATTAGGATTGAATAAACAAAAAGTTAACACAGCGATTTCTGGAATAATTGTGGTGAATGCTTTGTGAAAAATAAACGACAGCAAAAAGTATCTATGAAAAGGGTGATTTTAGCCGTACTTTATCATTTTTATTTTGCCTCGTATTACTGCGTTAACGCCTACTCAACGAATTGATATATCCAGATTTATTTTCCTAATGAAATAAGACTTGCTGATGCAGATTTCAATGTCCCTAGCAGAATCAGTGTATTGTTGGGTTGTGAATTATTTTTTGATTTGTTAAAGGCAGAAAAATTCAGATCGTATGACGGTTCATTATTATTGCAAAACAGTGTTTTGGATATCTAGTTACAGGGTCGATCAACAATACAGATTCTTATTATTTTCTGGTCTAATTTCAGAATCTGAAAATTTAGATGAGGTTGTAAAACATTTCTTTGAATTAGAATCCTTTCGTGGAGATCGTATAGGAAATTCAGATGACTCAAAAACATTTGAAAAACAGTACTGTGAAGAACATTTTAGTTCTACAGTTAAAAGAGATGAAACAGGAAGGTACATTGTGAAATTACCAATTATTAAAGAAAAACTGCACACTTTAGGGGATTCTAGAGAAATCGCAGAAAGGCGTTTAAACTTACTTTGGAAAAAATTAGATAAAAATAAGACAATGGGCACATTGTATAAAGCTTTTATGTATGAAATGTTTCTCTTGGCCATATGGAAAGAGTGATCAATGATAAGTGTCCTAAGGAGAGCTATTTTATTCCACACCATACTGTTTCTCGCCCAGAAAGCACATCAACACCACTTCGCGTCGTGTTTGACGCTTCATCAAAATCAAGCAGTGAAATTTCTCTGAATTCCATATTGCTGAATGGTGGGACAGTACAACATGAATTATTTCTATAATAGTGAGATTCCGTACTTATAAATATGCATTCAGTGCGGACATAAAAAAAGATGTACAGACAGATTCTTATAGATGACAGGAATAGAAATTTACAAATGATAGTGTGGAAACCAAATCTTTGTGCTCCAGTGGAGACATACAGACTTAAAACTGCCACTTATGGTACAGCTTGTGCTCCATTTCTAGCGACAAGAACTCTAAGAGCACTGGCTGAAGATGAACAAAATAATTATTCCAAGGCGTCCTTAGCATTAATCAATGATACCTATGTAGATGACAGTTTGTTGGGATCAGATAGTTTAGAAGAAGCAAAGGACTTGCAAATTTAGTTAACTCAAGTCCCATCTAAAGGAGGTATGGAACTGCACAAGTGGGTGTCTAATAACCCTGACATATTAAATGACAACAAAATTGAAGAATATGCATTTTCATCAGACTTGACCACTGTTAAAACACTTGGCATGCTGTGGCAACCATGTCTGACAATTCAAATTTAGAGTCGCAGTACAACATTCAGAGAGCTACACAAAACGTGACGTTCTTTCAACTATCGCCAGACTGTTCGACCCATTAGGTCTTATCGGTCCAGTTGTCACAAGGGCAAAAATATTACTACAAGGATTTTGGCAGTTGAAGCTCATGTGGAATGATCCCATTCCACCAAACGAATTAAATGACTGGTTGAAATTTTTAAAACAGTTACCTGATGTCAATCAGCTGCAAATTCCAAGGTTTGTCCTTCTTCCAAATGCTACTACCATTGACCTGCACTGTTTTTGTGATGCATCAGAAAAAGCTTACGGTGCAACAATTTACATATCTTCTAAACTCATCAACGGAGAAGTGAAAACAAATTTATTGTGCAGCAAATCAAGAGTTTGTCCAATTAAGAAATCAACTATTCCTCGTCATGAGCTCTCCGCTGCTTTGTTATTGGCTCGCCTCGTGTCGAGGTTGATGCCAATCCTACAATTCCCATTAACCACATATACATGTGGAGGGATTCCACCATCACTTTGGCGTGGATTCGTACACCTCCGGAAAAGCGAAAGACCTTTGTGTCTAATAGAGTGATGCTGATAACTCTTTGTGTCCTAACTATGACTGGAGATATATTCCCTCTTTAGACAATCCGGCAGATGTTATATCACGTGGTACATCAGCTGCTGACTTATTGCAGAACTCTTTGTGGTGGCATGGCCCCACTTGTTTAAACTCAGACATTCTATCTTCAAGTCACTGGGATATTCAAAATGATGATTATATAATAAGGAACTTAACCCTTCTGTTCCAATAGTTTAGTTAGGGGATACAAAAAATTATTTTCTTGATAATATTTTAATTTAAGTAATAATTTCACAAAATTTGTCGTATTTTAAGTTACATTTTTCAGGATTTTATCAAATGTTAGAAATTCAAAGGAGCGCAAGGTAGGTAGACTAACAACAAAGGAGCTCAACCCATGCATCTGATGTATTGGTAAGATTGGTTCAAGAAGCTGAATTTTCTGAGGAGATTTCTAGTTTGACTAAACTCAACCTAGTTAAATTTGGTAAATTAACCAACTTAAATCCATTTTGGATAACAATAAAATTCTTCGTGTAGGTGGTAGGTTACAAAATGCTAATGTAAATGAAAATACTAAACATCCAAACTTTTTGCCATCTAGACACAAACTGTACAAAAATTATAATGGAAATCCCTCCATAGGAAATATTTACACTTAGGCCCGCAGGCTTTGTTGCATTGTGTCAGGCAAGAATTTTGGCCAATTGAAGGAAGAAGTTTCGCAAGGAAAATTGTTAACGAATGTGTTACGTGTTTCAAAACCAAGCCCATTAGTTTCCAACCAACTACTAGGAAACTTGCCTGCGGAAAGAGTCAATTCTAGTCCTCCATTTTCTCATTGCGGGATTGATTTCTGTGGCCCTTTTTTAATCAGTACAAAGGGTCAACTCAAGGGTATATTTCAAAAGGTATATGTCCCAGTATTGTGTGTTGTGCCACTAAAGCGATTCATTTAGAAGTGGTCACAGATCTAACTTCAAACGCATTAATTGCGACACTGAAACGCTTTTTCGCTAGACGTGGAAAAGTTTTTTGCATCTTTTGTGACAACGCCAAGATCTCATAGGAGCTAATTCTGAGATCAAAAATTACATAAACTAATGAGTAAACTTCTGAAATGTTTGTAAATTATTTAGTCACAGAAGGAATTAAATGGGAAATTCATCCCACCTTGGTCCCCAAACTTTGGAGGGTTATGGGAATCAGGTGTCAAATCGTTTAAATATCACCTTAAAGGAGCAGTGGGTTCTACAAGGCTTACATTCGAAGAATTTTTAATTGTAACAACAGAAATAGAGGGTATTCTCAATAGTAGACCCATTATGCCTATGTCTACAGATCCCAATGATTGTAATGCATTAACACCTGGACATTTCTTAATTGGCCGTCCATTAATTTCGATACCCAGAGCCAAATTTAACAGAAGAGTAAAGATAATAATTTATCCAGATGGCAAAAACGACCAAATTAGTTCAAATGGTCTGGAAAAATTGGTCGAGAGATTACTTGAATCATTTACAATCACGAAAATAAATGGAAATTTACTAAGGATTAATGTAAAACCGAACGACATGATATTACTAAAGGATAGCAATTTGCCACCTTATAAACGGAAGGGACGTATACATGAAGTTGTAAAGGGCTCTGATGGAAAGGTCAGAGTCGTTTGGGTAAAAACCTCTAGAGGGTATCTTCAAGAGGGGTATAAATCAAGTTGTTTATTACCCACTGTAAATAGGACTGTAAATAGTTGTATATAGATCTTTCAGACTGTATATAATTGTATATAACTTTTCTTTTACTTTGCATATTATCACTTTTTTGTAAAATTTGTTTATTTGTTTTTTTTAACTGTAATTGTAATATGTGTATTGCATTTTGATGAAAATTTATGTGTTAAGCTGTTATAATTGTTGAAACCTTCAATTTCAACGCGTGGGTATGTTACGTCATATAACCCTTTAGTGTCATGAGATGCATCCGTGTGCCCTCAAGCGGCAGTGTGTAAAAATAAGTAGAAGTACGAAAGCACCTCTTGACAGCGGTCGACAGCCACTCTGCCTCCCGTTAGCGGAGAAATAAAAATAAAGTTAATTTTGCAGCAACCAATGCTGTTGGTCCGTCAGCTTATTTAAGCACGAAACTATAGTCTAAACAGAAGCATCATGGAATGATGCATAATGGAAGTTTACTTGTGCTCTCCACAGAAACTGATGTGATGGGCATATATATATATATATATATATATATCTATATATATAATATATATAGATTGGTTCCTTATACAATGGAGCAACTGTAGAAACTTTGAAACATATTGATTTTATAGGGTAGTGTCCCAACATCGCTCCTGTGCCTTAATATCGCCTACTCGTGTGTCTAAAGTATGATTCGCGCTATGTTGAGAAAATGCAGTAACTTCATAGTTGTTGGGTCTGTGACTAACACGGCGATAGCGACAACGCTGCTTAGCACTGACAACAGAAACTATAATGGCGTCTGATGTTGTTTGGCTGCTGTCTAGTAAACTTGGGCTCCACAGAATCAGAATCCAGTGAATGACCAGGTAGGTACAATCCGAATTCTAATTTTGCCTATACCATTTGAAAGTGCATTAAACAGAGACTTTGCTAGCAAACGCCTTTTAACAGGTGCTACTAATTTCGGCTGGTAGGCGGTAAGAGGAACAGAAGTAGGCGATATTCGGAACCGCTTGGAGTTCACTGGAAATTTCTATTTTCCAATTAGCTACCTCATTAACTGGCACTGGTTTTTGAGTTGATTGATCTCAGGATACCAAAGTAAATAGTTCTTAGGGACGTTCTTTGAGTTTCCAGCCTAATCAGAAACTAAAAAAGGTTGATGAAATGCCGAAAAAAAAGTTAGGGTAGGCGATATTTGGGACACTTACCCAATCATTATTTGCGGATGCCTAAAATCAAAGGAAATTAATTATTTCGCCATCTTTTTATTATATTATTATTATATTACACTAAGGGGTACAAATAAAAGTTTTGGATATTTGCTTATCTCCCAGTGGAAAATTCTGAAACCAAGTTAATCATCGAAATATTAATAAAAAATAATTAAGGAATAAAATTGTAGTAGTTTGTACTGATAATGTCATAGAAACTTTGGTGGTCTTCTCAGAAAAGGAACAAATAATGTACAAAATAAGCTAAAAAAAACTAACTTCAAATGCCAATTATTTGAATGGGATGCACTGCCTCCAACTCTAATCTTCTATTCAAAATGTATCCAATAGGGTAGGTGGGGGCAAAGGTTTGCAGTTTTGAGTTTTTGTTTTTTTTACGGGCTCCTTTAGATCCTATAGCCCCAAAAAGTCACTTGTATGGTAGTTGGGGTATCTCATCTACCTTCTATAAAATAATGAATTTTTTCCCGAAAGATTTAGTCACCGAATTTTTTATTTTTACCAAAACACATGTTTGCGAACCTTTGCCCCGATCGGTGGGGCAAAGGTTTGCACTGCAAACCTTTACCCCACTCGTTGGTTTCTTACTGGATAGGCATCGAAAATCACAAATAGAGTTGTCTAAATAATTTTATTTCACATTTTTTAATCTTTTTAAAGGTGTTATATATATATAGAAAATCAAAAATTGAACAGGTTAATCTCAATAAATTTTTTCTTAAACTAAATAACTTCAAACTGAAATATCAACTATTAACACAGAAAGTTGAATCTAACAAAGAAATTCACAAATTGAACGGGGTTAATCTAAATAATTTTTTTCATAAACTAAAGAACTTCCAAGTAAAATATCAACTATTAACACTATCGTTATATCATATCTTAGGCTTTACTCATTCGTTTAAAACCCTTAAAAATTAAGCAAATTAAGGGAATGGGGGACATTACAAAGAAATTTTAAAATTTTTACCTCAGAGATATGAAATTTTGCATAAATATTTATTAAAGTAAAATTATATCAAACACCTTATAAAATTTTATAAATATTTAAAATTTTATTTTTGATATTTTAAAAATTGAAATTTTTATTATGTTTTTTAAAATGCTCCTTGCGATCCAATTTTTAACCTTATCCTTAATTTTGCATTTCGATTACTTATACATTTTGATCAGGGTTATGTTTTGATTTGTGCTTTCGTTGAATAATTAATTTTTAGGAAATATTTTTATGCTTGTACTCTGAATTCTCGTGAAATTTTTGTACTTTTCCACGCTTAAGTTAAACTTTGATAATCTGAATGATGTCGAAACCTGAAATGGATACATAACTTTATTTTAATGTATAAGAGGAGTCTTTGTAATAAATTTTATAAAATTTCGTCAAAAATTGTGACGCAAGGAGCATTTCAAAGACTTGCAAATCTGGAAATTACTCATTTAGAGCTTTTTTCCCTAACCAGACCTTCGAAGCTTATAATGTCTTGTAACAACATTTAATTCTTTTATCTTGTAAAATAGGTCTTTGTTTAGAGCTATTTTATTTTTGTGTTGTACTAATTTGTTTTATTTTTAATTTATGGATTTTCAAGCATTTTACAAAAAATTTTCTGATTAAAAACAGGCAGTTTTTATCAAAAACCATAATTTTTTTTCAAATTACAAAAATGTGAATTCCCATTAATAATAAAAGACGTTGTTAATAAGGATTCCTAATGAAAAGAGGACATGAAACAAATGTTAATAGTTATGAGGGGGCAAAGGTTTGCAGATGGGGCAAAGGTTTGCACTGCGAACCTTTACCCCATGACTCCCGCAAACCTTTACCCCATTTCGTGCTGGTTCTGTTTCTGCAGAATGGACGCCACTGTATTTGAGTTAACCCAAAACTTAAGGTAGGATTTGAAAGGTTATTTACCACCCTAACATGCGAAAATAAGCCCAAAACAGTTCGTGAGTTTGAGTGATGCTCAAAATTACTCAAAAGTTGCAAAAAATTACATTAAAAGAGACGAAAATAAACTTACCTCATTTTCTCTGCAAGAGGGGGTCTTAAGTCCAACATTTTTTACGAGGCAACTGACTGGAAGTAGAGGAATATAGGGATGCGACATTGATGTCGATGTTTTCAAAACATCGATGGTTTGATAAAAACATCGATGTTTTAAACATCGATTTATTGAAGCCGATGTTTTTTTAACATCGATGTTTTGTTCTCGATGTTTTACGTTGTCTCGATGTTTTCTTTTTTTAATGAAAAAGTACCATAAATAAAAAAAAATTACCTCGTAGCATATTTTTCACACTCAGTAAATGTAAGTCTGAGTTCTGAAAAGGACGAATACAAAAGGGAGAACGATTCCTTAGCAAACAGACAAATGGCAATAAACAATCAATGAACCAATCAGAGCGCTTGGAATGTTCCTGACATTCCAGAACCTTCCACAGGGTTTTATTTTACAAATAGTATATACACGAGAACAGCCATTTAAGTTTTTGTTTTGTTCTGGTTTTATATAAGTTGATGTTAATATTATTAGTAGGATGCCTCCCAAAAGTACCGTTTGGAAATATTTTTGTAAAACCTCTGACAAATTGGCAAAATGCAATATTTGCCTGAAGTCCTTCAAAACTTCTGGCAATACCACGAATTTATCTGGACATTTGAAGGCAAAACATGGCGATATTTACAACGAGAATTTTTAGTCATCAATGTAACCCAAGGCACAAGCAACCAAGTTTTTGTCATTTGTGTCAGCCCAATCAGAGAGTAAAATTAAATCACCCCCCCCTCCCCCCACGACTAACCGAAGTAACATTAATGTTAGAGATTACTAAACAAGGTTTAAAAAATGGATGTTCTAAAACATCGATGTTTAAAAACATCGATGGTTTTCGGGCGATGTTTTATTAGTATCGATGTTTTAATATTGAATATCGATGTTTCAAAACATCGATGTTTTGTTATCGATGTCGCATCCCTAGAGGAATGCACTGCCTACCCTATTCTTCCTATAACTCTTCCCGATCATTTTAAAATGTATGTGCGAACCTTTACCCCATGCGAACCTTTGCCCCCACCTACCCTATGTAGTAGAACTTCGCTTATCACAGTTTCAACTCTGACTGTGTAAAGTGGATCCATCTTAAAAGCAGCGTTAATTTGCAAAAGGCTCAAAAAACGTTTCAATACATCCCAAAATTTGATGATTAAACGGAATTATTCCATACTCATAAGGAAGAAAGGGAATTTTTGATGAGAAACCATATGTAAAAATATTTGCTGATGATACAAAAATCAGTGCATGGAATGGACAAAAAATGCCAACCAATGCAAGAAATATAAGAAATATTTAATCAAGTTGATAGGAACGACATACCATTCAGGAATATTAAGAAAGTAATTGGATTTACATTTTACTTTCCCAGTACTTATGGGGCAACGGAAAGAGTTTTTCAATGGTAAATAAGTTTGGACCTCGGAAAAAAAAACACAGCTGAATGTAAAAATCTTGAAAGCAGTATTAGAAATTCAGTGCAATTTTTCCAATTCCTATGAAGAGTTTTATAGGAGAATTTCAAGTAATGAAGATTTATTAAAAACTCTTCACTTTGCGAAAATATATATGTAAAGTGATTAATTTTTAAATATTATTCTTTATATCGATGGTTACATTTATACAGTTATTTTTTTATATTGAAGAGCATATCCAGTTTTTGTATTGAGACTGTTATTTCGTATTTAGTTAATTTTTTTATAAAAAAAGAAGAAAGTTTTTAATCCTTTTATTAATTTATTAGAAGAATGTTTTTTGCAATTTTTATATTAATAAACACACGAAAAGATAGATACAAGATAATTTAAAGACACAAAGTTAAATAAATGAAGCAATGTGTCACAGAAACGTGTTAAGCATTTACAAAAAATAAGTACGTCCCACCTTCCAACGCAAAATATATGGCCGCTTCAGTTAATATATATAATATATATATATATATATATATATATATATATATATATATATGGGGTGTGCTGGAACTGAGGAACGACGCCTTCATACACAGTCACAGGGTTTATTTTATCACTACACAAGACACTTAAACATATAATATAATGAAATGAGGTTTCTTAGCTCCTACTCGAGCAAAGCGATCTCTCCTCCGCGAGAGCGTACTTCCAACTGGCGTATTTCGTCTTCAAACAGGAAGTGGTGGGAGGGCCCTCTAGCGGCTAAAAGTAACTCGCTCCCACATTCGGCATCCTGACTCCCGTTTTCGGCCTCGAAAACGACAGTCACCATCAAACTATGGATCTTGACAGTCTCTGAAAAACAACAACACAAAGTAAAAAAAAAAGAAAAGAAAATAGAGTGTTCAGAATCTGCACAGTTTTAAGCTGGAACCGACCAGGGCTTCATGTTATCAGCTGCTGTGGAGGTGCAACCGGGACCTTCATGTTGTCCTACTTTTTCCACTTCGTACCGATCGTTGCACTTTTTTGTTGTTACTCGGTATGGTCCAAAGAACTTTGGTCTTAGCTTTAGACCGCTTGCAAACTGCGTGCGTTGTATGGCCACCAGGTCATTAACGTTGTACACCTGCGCCTTTTTTCTTTTTCTATTATACGTTTTTCTGTTCTCGTCCTGTATTCTTAGAATGTTCTTTCTAGCCTCTTCTCTTATATGTTCTCTGTCCTTCATCAGACAGTTCGTTTCTTCTTCTTCGAGAATTTCTACGATCTTCAGATCCTCTCGATTTTTCATTTTTACACCGGTGAGGAGCTCAAAGGGTGAATTCTTTGTGCTCCTGCACGTCGTGCTATTTAAGATCCGCTGGACATCTGCGACATGCATGCTTGTACCATTTGGTAGGATCTTCAAAGGACAATTTGGCTAGGACTGGGATCAAAGTCAAATGAATTCTCTCCACCTGTTAATTTCCCCGTGGAATGCCGGTAGTTGTAAATACGTGTCGAATTTTCTCTTGCGCACAGTAGTCTTCAAAGTCCTTGGAGGTGAAAGCCGCACCTCTATCTGTTATTATCCTCGAAGGATTACAGAAAATCGTTTGTTGCAGTCTCAACTTCTGCAATGCATCTTGGGTTGATGTAGACTTTACTGGGTAAAGCCAGGCGAATTTTGTAAATGCATCAACAACGGACAAGGTATGATTATAGCTCTTATTTGTTGACGGTAAAGGTCCAATAAAATCTAAATGAAGAGTGCTCAACGGAATACTTTCTTTGGGTATAGGGTTCAGCAAACCTTCGCCCTTCCCTCGTTTTCTGTCACACAATATGCACTCTACACAATTTGCAATGACTTGTTCGATTCGTTTTCTGGGGCTAGGAATATAAAAGTCCATCTTCAGCAGATCTTCCGTTTTAGACACTGCGAAATGTCCCTTGCTATGGATACCTCGGATGATTTCTAGCTCCAACGCTTCGGGGATCACAAGTAGTTCACGGCCATTCTCGTACTTGTATAGTACACCGTTTTTTACCGCGCAGTCTTCCTTGAGTCCTTGCTCGACTAAGGATTTTAACAACTGGAGGCGCTCATCACTATTTTGCGCAGCTGCAATTTTAGCAGTAACTTCTCCCTGAGAACGAGTAATCGTCATGACCGCGTTTCTACTCAGCGCGTCAACGTTCTTCATTTGCTGTCCAGTTCTGTGAACGACTTCGTATTCAAACTCTTCAAGAAGTAAAGCCCATCTCGCCACCTTGGGAGTTAGGTCTTTTTTTAACATAGTCTTCTGAAAAGCATCACAGTCCGTAATAATTTTGATTTTGGACCCCAGAAGATAGTTCCTGAATTTTTTTAGAGCTTGTACTATAGCTGAAACTTCAAGCTCATAACTGCATAGCTTTTCTTGTTGGGGGGTCTTTTTTTTGCTCATGAAGTGTATGGGGTGTAATTGTCCATCACCAGATTTTTGGAGCAACACGGCGCCGAAGCTATGGCTGCTTGCGTCCGTATGCAATTCTAGTGAGGCTCCTTGTTTGAAAATGTGAAGAACAGGGCTTGTCGTCAAAAGTTCCTTCAGTCTGCTAAAAGCTTCATTTTGTTCAATTCCGAATTTGAATTCTACCCCGTCACGAAGGAGGTCACTCAAGGGTTTGGCAATTTTAGAGTAGTTGGCAATAAATTTTCTGAAGTACCCCGTCAGACCTAAGAAGCTCTGAATTTGCTTTAAGGTTTTGGGCTCTGGAAAATTTTGACCCGCCAAAGTTTTTTCAGGGGAGGGACGAATTGTACCATCTTCAATAATAGAACACCCAGAAATTCTATTTTTCTTTTTAAAAACTAAAATTTTTAAAAATTAATTTGAAAAACCGTAACTCCTTGGCTACTCCTAAACGCGTTTCAAACTTCTCTAAACCCTCTTCTTCAGTACGTGGCCGGTATAATAAAGTCATCCATATACACAACAACAGTGTTATCCGGCATTAATTCCCTAAACCACATTGTAAATGAATCTCTGAAATACACTTGGGGGGTTGACAAACCAAAAGGAGCTTTCAAAAATTCGTAAAGACCAGCATGAGTAATAAAAGCCAAATATTCGTGCACTGTTTCTTGCACGGAAACATGAAAGAGAACCGTTTTTTTCCAAGTCTAACTTTGAGAAGAGCCTTTTGCTTCAACCCAATGATCTAAACTTCCTCCACTTGAGCCATTGGGAATTAATCTTTAACTACTTTCTTATTTACTTCCTGAAATCCACGCATAACCGCGAAGTGCCATCCCGTTTTTTACACAAAACGATAGGCGAAGAAAAGTGTGCCGAACAGAAGGTTTACTAATCCATCCCTACACACCATTCATCTATCTGTTTATCGACAATTTGTGTTCTGCAAAAGGAATTCTCCTGGATCGGTGAGAAACAGGTATGGTCATCTTTTAATAACGACTAGTCGATCTTTTAAAATCTGTGGCCACGTGGTTTTTTTCTGCGGTGTAGTACTCGTTAATCAAACCAAAATAAAAGTATTACGCAATCCTTATCAACAATGTGTGTTAATCCATCTCGCTCTGATCTAACGCTGACAGCTGCCGAAAATAAAAAACAAAAGTTTCTCGAGACAGGCAAAGATTTATTGCTGCTTTCCGAAACCACAGTGTCGCCTACACAGGAGTTATTGAGCAATTGTAAACATTTAGGTGGAAATATCCCTCCACTATAAGTTCGGAACAGATCACCGCTTCAAGGTCAACCCGCTCGTCACTCTCGCATAAAGCAAACTGAAAAGTCGCCGTGTCAGAGTTGATCACGTTGCCAAAACAACTTTGGATTTGCAATTCCCCAGTAGAATGTTTATCAGGAAAGAGAGATTTTTCTCAAAACAACCAGCTCACTTCCCGAATCTTTCAAACATTTCACTTTTTTCGCATCCACGAATAAATCAATATATTCTAGCTCGTTCTTGGCCGACTATCCGATTTACTTTTCAGTCCTGATGCTATATTTTCCCGTTTATTATAGGGATTTCCAGCTTTTTTTCAAACGTTTAGGACAATTTCGCGCGAAATGAAATGATTCCCCTCTATCACCACAAACATAACATATTCTTTCGGAAATTCGCTCGACAGGGTTACTCAGTGATTCCTAAAATTAATTGTGTTATTTTAGAAGTAGTTTTTGGTTAAAGCTAGACCTTTTGTTTACTGTATTATCCACTCGCGTATTATTGACCTCGGCTAAAGACTTTCCTCTAGATAAATAATATAAATCACATTCTCTCCCTAATTCATTAGGCTTAAAAATGTTTTACCCTCCCGAATACTAATGTGCTCCCTAGTTTTAAAAATCTAATGTTTCATACAATTGTCCGAAACTATAAGCTCACACAATTTCTTAAAATTATCAACTTCCCTTAGCTGGCAATAGTATCGAAAGTCGCACTTAAACGCGAAGAGAATTGAACGTGCGATTCATTAGAATTTCTCACCGCATTTTTAAAATTACTTAAACAATCGCGTGGCGTTGGCTGAAATTCTTTTAAAATTAAAGCTTTTTAAATTATCATAATCAGCAATTTCTTCTTCGGTAGCGTAAGCTAGAATATAATTACATTTTTCTCCTAATATGTTAATTAATACTTCCGATTTCAACTTAACGGGAACGTTTTTGGTACTAAAAGCTTTTTCAAGTGATTTGAAAAACAAATGCAGAGCTTCCGGTTTCTCAGGGACAGCTATTGTTAATGTTTTGTCACTTATAATCAAAGTCTCTAAATTATCCGATTCTGGTTCAGACTCTCTAAGCACAGAATGATCTGAAATTTCACTCGTACTAGGTGACTGTAGTTTAGTCTTTGAAGCTCAATTTCCTTCTCGAGTCGGGCTAATTTTATCTTTTCAAGTTCAATTTGTGACTGCTCTGCAGCGGTTTAGCTTTTTTATCCTCCACGATCGATTTTATAGTACCGCGCACAAATTCAGGGTCGATTTTGAAAATGTCAGAACTTTAAAATCAAAGTTTTGATTTCTACTACTTTCGCTTCCAGCCGGCACCGTCTGGCAAGCTCTTCAGCGACTACCCTCAATTCTTGTTTTTTTAAATTACTAAGCATGCTCATAATGTTCATAAAATTGTACCTTAGTTTTGCTTTCAAAGATGCCGTTAGTCCATCCCGGCCGAGCCCCCAAATTTCCTGTGGGGTGTGCTGGAACTGAGGAACGACGCCTTCATAAACACTTCACAGGGTTTATTTTATCACTACACTAGACACTTAACATATAATATAATGAAATGAGGTTTCTCAGCTCCTACTCGAGCAAAGCGATCTCTCCTCCGCGAGAGCGTATTTCCAACTGGCGTATTTCGTCTTCAAACAGGAAGTGGTGGGAGGGCCCTCTAGCGGCTAAAAGTAACTCGCTCTCACATATATATACACTGCTGGCCACTGTAAATGCAACACCCTGAAGGAAACATGCAAATAACATGAAATTTACAACATGCATTAGCGGGGGTGAGATATGCAAATGATTAGAATTTCAGCGCAGACGCACATCACGCGCGCCTGTGAGGCCCTTCAAAGCGCTATTTAAGGAATGGAGATTTCGACGATTTCAAGTTCGGCAATTATGTTTTTCTTGTGGTTTTTTCAAAAAAAACGATCAATTATGCCTCGTCGAAAACAGCGATTATCTTTTGATCAAGTATCCGAGTTCGACAGAGGAAGGATAGTGGCCAACCGAGATTGTGGATTATCTTTCAGGGAAATCGGTAGTCGTGTTGAACGAAACCAAACAACTGTAATGCGGATATGTGATCGTTGGATGCAGGAGGGTACGATGGACCGGCGTGTTCAATCGCATCTACCTCAGAGCACCACATCACGTGATGAGAGGCAAATTGTGCGCATGGCAGTGACGGATCGCTCAGTTACATCACGAACCATAGCACAGCACATGCAGTCTGTAACGCATCATCCAGTGTCTGCGCGTACCATTCGACACCGTTTACAGCAGAGTAGTCTGTCCGCAAGACGTCCATTGCTTTGTCTACCCTTGACGCAGAACCACAGACGTCCCCGCCGCCAATGGTGCGATGACAGAAGGATGTGGACGGCAGAATGGAATGAAATTGTCTTTACTCACGAGTCACGCTTCTGGCTGCAACACCACGATGGTCGCATTCGAGTCTGGAAACACCGTGAAGAGAGGATGCAGAACAGCTGCGTTATGCACCGCCATACTGGTCCTGCACCTGGTATTATGGTATGGGGCGGTATTGGATATCACTCTCGCACACCTCTAGTACGCATTGCCGGTACTTTAAACAGCCAGCGCTACATCTCCGAGGTGTTGGAGCCAGTTGTCCTTCCTTACCTTCAGGGCTGCCCACAGCCATATTTCAACAGGATAATGCGCGACCACACGTGGCACGCATTGTCCAACGGTTCTTCGTCAATCGCCAGATTGAATTGCTTCCCTGGCCGCCTCGCTCTCCGGATCTTTCGCCGATAGAAAACATGTGGTCCATGGTTGCTCTGCGATTGACCCAGATTCCATCCCCAGCTGTCACAGCAGATCAACTTTGGCAACGTGTGGAAGCTGCTTGGTCTGCTGTACCCCAAGAACTCATCCAAGTCTCTTTGATTCAATGCCGAGGCGTGTGGCAGTGGTGATCTCCAACAATGGCGGCTACTCTGGCTACTGATTTGGCAGGAACCACACTTCACAGAAGTCTATAATTCAATTATTTGATACTTGGTCAACATGGTTATCTACAAAATAAATTTTGTTGTGATAGCTCTTGTCTTTCTTGGGTGTTGCAATTTGGGTGGCCAGCAGTGTATATACAGTGGAATCTCGATCGATCGTTCCCCGAACGATCGTTTTCCCCGTATGTATCGTTTATTTCACCCAGTCCCGAATAAATTTCATAGAAAACAAGCAAAGATGACCGCATGGATCGTTCCTCGATCCATCGTTTTCCCCCAGTATTCGTTCAGAATATCGCAGCTTTACATTAATTTATCGGATCGATCGTTTTTCATAATAACTGAACCTGAAATATAAATGTCTGGATTGAGCTAGAATGACGCTCTAATTAAACAATGAGCAGAACATTTGAGATGCACGGTCTCGTATTTTTGTTTTCTCTTGTTTAGCCTGGTTTCGCTTATTGTACCACTTCCCATTATTTGTTCGTCGTTGGTGTTCCTTAATTCTTTAGCCCCTGGAGTACCCTATTTCGGCAACTCATTCCAAATTCACCGACTATTCAACTTTTCTGTTCTTATCAGCAATGGCTCACAGTCAGCTTTTTTGTTGGCCTTGGGATGGAGGCGTCCCTGGTGTTGGTCTAGTGTGTGAGAAGTTTCTGATTACTGCAGTTCTATACTAGCCGATGAGTGTTTCACTCGGAAGCAGAACTCCCTGGTGGTCTTATGTAGGACCCCATTCAGTGCAAAGGAATGGTTCTAGTTACAAACGATTCACGGCTGCCGCTTCTTTATACTCTCACACAATAATCGATACCGAAAAGAATGCAATTCGCAACACAAAAAAAAAATATTGTTTACTTGTGGAGAGAAAACCGCCAAAAAACAAACGACGATTAAGTACTTTTATTTGAATCAAAATTCCTAAGTATCTACGTATATTTCTTTTTTATTATATCTTGGATTTCATCTTTTTTATCTTCATCATCAATTTTATCTTCAGTTACACTGCGGGTATGTATACATTTATGTATGTGAGTAATATATTTTAGGGATATCAAACTTTAAGGTATGTTAATACTTTCTTGTATGTTTCCGCATCTATCATTTTCCCGCATCCATCGTTTAGTTCAGTCGGTCCCTCCGAAAACGATAGATCGAGATTCCACTGTGTATATATATATATATATATATATATATATATATATATATATATATATATATATATTTGTATGTGCGTGTGTGTTGATAAAATTTTTATATTTAGAACATTTTCAGTTGCTTTACTAAACTTGATGAAATCCGTACAAAATTTGTGGGTTATTCCTGAATGTCGCAACTGTGGCTCACATAATCCTGCGTGGATGTCAACGTAGAGGTACTCATGAAATGCAGTGTCGCCTTTTGGTCGCTTAATTGCTGTAAACGGTATATATAAAGCATACTTTTTTTACACGAGCTGTTTTCCCAGTGTTTGTAAAAAAAAGGGTTATAATAATGCAAGAAAAAATAATGCACCATGAATCAAAAGAAGGTTACTGAATTAAAAGGTTATAAAAGACATAATAGTGAAAGTGACAGTGAAGCAAAATTTCCCGGTAGGTGAAGGATAAAAAGTGTTCAGTATAATATATATAGTTCTTCGACTTATTCTGAGTTTGAAAATGAAATAATAAATAAGCAATCAATATCTACCTACAACACGGGGAATGAATGATTCGGGGAATAAACATTCGGGGAATTAACGGCAGCTGAATTTTTGTTCACCATACACGTGTTCATCATACACCATTGACACGTGGCGAATCACACGGAGATCTTTATTCTGGGTCTGTGAATGACGAACTATTCAAAATGATTATGCAACTAACTAATTTTTACGCAGAACAAAAATTAGCAAATATTGGAAATATATTATCTATATCGGGCCTCCATAATCGGACTCCAAACGATACAACCGAAATCAAACGATTCTTGGGAGTGATAGTACGTATGGATATAATCAGAATACCATTAATTGAGGGTTATTGAAATCGTGAGGGTTTCTGCGGTAATGACCTGATTCCGAAAAAAAATATTCGTAATCACTTTGAAATTTTATTACGGGTGCTGTAAAATATCCTTCTTTTACGAATTTGTCATATACATCAGTGCTTATTTTGGACTTATGGCAGAGCATATATTGCAGATATAAGTGGTGAGCTTTAGCGTACAGAATTGACCGCTTGCATAAAAAATTGGGATCATTTGATGAACGCAAGGAAGGCGTTCATTCCATCACCCGATCAATCTGCGCAAATATATTCTTTCATATGATTTACCATTTCAAAATACTGATCCCAAAGGGCTGCAGTTGGGTCATTCTCTTTCAACTGCTTCGAAGTCTTCCTCATTATAATCTCGATGGCTCGTTTATGAGTGTGTCCGTTTATGGTTTCTAGCGATAGTAGTTCAGTAGTAAAATCTCTAAACAAATCATGAAGACTATTGCTTTTGAAATCAGATATGTCCATTAGGGTGGAACGAAAAAAACTTTTTTTTGAATCCCAATATGCTCTAGTTTTCAAAAGTTGCCTTTTACCAAAATAAAGATGGAAATTAAATATTAGCGTAATTGGTGATGTTTTCAGTTAGCGCAAGAAGGGCAAACTTTTGGTTTTTATTAAATTTTTGACAAATTTCGCAATTATTTTGAAATTGAATACACTTGTAGTACAAAAAAGTAGCAAAATATGTAATTTAAACATTCTTTTTAGTCAGGAGACCTGCTAAACTGATTATATAATACGTGTTACTTCATAAAAATAGTACACATAAAGGCACTTAAGGACGAGGCACTTAAAAGACACTCGGACATCACGGTGGAACGAAATTTTTTTTTCGGAATTTCAATATGCTCTAGTTTTGAAAAGTTGTCTTTAAAATTAAAATTAAGAATATAAAATCTTTTTGCTCTACTAAAATATTTTCAAGTGCCGCAAAGGGCTTCAAAATGGATATTTTTATGAAAAAGTGATTATATTTGTATTTTTGTTAATTTCTTTTATAGTATATTAAAATAATGTATATTTCCTGTAAATAAATATTCAAAATATGATATTTTGACAGAAAACTCGCATATTCTAAGTATTTCTAATTTTTAGATGCCATAACAGAACAACTGATTTTGTGGAATTTCGCGATTTTCATCATATAATTTTACAGTAGCATATTCTTATAATACACATTGGAATGAAAGAAAAACAATTTTTAATTGACCGAGCTTAGTTAAAATAAGCAAATCACACTTATTTAGAAAAATATTAATGTAATGTCTATAAAGGCAAAACGTTACTTTGAAAAAAATATTCATAGCTTTTCAAAAGTCCATAGTAATCACACATGGTTTCCATTACTTAATACACTGACAAATTTAATTGTTTTATTGTTTCAAATTTTGGCATTATCTTTTGAGAATGTATTTTTGTTTTTATCAATGCATCTCTCTCATCTAATTATCTCATTCATCTAATTATCTCATTCATCTCTCTCTCTCTCATCTCTCTCATCTCTCACATCTTTTATCAAAGAGTGCCGTGAAAAACAATTATTCAACCGTTATTTTTTTCTTACGCCATATATAGCTTCATGGCTCACTCTCTCAAGCATTCTATCTCCCTCTCTTTTTTAGACAATCTGAAAGCAACAACTTCTGATGTCTGGTCAAACGCAATGAAAGCTAAACCATGATTCATACGATTAAACCTGATTCCCCTACGTGTTCGAGAGCCTTGACCTCATGAAATGATCGGCCTTGCTTTCAATTCTTGATTTTGTTAATTACTTTTTTTTACAGCGTAAATCTTTTTATTATTGATTTTAATGCTTGGTTTATAAGGAAATGGAATCTCTCTGCTTTTGGTTCGGATTGAGGTTGGGCGTATGTTGTTGCGCTTGAAAATTGAATGGTATTTTTCTTTCCTTTATCTTTCGGAGGGAACAATTGATACAAATTTTAATAGAATCAAATGATGCGTTTAATCATTCCTTCAATAGAAAAATGAAAAAAGAGTGTTTTTAAAAGGGTAAGAGCGTTGTAGAGCACTCTTCCAAACACAGGAAAAGTTGATTTTGTAGACGAATACTTACACGAGTGAAATTATACAGGCATTGTTTTCTAACAATTTTACTTTCGCTATTAAACGAGAAACGGGTCCCGTTCCGAAAGACTGCTGTCGAATACTAATAAAGTAAGCTGGAAAACAAAGGGTGAAGCTGAATGCATGCTAGCAAAATCATGGAAAGTAGCTCCTTGATGGACCATGGACATTATCCATGAAAAATTACAAATTATACAAAACTGTGTAAGAGTGCATCGGCAGAACGCAAACCATATCTTAAATGTAAGTTTTGAAGTTATGACTTTACAAATTTCCTCCATTCCCCAAGGGTAACCCTTTGACCGCTCGCTAGCTTTATTTATTTCAGTAGTTAATCAAGGGGGGCATCGACGCTTTATCAATAGTTATACTACTATTTAATCCGACATCCTCAAAAGTAACGTTGTATAAGTCATCCCAAAGAAAGCAATTAAATCTGGTTTTTGTAAAGTATTTTTTTAAAAGCCTAACCTAATGCAACAAATCAGAGCAGATCTCAAAAGAAATCAAGAGTTTTTCATTTCTTCAGTTTAAAAAGGTGCAATTAAGGTCTTAAAAAATTTAAAAATGCCTGTTCTATTTTTTACACAGAATATGTAATTGACAGTAAATTTGTAAATATTAACTGCTTAATTTTTTTCCGCTC
Organism: Dolomedes plantarius; assembly: GCA_907164885.2. Taxonomy (NCBI): domain Eukaryota; kingdom Metazoa; phylum Arthropoda; class Arachnida; order Araneae; family Dolomedidae; genus Dolomedes; species Dolomedes plantarius. The sequence goes on from OU015494.1 coordinate 26,524,575, forward strand.
TATTGTTAACTACAAGACACGGTAGTGCTCAAAATTACACCTGCTCTAACCCGTTGAATATGGTCCGTAAGTGTTAACTTTTCAAAGGATGGAACTAGACGTCAGAATTCAATGAATAGCTAATCCAATGAATAGCTCCAATGAATCCCATATGAATAGCTAATTCCGAGCTTAGCTCGGAATTAGCTATTCATATGGGAAAAGGCTAGTCAAACTGTGCACGGGAGTTTTTCCTGCTAGTGTCCAGTGAGTGGAGATCAAGCTTAGTTTACGAAGCTGATTATCGTCGTCCGAACTTTGTGAGGATAATCTGGCATGCGAAGGAATTAGAAGCCAGTTTAGAGACAAGGTTAAGTGCTGCACATAGGGGGTACTTAGTAAAAGTTTGTGCATGGGGGAAGGGATTCTAAATTTACGTTTTGGAGTCGGGTTTAAAGGCGTGAGCTTCTAATAGGAGTGTTTTGTAACCTGGTGCTGTGTCTACATTTTAGTTACCGTATTATTATATAAATGGATTAAACAAGTAGTAAATAAACTTTAGTTTGATATTTGAAATACAGTTTTAATGTCTTGCCACTGGACTTTGGCCTCTACAAAAAGATAGTTAAGTTAAAGAAATAATTTAGATTTGAAAGTATCTCACAGTTCATTAGTATAAAACTCTTCATGAAAGTATATCTAAATTTTCTCGTCTCTAACAGGTGTTTCGAGTCTACCAGTCGAACAGTGAACGTTTCTGACGATTAACAAGACATTTTTTTCTTTTTTTGTGCTCAGATTTTAATATGACAGAAATCACAAATAAGTTCCACTGATAAATGATGAAATAATGTTGACGTAACAGTAATATTATGGTGCATGGAAGTTTTCGACACAAAATGTTATTTTCTCGTTTGTCTAAATTGGAAGCCCTTCAGAACGTGTTGAAAAAAAAATCTCTTTTGTGCTTGAAAGAAAAGGGGTCGAGTTATAATTAGAATCGTTTTGATTTTTACATTTACAGGAGTAGGAAGAAATTATTCTATGGATTATAGTTGCATTCTAAAGGAAACTTCTCGGTGACTCAAAGGCTAACAAGTGAAAGAGTGAAATTAATTCGTAAGCGGATTTTACGCTTGAACGATCTAGGTTTCATGTTACAGAAGACAGCACACATTCAAATTGTTATTTTAAAGAGCCTCGGATTTCCTTAGTCCCATTAAAGTACCTTTTACCTTTGGTGTATTCTTTTAATGCAGTTTTCTCCAAGTCAGTATTAGACGGGCTTCAAGGATTTCAGAATTTTTTTAAAATTACCCGACGGGAAAATTTTTAACTACATTTACTCCGTAATTTTCGAGAAAACTTTGCTATTTGTACTAATTCCTTAGTTTTAATCAATGATGTATCTACGTTATCTTTATCAACTGCCTGGGAAAATATCTGCCAGTGAAGGCGATGAATGTTTCCCTTTCCCGATTTCTTTTAATCATTTGATGCTATTCTTTTATTTTTTAATTCAATTTACCAATTCCTTCCTCTAAGTTCTCTCCCCCCCCTTTTACACATAGTCGTGCTTTATTTGTTTATTTCGTCTTCGGGTGTGTCCTGTTGCATGGGTTGGTGTCGAAAATTTCTCTTCCCCGTCTTGCGACAAGGTCGGCCGCACCCTATGGTTAGAGTCTCGGGTTTCCAAAGTGAGCCCCAGCTCGAATCTCGGATAAGGCATGGCCCCTCATAGGGAGCAGTGTTGGCTCTCTGCATAGTGGCCATTGAATTGACAATGTAGAGGGGTCAATGTCCCCAGGAAAAAGTATGTGCCGCACTGGGGAAAAAAACGTTCTCTGACAAGCGAATCCTGTTTCATAGCTTTGGTTCTGCTGTCGCTTGTTCTTATGAAGTTTTCTCCTATTTACTCGTATATGGTTGATGATTCTCTCACTTGTGAATTTTCCGCAAAGACAATCCCAACTAATGCTCCTCAGCCGGATGAAAAACTAAATGGTACTTACGTATTATAGCTGAAACTTTGCGGTTTGACTAAAAAACGGCAATAAAGCGCCAATTATGTACCCCATCCTTGTTGATAGTATTGTTTTCGCCATTCATTGCTTTTCGCTCCCTTTTAAGTTTCGTTTTGAAGATTTTCTTTATTTTTTTAGGTTATGAAAGTTATTTGACAAAGATCTTTTATAAAAGAAGTTTGACGAGAAATTTGACAGTGTAATACCTCAACTTTGATAAAAGATAACTTTTATAAAAGTTGGGCTCTTCAAAGTTATATAAAAGATTTCGGTGCCCGGATGTTATAAAGAACATTTCGAGCAATAGCATGTTAAAAAAAAAATGTGTGGAAAACGCGGGAGATAAAAAAGAAGACTTCGATTCGAAATAATTTTAGTTCTAATTAAAAACTGCGTACTGATGACAAAATAGAAATACTTTTATTTTTATTACATTAAAAAAATGCAAGTATACAAAAATTTATTCAGCTTTTTAAAAAAAAATCTTAATTCTACAATTATTTGAAAACTAAGTATTTGACTAGTACAAACACTGTAGTCTTGATCTCAGTATAAACATATCTCAGCAGCTTCAGATTTTCCATATGAGAAACAAAAATGTTTTATCAATCCTAAAGATCAAGAAAAATGTCTGCAAAGATGGAAAGTAGAAAATAAAAATAATATCGTAGATACGATCGACCTCTTGACCATTTCTACAATAAACTGTCCTATTTCACGCATGAAAATTGTGAATGAGTCCCCCTGTGTGACCTCTAAGCTCGCCTATCCGGCTAACTGAAGTCCCGGATTCAACTCCCTGGCAGGGCGATGTTTTTAAAGGGTATAAATAATATGTGAAGCAGCATGGCATAATAAGTAGTATAACTGGTTTAACTGTCTGTAAGAACAGAAACTTTCATTAATTTTACCTCACATTGGAGCTAATAACGAATAATTAAACTAAAACCGATGTTAAGTTATGCAAAGCGTTTTTATTATCATGACCTCGACAAAGGATTGCAAATTAAAAAAATCACCAGTGATTAATATTCGCTCGCGTCGAAGCAAAGAAGCAAAAGAAATGGGAAATACCAGTAAAATGAAGAATCGGGAAACTAATGAGGTTATAATAGTTATAAAAATTATTTTGTAAAACCAGTTTAAGGGTATTCATTTAAAGTGCAGTTGTATGCACTATGGCGCTATAGCTTGAGTAACTTATCTTTATTTGACCAGTAGTTACAAGTAGAATCAATTTTTCTGCATTCAAAGAGGTTATATAGAAGATATTCATGCGGCTCTTCGGGGGTTAAGAAAGAAAGACATTGTACTAAAATTTGGTTTATTTCTAGTGCAGTTTTCATATAAGCAGGGAGAAAATAGGATTATTCCTGTAATGATCAGGTTAAGATTATCGTGAAGTAAATGATTGTTTCCTTTTTCTGTGCGTTTGTTTCATGGACTAGCTAGTCGTGTTTTAAGTGAAGAAAACATTGGCAAACTGGAGAAGGAACAGCACTGGGTTTGTTTTACTATACATGCACTAAAATGACTGAGCTACCAGTTGACTTCTAAAATTCTTGATGTGAAGACATCCTTATATAATAATATCTCTTGTTCATCAATGCGAATTTTGCTATTTCATGAAGAACTGTTTAGGATAAAGAGACTGGAAGGTAATCATACTATTGATACTGAACACGTCTTCAATAATTCAATAGACGAAAACAATGAAAAAAACTGAAAAAAATACTCGAGCAAGGGTTACAAACAAAGCATTATATGAGGAAAACAAGTTTGCCGAACTCCTATGAAATTATGAGAATTGCGGCAAGGACAGTATTCCTAGGAGGAAAACGGCCGTTTATGCTTAAATTGAATGCACTGAATAATAAGTAAATCACAGATTTCAAAAATAGACTTTACATTATGCAATACAGATACAAATGAATTTAGAAATAAAATTTATTAAAATCTATATCTGGAATCAATAATTTACATGTAAAAAAACAAAATTTCTTGAAATTAAACAGTTGAAATAAAAAATAGAAATATGTTCAAATTATGTCAGAACATTTAAATTCTAAGCAAGTTGCAAATGATATGAATTATTATAAATGTCATAATAATCCCTCTTCATCTAAGAAATCACATTTCGAATGTACATAATTGTAACTTAAACTGAAATCGAGTTTCAGATTTAAAAAAAAAAAATTGGTTAAGAGCACCAGTTTAATTCTGTTTCAATTGGCACCAGTTTATAAAAGATAAAATTCACAAATCTTTTCATATGAACAGGAAATAATTTTTTCTATAAACAATAGAATTCAACAAAAGCTTTTCATTGGCTTTTAGTTATCATTGGTTTTTAGTATAGATTCACTTTTAAAATTCTCAAGTATACATTGCACAAGAAAAAAAATCCATAAAAAATCGATATGAAACAAATATACCATTTAAAAATTCATCTTATAGAGTAACTTTATATGATTCTTTATAAGGAATATATTTTTGTTTTACATCATGTACGTTATAAAAAAACTATAGAATTTACAATATTGTTAAAGCAAAAAAAGAGATTTGGCGAACCAAAGTAATTAAGGATATACGAAAGTCCTATATCAATACACACATTTTGCATTCTTCTTTCTACGTAGGAAATTAACTCCATCATTATATTCATCTATAGGTATCATTGATTCTGGATTTTTCCTTAAAATAAATAAAAAAATAAATAAATAAATAAATAAATACACTCATGGACAAAAAAATTAGCGCACCAAGAAATAATTGCGGGATCGGAACGAAACTTGCAATGAAGGTACATGTCGGGGAGATATGCAAATGATTAGAAATGCAGCGTGATTGCGCATTACGTATAGCCGGTAGAGAGCGTTGAACATTGTACTCTGTGGAGTATAAAACAGGTAACCAAAGCTTGTTTGAGTGTGCTGAATCTTTTACAAAGGAAGAGCTGAGATAGACATGCCATTACGCCGTGTTCGAAGACAATATAAGCAGTTGTCGCAGTTTGAGAGGGGGAGAATCATCGGGATGATTGAAGCTGGGTGGTCAGCTAGGCGAGTAGCTCGTCAATTAGGCCGCTCTGATTGTGTTGTGAGGAGGTGTTGGGACCAGTGGACCCGAGAGATGTCATGTACACGAAGACCACGCTCATACATACCAGTCGTCGAGAAGACCGCCACATCGTAAGAAATGCACGCGTACAGCCAACTGCTTCATCGGCACATGTAGCACCTTCACTAGGGGCCTCTGTGTCTTCTCGAACCATACGAAGGCGCCTGGCTGAAGGACAGTTGGTATCGCGGCGCCATTACGTGTGCTGCTCTTGACGCCCACCCATCGACGCCTCCGTTTGGAGTTTTGCCGCGCACGAGGAAACTGGACTGCAGCGGAATGGAACCAGGTCGTCTTTAGCGACGAATCCAGATTCAATCTCGGCAGTGATGACAATCGTGTTCGTGTGTGGAGAGCCCGTGGTGAACGCTTCAATCCTGCCTTTGCTGTACAACGACACATCGCTCCCACAGCTGGTGTGATGGTATGGGGTGCCATTGCCTACAATACACGGTCACCCCTAGTATTGTTCCGTGGCACCATGACAGCCCAGCGCACCATGACCCCAGTTCATGAAATCCTGCAACCACATGTGTTACCACTCATGCAACGGCTCCCAGGAGCCATTTTTCAACAAGACAATGCTCGGCCTCATACGGCAAGGGTGTCACAAGATTGTCTCCGCACTGTTACTACCCTTCCTTGGCCTGCCCGATCCCCAGATTTGTCTCCAAAAGAGCATATCTGGGATCATTTGGGACGGCGAGTTGGGCATCCCACCTGTTTGAACGAACTAGAGGCAAGGTTACAGCAAATATGGAACGAAATGTCTCAAGACATCATACAGAACTTGTATGACTCAATGCCCGATCGTATCGCATCGTGCATTCGCGCTAGAGGGGGTCCAACGGAGTATTAACTCCTCCGTTCTTTTGCCTTTTTCTCTGAAATAAATTATCCTTTTTCTTTGATTTTCTTATCATTTACTTATATCAAAGTAGTCATTACGTATGTAAAATTTCGTTTCATTTTGACGACTCCTTCTTGGTGCGCTAATTTTTTTGTCCATGAGTGTATATATATATATATATATATATATACACTCATGGACAAAAAAATTAGCGAACCAAGAATTCGTGAAAATGAAATGAAATTTTACATACGTAATGACTACTTTGATATAAGTAAATGATAAGAAAATCAAAGAAAAAGGATAATTTATTTCAGAGAAAAAGGCAAAAGAACGGAAGAGTTAATACTCCGTTGGACCCCCTCTAGCACGAATGCACGATGCGATACGATCGGGCATTGAGTCATACAAGTTCTGTATGATGTCTTGAGACATTTCGTTCCATATTTGCTGTAACCTTGCCTCTAGTTCGTTCAAACAGGTGGGATGCCCAACTCGCCGTCCCAAATGATCCCAAATATGCTCGATTGGAGACAAATCTGGGGATCGGGCAGGCCAAGGAAGGGTAGTAACAGTGCGGAGATTGTCTTGTGACACCCTTGCCGTATGAGGCCGAGCATTGTCTTGTTGAAAAATGGCTCCTGGGAGCCGTTGCATGAGTGGTAACACATGTGGTTGCAGGATTTCATGAACATACCGCTGGGCTGTCAAGGTGCCACGGAACAATACTAGAGGTGACCGTGTATTGTAGGCAATGGCACCCCATACCATCACACCAGCTGTGGGAGCGATGTGTCAAGGGCAAAGGCAGTATTGAAGCGTTCACCACGGGCTCTCCACACAAGAACATGATTGTCATCACTGCCGAGATTGAATCTGGATTCGTCGCTAAAGACGACCTGGTTCCATTCCGCTGCAGTACAGTTTCCTCGTGCGCGGCAAAACTCCAAACGGAGGCGTCGATGGGTGGGCGTCTAGGGCAGCACACGTAATGGGCGCCGCGATACCAACTGTCCTTCAGCCAGGCGCCTTCGTATGGTTCGAGAAGACACAGAGGCCCCTAGTGAAGGTGCTACCTGTGCCTGGATGGCGGCCGATGAAGCAGTTGGCTGTACGCGTGCATTTCTTACGATGTGGCGGTCTTCTCGATGACTGGTCTGTCGAGGGCGTCCTGAGCCTGGTCTTCGTGTACATGACATCTCTCGGGTCCACTGGTCCCAACACCTCCTCACAACACAATTAGAGCGGCCTAATTGACGAGCTACTCGCCTAGCTGACCACCCAGCTTCCATCATCCCGATGATTCTCCCCCTCTCAAACTGCTACAACTGCTTATATTGTCTTCGAACACGGCGTAATGGCATGTCTATCTCAGCTCTTCCTTTGTAAATGATTCAGCACACTCAAACAAGCTTTGGTTACCTGTTTTATACTCCACAGAGTACGATGTTGAACGCCCTCTACCGGCTATACGTAATGCGCAATCACGCTGCATTTCTAATCATTTGCATATCTCCCCGACATGTACCTTCATTGCAAGTTTCGTTACGATCCCGCAATTATTTCTTGGTGCGCTAATTTTTTTGTCCATGAGTGTATATAGATATATATATACATATATATATATATATATATATATATATATATATATATATATATATATATATATATGAAAGATACAAAATTTAAGTTGACCCCTGTAAATTTTCTTTCCTTCCCATGCTTAAGATGGTATTACCAAATTCTGTTTTCAAGAACCCAGGAATATTTTTCATAGCGTCAGCAGTCCCTAGGAAGCCACGAAACCATCCGACCCCTTTTCTATGCCCAAATAAGGCGATCGTCCTGCACAACTGATGCAACTTGCAAGAAACATCTTTGGTCAGCAAATTCTTCAACCGCAGATACCCTTATACGCAAACCCCGGGAATTACTCGGGTGTTGGCTTTCCATTAGATAAGATGTCTGTTTAGCCACCTGGAAATAAATTTCTTGTTCTAATATTTCTGTAATCTGATCTTATTTTCATTACAGAATTTATAGCCGGCAGGATGTTATTCTTGTCCGGAGTGCCCTACGATTTTCGAATGATTAATTATAATTGTGTTTCGAAGAAAATTTTACATATGCAACGTATCATATCTTCCATAAAAGAAAATTTTAAGTGTCTATCCTAAAAAATGAAAGGATATATGTGCAACGTCATGTGCTCCAATCCTGAAGATCTGTGCAGTTTCTTCATGTTGTTATTTGTGTTAACCCCGCTGGATTTCAAGTGTTTAATTCCATACAAGAATTTCAAAAGCTTTTTTAGAATCTTCAAATGGTAATATTACGTACAAGAAATTTATGCGATGTCTACGTTTTCACCTCAACGGATCATCCTGTTTTCAATATGAGGGCTCAAGTCACTGTTTACGCGGCTCTCCTTTTTTCTAGGTGTCACTTATTACAGCTTAAAATTGTTCCGCTTTCTTCACCTGCCCACAACGCCTCAGTTTGTTTTGAATTACTCCAATCGTGAAATTCTGCTACTAAATTATGTTGTGCAATGTGCTTTTCGTCGATACGATTGGTGTTCATCATTGCCCTTGTTGTGCTGCAACCAGAAGAAAAATGGTTGCTCCTGCGTCAACAAGTTGTTCCGGATCAGACTTTTTCCCACTCCTTCCCCTACGAACGTTTGGATTTGAAGTTATGTAACCATTGGTGGCATATTTCCATAAAATTAAATGTTATGCCGAAGAAAAAAATTATTAAAATAAATAAATAAAAAATAAATATTTTAAAGGTAAGACGAATTGTCTATAAAATTGCATAACTTTTCACATATCTGTTTTTATGATTAATTGATTATCCTTAAGTAAAAGTTATAATGATAAAATTTTATGAAAGTGTGTAAGTTGTGTATGTGAAATTATAATTAATGTTTTGAAATATGTTGATACTAAAAAGGGTTAGCTATATCAATTACAAACGTAAATTTAATCATACTTTTGTTCAGAAATTTAACATTATTTTTATTCTTTTTAAACTCGCCAAGAGCAGATTGTTCTTTTTAAGTATCTGTTTCTCACACGCAGTTTTAATCTCTAGTGAAATACGGAGTAAAGTAGGTCATTCCTACTATAAACATGGGTCGAGAGCCAGCGTGCGCGTTATTGTATACACATAGTTGAAGGTTATGTTCCACAGCAATAAATATCGTTTAGCCATCCGCCGCTCAGACGAATCGGGTGTTTACGGAATTGTACTTGTTTTTTAATTTTATAATGTTTTCCTTTTTCCTTTCTCGCCTCAATAATGAGTGATAAATAAATATAATTTGTCAGAGCCTCTGTAAAAATAAGTCACGTAAAAGTTAAATTTGCTTTCTTTCATTTTGTATGATGTATGTTCTTTCTTCGTTTCTCTTCCATGTTTTAATCAATGTTTTTTGCATTTGAGTTTTTAAATTATCCACATGAATATTTTCTCATCTTTATAAAATATTTTAGAAATTATAAGAGTTAAGAATTTGTTTTATTATATTGAAGTATTAAAGTATGGTTTGGAATCCTCGTGATTATATTATGTTGAAGGTTAGTCAGGAATATAAGTACTATACGAGATTTTCTGGTGTAAAAGTAGAAATTCAAGGCGTAGTTTGTCATATAAACGGAGCGTCCTTCTAATAGCTGCTAGGGTACCATAATAAGCCACGGATGATTTTTCACACCCGTCTGCTAATAAATGTTCGCCCACTCCAGAAATTTCTCAAAATAGAAAGAATAGAGAATAAATAAATAGGAAAAAAAAGTATAAAGAGAGTTATGTTTGAATATATTGAATTAAGTGTGAGGAATATTACATATTTTATCAATTAAGAGAAGGATTTATAAGTTTTGAACAAGCATGAGCAGTTTTACACGTTTCTTTCAATTCACATATTGGTTAGTGTTTTTAGTTGATTATTGAATGACTATGAAAAGTACATGAATAATAATGAGAGGGAAAGGAAGTTGTTTGGAAGATTGTTAAGAAATTTGAAGGGTGATAAATTTTGATTCCATACATTTAAAAACAAATACTTTTTCTCTTGTATTTTATGATGTGTTTTTGATTTAAAGGAAAATAATAATAGTGATAATAATAATGTGAATGTCAGAGATCCGTTTCCTTTTTGTTTTGTTGGGTGCCTAACACCCCTTTGACTCCACTTAAGAGGTTAAACTTTGTGTGTTTAAAAAAACTATAAAAAATAAAAAGCTATCTTGTTTAAACTCTCTTTTTGAGCTACTTCTGTGTGTACTTATTAATGTGGATCTCATAAGCAATTGTATAGTTGCAGTATTATTTTGAGAAAAATTTCTGGAACAGATGTGGACTTCTACATTACATTTGACTATTATAGGTGCTTTTTATATTTTTGATATGTTAATAACTGATATTGTAACGATTAATGCTTCTTTTATGTGAAGTTTATTTTGAATTTTGTAATTATTAAGGTGAATTTTGAATTTTATAATATTTAATTTAATGTCATGATGCATTCTTTTCCCCAGTTGAGTTGTTCTTGTTTTGTTTTTATTTTTCTATATTTTTTTCAAAAAATTGTCGGGTTGTGATGGCCACACAACTTGAAACTTTTTTTTTCATTCGGCAAAATTTTATTTTTGGTTTTTGGGGTTTTTCTATGAGAGCAACTACAGTTGAGAAACGGAATCCATCTACCTACATTTGATCATCCACAAAAATTTTCTTTTGAAGTGGTGGTAGGAATTTGTTTTAACCTCCTTTCCAACTTCATAGTTAGCATTCCTCAGCAAACGTGAGGATACGCGGTTGTTTGAGAGAAACGTGATTTGTTTGTCAGAAGTAAGGTATTGTCATGTCGCCGACATCGGCACTCCTCTCATTCGACACAGCCGGTGGAATTGATGAGTTTCCCACATGTGTTGCAGGTACATCAAAAGGAACTCTAATGTGAAAAGTCTCCAAATAACATTCTTTTCTTTTCCCCGCAGTCAGCACGTATGTTGCAGATCAGCGACGGCATTCAATTAGCTAATAATGGAGTATGTCCCGGGCCAAATGGATTTCAGGTATTCTTCCAAAGGGTCGGCGCGGGCGGAATGTAATGTGACCCCCATCGGCCCCGGAAGTATAGAGTGTTCCAGCAATTTGTGGAGTCTTCTGGATTCTTCTGGAACAATTGGTCGAAGTATAAAAGGATTCCCCTTCTTTGTTTAGGAATTTTAGCTCATCGACTTGCGGAGTGCGGTCGGGTTTGAGAAAGGCAGTCTGCCTACCTGTTCACTTTCGAGAATTACTCACGGGTTGCTCTGTGGTGACGGAAACCGTGAAACAACGACTTTTGGCTTGGAAAGCCTCAAATGTGTTAACTAGATATTGGCTAGTTAACACATTTACAATTAATATATATATATATTAATTGTAAATGAATCAATGTACATAAAGAAACACTGTCTCTGTCCTCGGATTATTTCCTTCAGTGGAATTTTCAACTAGGCAGTTCAGTTAGCTGTGGCCCCGCTGTTACAGTATGTTTAAGGTATTAAATGTGTATTGCTATTGAAACGAATTTTGATGTAATGAAGTTGTTTTATTAATGTAACAGTACTTTGAAGAAAAAGAAGAGATATTGATATGAAATGAATGTAAAAATTTATAATATTGTAATTTTGCATGAATAGAGAATTGTTATGAATATAAGAGTACCCAAGGAAGTTAAAAATATAATAGAGTGAATTTTGATTGTGACATAAACAATGTCAGTATTAATAGAATATAAGGTGAGAACTAATAATACAATATGTGGACAATGTTAAGAGATAGTTTCCAGGTAGTGTAAATGTTTATATTGTGTTTTATTCATATCAAATATATCAAGATAATATGTCATGTAGTCATAGAATTTATGTTATCGTCTTATATTTCGAATACAAGTCTTATATTTTGAACTTATACTATAATTATGGTTAAGTGCATACGAAGCAAATGAGATGAAGGATAGTAGGGAAACCGCATGGACCTGCTATCTGGAGGAACCATTGTGGAGTTTGCCAGTTATTTTTGTAATCTTATGTTATATTCTGTATAGTTGTAATATTTTGTATTTTATTTTTGCATGTTATGTATGAGAGCCTCCACCCGGGTAGCAACGTTTTTAAAATGGGGGGATATGAAAGATATAAAATTTAAGTTGACCCCTGTAAATTTTCTTTCCTTCCCATGCTTAAGATGGCATTATCAAATTCTGTTTTCAAGAACCCAGGAATATTTTTCATAGCGTCAGCAGTCCCTGGGAAGCCACGAAACCATCTGACCCCTTTTCTATGCCCAAATAAGGCGATCGTCCTGCACAACTGATGCAGCTTGCAAGAAACATCTTTGGTCAGCAAATTCTTCAATCGCAGATACCTCTATACGCAAACCCCTGGAATCACTCGGGTGTTGGCTTTCCATTAGATAAGATGTCTGTTTAGCCACTCGGAAATAAATTTCTTATTCTAATATTTCTGTAATCTGATCTTATTTTCATTATATATATATATATATATATATATATATATATATATATATATATATATATATATATATATATAACCTTTGATAATTTTTAGCAATATAGAAATTTGAAACGGGATTTTTTTTTAATGCCATGATATTTCAAATCTCAAAACCGATCAACTGAAACGTAAATGGTTGGTTTAAATAAAACAAAAGGATACCAAAAATTTAAAATACTTATTTTGATTACCCAAGTATATTCCTTTACTGTTATCTCGTTAATTAAACTCCTATATATTTATGTTTAAAAGTTGCTTAAATTGTTTCCTATGTTTAGTTCCAAAAGTCAGGATCAAGATTTTACTATCAATGACGGAAAATTCGGAGAAACCTTTAAATACAAACTTCCAAAACAAGAAGACGTTAAAAGCATCATACCCTATCACTGATGTATTTAATTAACCCTCTGTTCAAATTTCTGTGGTGTCAAAAAAGCCTTCTTCGCCAAAATAATTAAAAACAGTAGCCACGTGACACTACCCTCCCCTTAGACTCAGTGAAAAATGTTCTGTTCCGTTATGGTAAATAAACATAAAATCTATGCAAGTACGTAGGTTGGTTTTGAAGCAATGTAGTATTTTTTGCAACACGAGGGCTAAATAGACTGGGGCTTTCAGTTCAAAGCAAATTCTGAAGGGCAAAAATATTCAGGTCTGCAGACTTTGTCACTAGGGCAAGCGCTCTATAGAAAAGAAAAGTTTCATATGGTTTACAAAAATGCGGTACATTAACCAAGCGGTACACAAAAAACCTCTTTTTTTTGTTTAGAAATATTTAAAAAGTATATAAAAAAGATAGGCTTGTAAAGATTGAAGCTTAAAAGCAGTAGTAATCATTTTATTCAGGATTTTATAGTTATATTAATTTAAATATTAGGTTTATTTTTAATATTTATTAGTTTAATATTAAAATTATTGAAAAGTAAATTTTAAAATGTCATTTCTAAAGAATGAATCTGAAACGCAACAATAACAACTTTATTCAGAATTTTAGAGTTATTATAATTATATTAAAGGCTGGCGTATTTGCGATGCGTGGTTCTTGCATTCCATTCTATGTAAAAAAGGATCCGATGACCATAACATATAGTTACATTTTAAATGTGTAAGTTAAGTTATTTTGTAAAATTTTACTTCATTTGATTTTGTTTTTTCTAATATTTCAGGGCCATCCCAACTTCCTCTTTTTTGAACGTTGTAAATTTGTTGCACCAGTCTAGTCCCGACACCGTGTGGCCCACATGGAATAATGGTTATCGTTGTGATCTTCCGCGGAGTGGTTGTGGGTTCAAATCCCGAGTAAGTCATTAACGTGTTGTCCCTTCATAGTGACCAATGCTGGCTAACCTAAATGGCACTCCCATACTAAAGTAGCCAGCAAGACTTCGAGGTCTTGTAAGGACGAATGTCTCACCACAATCACTTCTGCATCAGAGAAACAAAAAATTTATGACACTGTAACACAGCCTCGAATTTTTTGTATTAGTTGCTGACATTAGGGCAATGCCATCAGCAAGGAAAAGATTTAATAATAATAATTTAGAAATAAAAAGAAAAAAGCAAGACACATAGCTATGAAGAATAACTCTGAAAAAATGTGCAGTGCAGTATCCGTTGTACAGGACGTTTCACTTTTGCGCCAGCCAATCCTCTTAATGGAGGTCTCTCCCAGAAGAAAATGTTTCGATGTAATCTCCTTGAGACAAGGTTGGTTTTATTTAACAATAAGACCATCTTTTATTATTTTAGACGGACATCAAAGAAGGATATTTTCTTTAAACTGCTTGAAACGGTAAATGCATTTGTAAACATATCTTGATTACGTACAGGCACCAGTTTGAAATTGACCCAAAAGTACGATTTTGGCAACCAGTATCCTAAATCGCACTGGTTGGTTTCCAAAATCGTACCTGCTTTTGATTTCGAAGCAATTATACCAAATTACTGAAGAAATTGCATATTTATGAAAAATGAAGTACATTTAGGACAATAATAAAATTTGATGTCTTTTGATACTCCTCCGCAAGCCTCATGTATCCAAATTTTACATCTCAAACACTAAATCATGGTTTTAAGAATGATTTCTTCACATAAAAAGCAGAACTATTGCTCTCCATTTGTTGACACAGTATTCGAAAATGCACTTGTTGAAGCATTATTTAGTAATGCACCTTTGCGATTTTCTTTTGGGTTAGTTTTCTCTTGTTTCTATTTTAATGTTTGAGTTTGCCTTTTTCTTATCTAGTACCAACGTGGCTTGTTTTTTTCTTATCTTCCAACTTATCCAGATAACCTCTACAGGTGAGAAACGTTGCTTTTTGAGCAGTTTTTGGGTTATGAGGTATTGTGGGAAGTGGAGAAGTTTCCTCAATATATATTTTAAAAACAGAATTTGCATTAGCAAAATCATTTTCAGATGAAGTAGCAAGTTGTTGTCTAGATTCATTGTCATTGTCTTCTTTTTCTGAATTTTGGAGTTTATTTAAAAGATTACTGGCCACATAATCTGCATCACTTAAAACCAAGCTATTGACTGGCCAACAACCAAATAAAGTACCAATAAAGGTTTTAATCTTTCAATATCGGTCAGGTGCTTAAATCGTACTGGTAAGATTTGGGAAACTACACAGCAGTACGATTTAGGCAACCCGTTGGCCTCTAAGAAAATGTCTCATTTAATCTCAAAATGAATTTTAACAAACTTTGCAGAAATAACGTAATATAAGTAATATAAGCTTATATTGGTATAAAAACAAATATAATTAAATATTTTTTTAATAGCTTGGGCTTGTTTAACATTATTAAAATTTTACATCAGTCATACCTGTTTTCTACAAGTCGATAGGAACAACACAGAAACACGTGTTCCTACTGTTAATAGATTACATTTCGAGAATTTATTTGTATGTCAACTACACTCTTTGTTTCCATATGGTTTAAACAATGAACTCAACGGGGAAAGGCCTATAAATATGAATTTATAATCAATATTAAGAATCAATGTTAAGAATCAATTATCTTCCATAAAATTTATTTCACTCTTCACTTAACTGATTATTTTAGATCTTATCAAGTTCAAGCCTAATATTTCAAATTTGGACCTTTTCAAAAGAATTGATTTGAATATGGAATACTGTAGATACTATTAATTTTTTGGATAAAGATTTTGAGCATTTAAAGCTGCCTAATGTTGTTCACAATAACTCCCGGTATTTACTTATTAAAGATTGTGGAGGGATTGCTGTTGCTTGTAAATGTTAAAAAGCTTTAAGGAATTTAATCTGTAACTACAATTTTTGTAGTCATAATTTAGGCAATATTTCAAATACTGATTGCATTTGTCAGCCTGAAGAGTTTAAAGATTTTGTTGATACGATTATGGGACAGATTGTCACTGAACTTTTAAAAAAGGGATCCGAATTTAGAGTAAGAAATAAAGTTAACTTAAAACAAATTATAAGTTCTATTAATAAAGACATTGATTACTTCATTCTAAAGTTAGCCAGAAAATACAATTGGCCCATTGAAGGTTTCCAGATATGGAAAATTAATAGCATACAAGAGATTAAAAAGAATTATTTAAAACAAAATTAAAAACCACTAATATAATGATTATTTGTTCAGAATCGTATGATACTTACATGGATAATTCAATAATTTATAAATATGAATGGATTGACCTTTGTAAATTTAATATTTTTGAAAATTATTTATTTTACAGTATTATATTTTTTGAACAAATTAAAGATATACCAATGGTAAATAGTTTTTCTGATGCATTTGCCAATATTTTCCTACATACATATGAGACTAAATATCTTAAGTTAAATAGCATTTCCAGATTCAGGTATATTGACAACCTTATAATATTTAATTGTAACGATCTGGAATTTCTGACACAAATTTATCCAACAGAACTCAGTTTGAATAAAACATATGAAGATATTTATTATTCCTTATATGTGGATCTTAAAATTAAAATTCAAGAAACCGAAACTAAACTTGGTATTTATGATAGAAGGTTAGATTTCCAATTTGAAGTTATTGCATTTACTAATTTTCATAGTAATTTAAACTATTTTTTTTTCTAATGCGGATCGGGAGACATTCACCGCGATTTGCTGGCTACTTTATTATGAGTGCACCATATAGGTGAGCCAGAATTGTTCCCTACGAGGGGAGGGGGACGGCCAACCCTTATTCGGGGTTTAAACCCAAGCCCACCACGTGGAAGCTGAGAACTCTAACCACTACACTAAATGGGCAGCTCCGTTTGAATTATAAAATTTACTATACAATTTTTGCCCACAACTTTATGGGAAAAAAATTGCAATAGTAAGAATGATCTTTTGGAAGCATACAATATCTTCGAGGAAAATCTACATAAGAATAATTTTCCTGGAGACTTCTGTAATTTCAATTTACTAAAAAAATGGTATTTACAGTCGGGCGTATTTTAAGTTTTGGTAAAATGCCCTACCAGATGAAAACAGATTGATCTTTTCAAATACTTAAATTTCAATTTCTGCATATAAATTAGATTGATAGCGCAGCAGTTCCCATGTTTTAACTGTGGTACTGCTAAATATCATCATAAATAGTCTGGTCTTCAATTCCACAGTCACTTTTCTTTTGACTGGGATCGAGGTATTGGTAAGTAAACTTTGAAATTTCAGTTTTTCGAGTTTTTGATATTATGTTTTGATTTCGGTTTATACTATGCCTATGACTTTTTGTGTTCAATATGGGCACAATATTGAACACAATATTATGTTCTCGGAGCCTTGGGATGTCTTTTCGCTTGGCCTGCATCCCTTCAGAAAGATTCCCTTTGAGGTGACCGACTCGGCGAGGCCTCCTGATGAAGAGATCGGTCGATAGCCTCTTGGCATTTTTCTTTTACTAGTAATTTTAAGTGTTTATATAATTTTTGGTTTCAAATTACGTGTTCTGACACCATATAGGTTATGTAGTATCCTAAATGATTCAGCTTTTTAGATATATTATTAGGTGTCGCCACAGTTAAATATTAAGAGAAAATTGGATGTGGTACGGTTTAGGAGGTTGGTACGCATTTGGTAACTTTCCCCTTTAACAGACCTTGGGGAGTGCAGCTCACCGAATTGCCACATCATCAGAGGGAAAGGGCTGTCACTGCTTTTCGTTTGGCAACTGGGCACGATTGTCTTGAGGCCCAACTACACCCCACTGGAATCTACAACAGTCCGTCCTGTCCCCTTTGCGGAAGTGCTGATGCCATGGACGCCTCCCACCTTAATGTTTGCTCGGCGCTATCCTCCTGTACTTTGTTTTACCGCTACAGGGAGGCTAGAAACCTTATTTTCTTTGTAATTTTTATTTTGTAATTTCTGTATTCATGTTTATTTTTAGTATTGTGTTTTTGTATTTTTGTCTCTCTGTCTAAGGACATTTTCCCATTGGCATTTGCTGCATTAGAAATTTAAAAAAAAACTATTCATGCCAACCACATAACTCAAACGCGTAGAAGATTTGAGTTTCCAAGGTCAATTTCCTTGTAGCATCTTTGAGAGTAGGATGCTTTTAGGATTAATTACTGGTATAAACTGATAAAATAAAAGATTATGTATTTGTTGTTAGAATTAATTGGTAGGATAAAAAATAGAAATCTGACATGACAGAAAAAAAATGCTCTTACAACCAAGAGAGATTAATTTTTAATGTATATGTGCAATAAAATAGTTAAGTGTGATATACTTTTCAGATTAGTTAAGTACAGCACAAGATTACTTATTTTATTAAATGGCCTTTCCTGAGAAATAAAGGGTTCGAGGATTAGAAAACTGTTTAGAAGACTACTTAGCGAACTAGTTAGGGCCTGTTCACATAGGAGTCCGGTAGAGGAAGCGTAAAAGGAAAAATGGCGCTGACACGGAAATAGGCCAATCATACGCGTTAAAAATTTCGTTGCTAATCGCTTGGAGGTTTGTCATTGGTTAAATATATTTCCATAATTTAACGCTTCCGCTACCGGACTCCTATGCGAACAGGCCCTTACAGGTTATCCGATGTTCTTATTGCCAAAGGTTGTGATGATTATTTGGGCTTCAGTTGAGACACGCATAACTATGCTATAAAGGACTGAAAACGGACGTTTATGTCCCTCTTAGTAAGAACACAAAATGGACAAAGAGGTTGGACAGCTCCATTGAGGAACTTGATATGGAATTAGGTGTCAACAGGAATTTTGGAAATAAATCTTAATGCGTTCTCATTTCTCCCTTCTTTCGCGTTCCAAATAAAAATGGGAAAAAATCACATAAAGATAAAATAAAATAAAAACGAAACAATTGTTAGAAGGAATCAGTGAATAAAATCTCTTTCATAAGCATATTAAAGTCGTATTTTGATTTGGCACTTTGGCGCTCTTCAACTAGTATTTTCTGTATGAAAGATAATTTACTTCAGAAGGATATCTTTTAATAAGATAAAATAAATTTATTTGAGTAAATAAATATTAAATAAACTTTTAATTTAAGAGTCTTACTATTTTTTGAAAACAACTTCTTTGTATTAGGTTTTCATGACTGGAACAAAGCATATAACTTTTCTTCTGTACTGAATTTTTCAACCCTGACTTCTTTGTTTTTCTGACGGGGTGGGAACTATAAGTATGTGTATGTGTGTATGTATACATTTATATATTCCGGTATGTGTGATAACAGGAGAAACATAATACGTATTATTAAAAATATCGCTGAATAACAAGGAAATCGGGGAGGATAGTTGGAAGACTGTTTGATGTCAAGACACATGTAAAGCAAGACTGTGTTTCATAAGTGTCTTATTTACCTTAAAACTTTATGACAAAGGTTTATTTAAATAAGACTTCCTCATATAGCCAAGTTAACTTAATATTTGTAAGAGCGACCATCTGTAGGGTGGAAAAATCCGAGTTTCCAGGTCCGGCACTTCAAAAATAATGACACCCGACCACTGAAAATTATTTGTGAAAAGGGGAAAATATGTGAAAAGTCATGGAAACGATATAATAAATTCACTGTGAAAAAACTAAAAACTTTTTAAAAAAATAAATAAATAAATATAAGTAGAACTAACATCCTGGGAAGCTGGTCTATAACAAATACCTAGCGAACAAATACTGGCGAACAAATACCTAGTAAAATATTGGAAATAAGAGACTTCCTCATATATCCAAGAGAGTTAAGTCATTAAGGGGGCGCTGGACTGAGCCTCCGATGTTTCGAAGCCAATGTTAAGTCAATGGGGAAGTTCTTAACAAATTGCAAATTCGCATTTAAATATTTTGAGAAAATTTTTTCTGCATAAGATACCTGACGACTTAACAATTCGTGTTTGTTTATCAATTTTTGGTTTTCTCTTAAAATTTAATTTTAAATGACTCTCGAATTTCTGAACTGAAAAAATAAGAGGTACTTTTGCTTTAAACTCTTTATAAGTACTCGAGATCAAATAATAATACAATATGAAATAATACGCGGGATTCCTGAATCTTTTGACTTTTCAAAGATACTTTTTTCTTAATTTTACGCAAATTAGGGTAAGAGTAATTTGTCAGTGAAAATGGGGAAATTTTGTAAAAATCGGAACATTTCTCCAAAAACCACGCCTCCCGCCGGCAGTGAGGTTCAGGGAGGGGAAGGAATTCAGGGGGACCCCAGGCGGTAAAACACAAGGGTTGGGGGGAAGGTGATTTATGGATAGTCGAGTTGCCTGGCGAAAAGAGCACAAACGTTTGCTATGTGCCTTTTCAGCTGACGGGTAAAGATTTTAGAACTAAGTAAAACTTGATTCCTAGCTGGTATATGTATATTGATCACTGGCTAAATTGTGGCTATCATTTTCATCATGTTTCGTATATATATATACATGTATATATATTTGAGTTAATTTTTGTCGTTATGTAAATAGTTTGTATAAATATCATTTTTGTATGTGTAAATATTTATAAAAGTAAATATGTATAAATGTAAATATTATGTATACATATGAAATGTATTATGGAATGTAAAATTATAAGAAATGTTAATAATTTTAATTGCCCTGACCAATTTATATATATATATACAGGTAACCCTCCTATAACACGGTACATAGGTTCTTAGAAACTGCCGTGTTGTATGAAACCTTGTTATATGAGACCAAGATATAGTTCAAAAACGGGGGGGGGGTTTAAGTTCTGAAAACTTATTAAAAAGAAACATTTATTTTAAAATTCCATATAAGCAACTTTAATTTTTATTAAAACTATAAATGTATGCATAACACAAAACGAAAAGAAGCAAGTAAATATTATTTTCATTTAATACGACCTTAATTAAATAAATTTCTTACTCATCACTGCTCAGTACAATCAAACGAGAACATTTTTTCGGTTGAACGATATCGCCTTCTCTTTCAGAACCTTTTTCTTCATTTAGATTTTTTGTACAATATATCCTCATTAAAAAATCTGTAGATAGATATAGATACATATATATAATCTTGCCTGCACCTCTATTCGACGGCCACTTTTTTTTTTTAACCATGACTGGTTTTTTTTAACTATGACTTTTCGCCATAGAGAAGTTTCACTATATATGTGTGTGTGTGTGTGTGAGTGTTCGTTCCAGTATCACTCTGGAACGCTTGGAGCAATTTCAACCAAACTTGGTACACATATCACTTACAATCTGGAAAGAAACACTTGGGGGGGAAGACACCCCTAGCATCCCCAGGGG